>JARQOD010000005.1:2097996-2234564 GCA_033576555.1 Oophaga sylvatica | reverse complement strand
GACTCCTCCCTGGTTTACTGATGTCCTCCTTTCAGCTGCAGCAGCCAAAATCCAGTGTTCCTTGAGCTCGCGGGAGACTCTTCACTTATCCCAGAAGGCACTGGGAATATGCAAAATTATCTCCTCGGGACTCCTCCCCTGGTTTACTGATGTCCTCCTTTCAGCTGCAGCAGCCAAAATCCAGTGTTCCTTGAGCTCGCGGAGACTCTTCACTTATCCAGAAGGCACTGGGAATATGCAAATTATCTCCTCGGGACTCCTCCCCTGGTTTACTGATGTCCTCCTTTCAGCTGCAGCAGCCAAAATCCAGTGTTCCTTGAGCTCGCGGAGACTCTTCACTTATCCCAGAAGGCACTGGGAATATGCAAATTATCTCCTCGGGACTCCTCCCCTGGTTTACTGATGTCCTCCTTTCAGCTGCAGCAGCCAAAATCCAGTGTTCCTTGAGCTCGCGGAGACTCTTCACTTATCCCAGAAGGCACTGGGAATATGCAAATTATCTCCTCGGGACTCCTCCCCTGGTTTACTGATGTCCTCCTTTCAGCTGCAGCAGCCAAAATCCAGTGTTCCTTGAGCTCGCGGAGACTCTTCACTTATCCCAGAAGGCACTGGGAATATGCAAATTATCTCCTCGGGACTCCTCCCCTGGTTTTACTGATGTCCTCCTTTCAGCTGCAGCAGCCAAAATCCAGTGTTCCTTGAGCTCGCGGAGACTCTTCACTTATCCCAGAAGGCACTGGGAATATGCAAATTATCCCTCGGGACTCCTCCCCTGGTTTACTGATGTCCTCCTTTCAGCTGCAGCAGCCAAATCCAGTGTTCCTTGAGCTCGCGGAGGACTCTTCACTTATCCAGAAGGCACTGGGAATATGCAAATTATCTCCTCGGGACTCCTCCCCTGGTTTACTGATGTCCTCCTTTCAGCTGCAGCAGCCAAAATCCAGTGTTCCTTGAGCTCGCGGAGACTCTTCACTTATCCAGAAGGCACTGGGAATATGCAAATTATCTCCTCGGGACTCTCCCTGGTTTACTGATGTCCTCCTTTCAGCTGCAGCAGCCAAAATCCAGTGTTCCTTGAGTCGCGGAGACTCTTCACTTATCCCGAAGGCACTGGGATATGCAAATTATCTCCTCGGGACTCCTCCCTGGTTTACTGATGTCCTCCTTTCAGCTGCAGCAGCCAAAATCCAGTGTTCTTGAGCTCGCGGAGACTCTTCACTTATCCAGAAGGCACTGGGAATATGCAAATTATCTCCTCGGGACTCCTCCCTGGTTTACTGATGTCCTCCTTTCAGCGCAGCAGCCAAAATCCAGTGTTCCTTGAGCTCGCGGAGACTCTTCACTTATCCCAGAAGGCACTGGGAATATGCAAATTATCTCCTCGGGACTCCTCCCTGGTTTACTGATGTCTCCTTTCAGCTGCAGCAGCAAAATCCAGTGTTCCTTGAGCTCGCGGAGACTCTTCACTTATCCAGAAGGCCTGGGAATATGCAATTATCTCCTCGGGACTCCTCCCCTGGTTTACTGATGTCCTCCTTTCAGCTGCAGCAGCCAAATCCAGTGTTCCTTGAGTCGCGGAGACTCTTCACTTATCCAGAAGGCACTGGGATATGCAAATTATCTCCTCGGGACTCCTCCCCTGGTTTACTGATGTCCTCCTTTCAGCTGCAGCAGCCAAAATCCAGTGTTCCTTGACTCGGGAGACTCTTCACTTATCCGAAGGCACTGGAATATGCAAATTATCTCCTCGGGACTCCTCCCTGTTACTGATGTCCTCCTTTCAGCTGCAGCAGCCAAAATCCAGTGTTCCTTGAGCCGCGGAGACTCTTCACTATCCCAGAAGGCACTGGGAATATGCAAATTATTCCTCGGACTCCTCCCTGGTTTACTGAGTCCTCCTTTCAGCTGCAGCAGCCAAATCCAGTGTTCCTTGAGCTCGGGAGACTCTTCACTTATCCCAGAAGGCACTGGGAAATGCAAATTATCTCCTCGGGACTCCTCCCCTGGTTTATGATGTCCTCCTTCAGCTGCAGCAGCCAAATCCAGTGTTCCTTGAGCTGGGAGACTCTTCACTTATCCCAGAAGGCACTGGGAATATGCAAATATCTCCTCGGGACTCCTCCCCTGGTTTACTGATGTCCTCCTTTCAGCTGCAGCAGCCAAAATCCAGTGTTCCTTGAGCTGCGGAGACTCTTCACTTATCCCAGAAGGCACTGGGAATATGCAAATTATCTCCTCGGGACTCCTCCCCTGGTTTACTGATGTCCTCCTTTCAGCTGCAGCAGCCAAAATCCAGTGTTCCTTGAGCTCGCGGAGACTCTTCACTTATCCCAGAAGGCACTGGGAATATGCAAATTATCTCCTCGGGACTCCTCCCCTGGTTTACTGATGTCCTCCTTTCAGCTGCAGCAGCCAAAATCCAGTGTTCCTTGAGCTCGCGGAGACTCTTCACTTATCCCAGAAGGCACTGGGAATATGCAAATTATCTCCTCGGGACTCCTCCCCTGGTTTACTGATGTCCTCCTTTCAGCTGCAGCAGCCAAAATCCAGTGTTCCTTGAGCTCGCGGAGACTCTTCACTTATCCCAGAAGGCACTGGGAATATGCAAATTATCTCCTCGGGACTCCTCCCCTGGTTTACTGATGTCCTCCTTTCAGCTGCAGCAGCCAAAATCCAGTGTTCCTTGAGCTCGCGGAGACTCTTCACTTATCCCAGAAGGCACTGGGAATATGCAAATTATCTCCTCGGGACTCCTCCCCTGGTTTCAGAAGAAGAATGGAGAGTTACGTCCGTGCATTGATTATAGGGGTCTCAACGCTATCACCATGAAAAATAAGTATCCTTTGCCGCTAATCTCTGAGCTCTTTGACAGGCTTCAGGGAGCAAGGGTATTTACTAAGCTAGACTTGCGGGGTGCGTATAACATGATTCGCATCCGTGAGGGAGACGAATGGAAGACGGCATTTCATACCAGGGATGGGCATTACGAATATCTGGTAATGCCCTTTGGGCTCTGTAATGCCCCAGCTGTCTTCCAAGACTTTGTGAATGACATCTTCCGGGATATGTTGACCACCTCGGTGGTAGTCTATCTGGATGACATTCTCATCTTTCCTCCAGATATGGCCTCCCACTGGAGAGATGTCTGCAAGGTCTTTGACCTCTTGCGAGCAAATTCCCTATATGCGAAGTTGGAGAAGTGCATGTTTGAGCAGGAATCTTTACCTTTCCTGGGCTATATAATCTCCGCCCAGGGATTGGCTATGGATCCTGCCAAACTACTGGCTGTAATGGATTGGCAAGAACCCACTCCCTTAAAGCGGTGCAGCGCTTTATGGGGTTCATTAACTACTATCGCCAATTCATTCCCACTTCTCTAATTTGGTAGCTCCCTTGGTAGCCATCACCAAGAAGGGAGCTTATCCCAAGTTGTGGTCAGAGGAGGTCACCAAGGCTTTCTGCTCCATCAAGTCACATTTTGTCAGTGCTCCCATCTTACATCGCCCCGATGTCGATAAGCCGTTTATTTTAGAGGTGGATGCCTCTTCTGTTGGTGCTGGAGCAGTCCTTTTTCAAAAGGATGCCCAGGGTCGGAAGCATCCCTGCTTCTTCTTTTCCAAGACCTTTACACCAGCAGAGAGGAATTATTCCATCGGGGACAGGGAGTTACTGGCTATGAAGATGGCCTTCTCCGAGTGAAGACATCTTCTGGAGAGGGCTCGCTTCCCCTTCCAAGTATTCACGGACCACAAGAACTTGGTGTATTTGCAGACAGTCCAGCGGCTAAATTCCCATCTGGCCAGATGGTCCTTGTTCTTCTCCCGGTTCCATTTCACCCTCCATTTCCTCTCCGGGAAGAAGAACATTTGCGCCGATGCTCTATCTCGCTCCGTGGTGTCCTCTGAGGAGGTGGAGGTGGAGCCTCGGCTTATTGTCCCCACAGAAAGCCTAAGAACGGTGGCCCCGGTTTTGCTTGAGTCTGTGCCTCCGGGCGAGACTTTTGTTCCCACCAATTTGCGACTGGAAGTACTCTCTTGGGCACATTCGTCCAGGGTGGGTGGACATTTTGGGACAAAAAGGACTTCTGAGTTGCTGGTGAGGACATACTGGTGGCCGCATATGGCCCGTGATGTCAGGGAATATGTTCAGGCGTGCGTCTCCTGCGCCAAGAAAAAGTCCCCTCGACAACGGCCAGCTGGGCTACTTTTCCCTTTACCGGTGGCAGACAGGCCCTGGGAGATGGTCGGTATGGATTTTGTGGTGGGCTTACCCAAGTCTCGGGGATGCACCATCATCTGGGTGATAACCAACCATTTCTCCAAAATGGTGCACTTCGCGCCATTACCATGGTTACCGTCTGCACGGGCCTTGTCAGCATTATTCATCAGGCATAATTTCCGCCTACACGGTATGCCAGAAGAAATTGTCAGTGATCGAGGTCCCCAATTTGCGTCTCGGTTCTGGAGAGAGCTATGCCAGCTACTCAGTATTGAGTTAAACCTCTCCACTGCGTATCATCCCGAGACAAATGGGTTGGTAGAGAGGGTCAACCAGACCTTGGTCACGTATTTGCGACATTTTGTCTCAGCCAGGCAGGATGACTGGGCATCCTTGCTACCGTGGGCGGAGTTTGCTCTCAATAATGCTGTGGCTGACTCCACCGGACAGACCCGATTCCTCTTGAACTATGGTCAGCATCCGCAGGTCCCGGTGCCCATGCCCGTGTCTTCTGCCGACTCCAGGGTGGCAGACTGGGCTGTGGAGTCATGTGACATTTGGGACCGTAGCCAGGATGCCATCCAGGCCTCCAAGGAGAGGATGAGGTCTTCTGCCGATGCTCATCGGCGCCCCGCTCCGACATTTGCTCCGGGCGACTTAGTGTGGCTCTCTGCCCGAAACATCAGGCTGCGAGTAGAGTCAACTAAGTTGGCACCTCGTTATCTGGGCCCCTTTAACATTCTTGAGCAGGTAAGCCCTGTAGTTTACCGCTTAGCCCTTCTGCCTCGCCTTGGTATCACCGACACCTTTCACGTGTCCCTTCTGAAACCCGTGGCCATCTCCCGGTTTTCTGAGTCTTCTGCCGAGACATCGGGTTCCTCTACCGACGATCATAAGGTGAACGCCATTGTTGGGTGCAAGGTGGTACGAGGCAAAAAGTTTTATTTATTCAGAAATCTACAAGCCATTAACCTTCAGACACTTTCAGACTCATTACACTCATCGCTGTCCCCAATCTCCTCTTTTTCCTGTCCTGATCTGGCTGTTCATCACTACAATGACACTCTTAGAAGCACCCATGACCAAGTAGCACCGCTCACCATCAGAACTTCCAAACACACAGTAAAACAGCCCTGGCTCACATTGCAAACTCAACTTCTTCAGCGATGCTCTAGGAGTGCTGAACGCCTTTGGAGAAAAACCCGCACACTAGAAGACTTCATCCACTTTAAATTCATGTTAAGAACTTATAATGCTGCCCTTCACCTCGCCAAACAGACCTACTTCACTACCCTGATCTCCTCACTAGCCAACAACCCCAAGAAACTTTTTGACACTTTTCACTCCCTCCTCAGGCCAAGAGCACAAGTCCCTATCACAGACATTTGTGCTGATGACCTGGCCTCTCACTTTATAGAAAAAATAGATACTATCCGTCAGGAAATCTGCTCTCAACCACCAAGTGCTGTGACTCCCATCCCTCCCTGCATTTCCCCTGGCTCAATTTCCACATTTGATCCCGTCACAGAAGAAGAAGTCTCCAGAATCCTCTCTTCCTCTCGTCCGACTACATGCACTACCGACCCCATTCCCTCACACCTTCTCCAGTCTCTCTCTCCAGTTGTTACAACTCATCTATAGTGTTGAGCATTCCGATACCGCAAGTATCGGGTATCGGCCGATATTCGCGTTATCGGAATTCCGATACTTAATTCCGATACTTTTTCAATATCGTACACCGGAATCGGAAGTTCCCATAATTCTTTGAGAGGCAATGTGATGTTAGTCAGCCAATGATGAATCTTATGAAGTGTGGGCACATCCTGTAATGCTGCGGTCATCTTAACTAATGGCATGGCTGTGATTGGCTGCTGAAATGATGTCAGAATGCACTATAAAAGGCGCCGCAGCCATTTTAGCGTCACTGTGCTGTGAACTCAGTTAGGGACAGAACGCTACTCTGCTCACTCTGAGGGACAGTTAGATATTGCGATTTTGTGTACTACTGTGCTTGAGGCAGGCTAGTTTACCAACCGCTGTGTAAAGCTTCATTTTGCCAGTGTTGTTTTAACAGCTCTGTGCAAGGTGTGTGTGTGACAGTGCAGGTGACGCTGCAGTTTGCTCTGCATCCACCGCTGTTTGTAGGCATCTGCACGTGTCACTGACTCTTTTTTTTTTTTATTTTATTTTGTGGAATTGGTGCAGCTCCATTATATTAGAAAAAAATCAAATCTATTAGTGTGACGTGCTTCCATCCGTATACAATACATTGGTTGCAAACACTATAGAAGTACAGAAAGGAGCCTTTCACAGCTACTGAACAGTTGTCTGTAGGGTTTACTGTAGTCTGTGAGCTTTTAATTTTGTGAGTGCAGATTACGCTCCAGTTAGTTCTTCAACCACTGCCGGTTGTAGTCTGCTGAGCGTGTGTCACTGCCTCATCCTTCACATTTTTCTCTAATTGGTGCTGCTCCATTTTAGTGGAAAAAAATCTAATCTATTAGTGTGACGCGCTTCCATCCGTATACAATACATTGGTTGCAAACACTATAGAAGTACACAAAGGGGCCTTTAACAGCTACTGAACAGTTGTGTTTCAGTGTTCACTGTAGTCTGTGAGCTTTTCATTTTGTGAGTGCAGATTACGCTCCAGTTTGTTCTTCAACCACTGCCGGTTGTAGTCTGCTGAGCGTGTGTCACTGCCTCATCCTTCACATTTTTCTCTAATTGGTGCTGCTCCATTTTAGTGGAAAAAAATCTAATCTATTAGTGTGACGCGCTTCCATCCGTATACAATACATTGGTTGCAAACACTATAGAAGTACACAAAGGGGCCTTTAACAGCTACTGAACAGTTGTGTTTCAGTGTTCACTGTAGTCTGTGAGCTTTTCATTTTGTGAGTGCAGATTACGCTCCAGTTTGTTCTTCAACCACTGCCGGTTGTAGTCTGCTGAGCGTGTGTCACTGCCTCATCCTTCACATTTTTCTCTAATTGGTGCTGCTCCATTTTAGTGGAAAAAAATCTAATCTATTAGTGTGACGCGCTTCCATCCGTATACAATACATTGGTTGCAAACACGATAGAAGTACACAAAGGGGCCTTTAACAGCTACTGAACAGTTGTGTTTCAGTGTTCACTGTAGTCTGTGAGCTTTTCATTTTGTGAGTGCAGATTACGCTCCAGTTTGTTCTTCAACCACTGCCGGTTGTAGTCTGCTGAGCGTGTGTCACTGCCTCATCCTTCACATTTTTCTCTAATTGGTGCTGCTCCATTTTAGTGGAAAAAAATCTAGTCTATTAGTGTGACGCGCTTCCATCCGTATACAATACATTGGTTGCAAACACTATAGAAGTACACAAAGGGGCCTTTAACAGCTACTGAACAGTTGTGTTTCAGTGTTCACTGTAGTCTGTGAGCTTTTCATTTTGTGAGTGCAGATTACGCTCCAGTTTGTTCTTCAACCACTGCCGGTTGTAGTCTGCTGAGCGTGTGTCACTGCCTCATCCTTCACATTTTTCTCTAATTGGTGCTGCTCCATTTTAGTGGAAAAAAATCTAATCTATTAGTGTGACGCGCTTCCATCCGTATACAATACATTGGTTGCAAACACTATAGAAGTACACAAAAGGGCCTTTCACAGATACTGAACAGTTGTCTGCAGGGTTCACTGTAGTCTGTGAGGAATAACCACACTTAGGCCTTATAACTTTTCTGACTTTCTTTATCAATCTACCAAGATGAAGAAGTCAGTGAGTAAGGCACGTGGTCGTGGTCGAGGCCGTGGATTTGCAGCAGGGAGAGGACGTGGGGATTCTGTGGCTGCTGCCGCACCCAGTGACACAGCATCCACCAGTTTTCCCCGTGAGCGTTCCTTTATGCGCACTTTTGTAGGAGCTCAGCGTACCCCCCTGCTGCGTGAAGAACAAATTGAAGCCGTTGTTGGTTGGATGGCAGCCAATGCATCGACTTCAATAGCTTCCACCTCCTCTCAGGACCACAGCACTGTTGAACAACCATCAGTCTCTTCACCGCCTGCCAAATTGCCCAGGCAGTCAGAGAGCTCTGTACAGGAGCCAGCTGAGTCTCTGCTTCTGTTCTCAGAATCTGTTGGCTTGCAAACAGGGGCCCAGCCAAGCAGCATTCTGGAATGTGAAGAAGAGGCAGTATGCAGTGATGCGCAACAGCTGTGTCTCTCTGAATCTGAAGAGGCGGGTGAGCCAGTGCCGATGGTCAGCACACCGCAGAACGCATCTGATGATGATGAGACTCAGTTGCCAGTTTCTGTTGAGCATGGTGCTGGCCAGACCACCCAACAACAGCAGGTGTTGGAAGAGGGTAGTGGTGGAGATGATGAGGTCCAAGACCCAACATGGCGTGAGGAACAGGAAGGTGGTGGGAGCAGCTCTGAGGAAGAGATTGCCCCAACGGTCCAAACAGTAGGGAGAGGTAGGCTGCAGACTCGCTTGCCTGTAGCCTCCAGTTTGGCACCCGTTCGGAGCAGTTCTCTTCCAACAGCCAAACCGGGCGCTCCCAGGACTTGCTCTGCGTGGTCCTTTTTTGATACAGTTGCAGATGATATTTGCTATGTCAAATGCAAGCTGTGTAATCAAAAAATTAAAAGAGGTAAAAGTGTCAGTAACCTTAATACAACAAATATGTGGAAACATGTGCGGTCAAAGCACTTTGTTGAGTTACAAAGACACACTGGAGATGTAGGCCAACCTACAGCAGCACCTACATCTTCAGCTCGTGTTGGAGCCTCTTCCTCCAGTTCACACACAGCTGGTTCGGCTTCCTCAAAGGATCGCCATGGAAGAACCTCTGTCACTGTTGTCCAGAGACACAGTGTTATTCCACCCACAGCTGCAAGTTCCTGTCATCCTCACACACCCAGGCCACAAAACAGCCATCGGTAGCACAGGCATGGGATAAAAGACGGCCATACTCGGCAAACCATCCACGAGCACAGGCTCTGAATGCTGGCATTGCAAAACTCCTGTCCCTTGAAATGCTGTCATTCAGACTGGTGGAGACTGACAGTTTCCGTGAATTAATGGCATTGGCAGTCCCACAATACAATGTGCCCAGCCGATTTTATTTCAGCAGGCAAGCCGTCCCTGGTCTGCAAAAGCATGTTGAGGCAAAAATTAAACATGCGCTACTAAACGCCGTCAGTAGCAAGGTCCACCTGACCACCGATGCGTGGACCAGTACCCATGGCCAGGGACGATACCTTTCACTCACTGCCCATTGGGTGAATGTTGTGGAGCCGGGTACAGATCTTGCGAGTGGCGCTGTACGTGTTCTGCCAACTCCAAGGATTGCCGGAATCAAGTCTGTCCACATTGACTCCTCCTCCTACTCCAGTTCCTCAGAATCATCGCTGCAGGAGCCGTCACGGTCTACCTCCACATGGACCCGTGGACGCTTACCTGATGCGACCGATATGAGCACAGCCGTGGCCAAACGGCAACAGGCCGTTCTGAAATTAATTCCCATGGGGAATCGAAGCCACACAGCGCAGGAGGTCTGGAATGCCATCAAACAGGAGAGCGACGTGTGGTTATTGCCAGCGAATCTCCAGCCAGGCTTGGTAGTGTGTGACAATGGCCGAAATCTGGTGGCAGCTCTGGGCCTTGGCAAACTCACTCACATACCATGTCTGGCACATGTGCTCAACTTGGTCGTGCAGAGTTTTTTGAGGGACTATCCGGATCTTGATGCACTGCTGCACAAGGTCCGCCTAGAGTGCGCTCACTTGCGACGTTCCAGCATGGCCAGATCGCGCATTGCAGCTCTGCAACGCAGATTGCGCCTTCCTGAACATCGCATCATATGTGACGTATCCACCAGGTGGAATTCAACGTTACATATGTTGGAGCGGTTGTGTGAGCAGCAGCCAGCAGTTATGGAGTATCAGCTGCATCAGGCGCAATCAACACGCAATTTGCGCCGTCCACACTTCACCATTAATGAGTGGGCCACTATGAAGGACATGTGCCACGTTTTGCGTGCGTTTGATGAGTCAACGCGGATGGCGAGTGCAGATGATGCACTAGTCAGCCTGACTGTCCCCCTTATCTGCCTGCTTCAAAAAACACTGCAAGCAATAAGGGATGAGGTTTTGGAAGAGGTGGAGGATGAGGAGTCACAAATTCCATCACCTTCTGGAAAGTCAGCGCAACGTGGTTCCTCACAAAGGGCTGGTCAGGGCTCACTTTGTGAGGAGGATGAGGAGGAGGAGTCAATGGAGGAGGAAGACATCGCTCCAGAGGGAGGTACACAACGCTCTAGTCAGTATGTAGAGCGAGGGTGGGGTGATGCAGAGCAGGCAGAGATAACGCCTCTTGCAGGGGACAGCGTTTCTTTGCCAGTTGGGAGTCTGCAGCACATGGTTGATTTCATGCTGCAGTGCCTAAGAAACGACCGCCGCATCGCCCACATTCTCACGACGTCTGATTATTGGGTATACACCCTCCTAGACCCTCGCTACCGGGACAACGTCAAAAGCCTCATCACACCGTTGAACCGGGAGCGTAAAATGCGGGAGTACCAAGACACACTGGTGCAATCCCTAATGTTCTACCTTACTGCCGAGAGCACTGCTGCTGCTACTGCTTTACAAAGCAGCTCTGTGCGTCGAGGCAGTGTAGAGAGCTCTGCAACAAGAGGGAGCACACGCAGTGCCTCTGCACAGGGAAAGACCAGTATGTTAAAAATGTGGCAAAGTTTTGTGGCAGCGCCACAAATGTCTACACCATCCGAGAGGGCTCCAGTCAGCGGGAGGCAACGTATCCGTCAGATGGTGACAGACTACTTGGCTTTGCCTCTCAGTGTACTCCCAGATGGCTCTTCCCCATTCAAGTTTTGGGTCTCTAAGCTGGATACATGGCCAGAGCTTAGCCAGTATGCATTGGAGGTGCTGGCTTGCCCTGCTGCCAGTGTATTATCGGAGCGCGTCTTTAGTGCTGCAGGTGGTGTACTAACAGACCGTCGCATGCGACTATCCTCCGATAATGTAGACCGGCTTACTTTTCTGAAAATGAACAAGGCATGGATCTCGCCAGAATTTGTCTGTCCGTTTTCAGATTAAATAACTGGTTCGCAACGTTATCCATGTCTCCTGTTATGTTCATCTTTCTACCACCTGAACTCTACTCCCTGGGCTCCAACACTGCCAGTTGCTGCTCAGAAGTGTCGTGTCCACAGAACAAAACACAAGCTCTACTGTTAGTGGGGTTCAGTAACGCCAGCTGTTCCCCTGCTGTGTGAACGGCAAGAAGTCTCCTGTTCCCGACACATGGACAGAAAAACACATGACCAACATGCTCCAAATAGGGAAGAGCCGTCACCCTGCTTGTTATGCTGAAAACATGAAATTGTGAAGTTTTGCAGGCCTAGAATGATAAATTTTTATGACAAATATGGACAAATAATAATTTGTCATCACAGCGCATATCTGCACATGTCTATTAGAAATGGTAACAAAAAATAAAACATAGTCTACTCTTCACATTTTGAAATTAATGCATAAAAGTACATTTCAGACTTATGAATTAATGCTTTTTAAGGAACTTTATCTGTACCTGTAAGATAATGCAGTCAATGGATGTACGAATCGTTAAATCCTCATCATCATCATCACGAGTTTTATTTATGACAGACATTATAAAATACACATACTGATGCCAACTGTAACTTCAAACACCATATATGAAATGGCCAGCATGTAAACATGGTAATAATGTCCAATAATAAATTATTACATCTAGAAAGTGCATCATGCATACTGACAATAGGTAGTTATACCTGCAAGTGCTGTTGAAACAACCACAAGAGATATAAAGTAATACTGGTATATAGGTATCACAGTGCATAGTTACTCATGGACAATGTTGATGTAATACTGTATCTCAATTAAGTCAGCGTCAACCATTAGGCTTCTTAGTCTTGTACATTGTTAAAGAGGGAACGTAATTTTTTTGTTTGTCATAGGTGGAGTATTACACATTTAATTATTACTGCTGTATTTTTTTTTGCGTCCCTAGTGTGCAATAACGCAGCCTAACCTCACATTTGATAGTCAGCTAATTGCCACACGCTACCCTACCCTACGCGTGACAGTAGGAAGGTAGTGTTGACGGATAAAGCTTTGCGCAACCAGACATTCTTTTACCCTCTTCAACACTCTACAAGCAAAAAATGCATGATTTCAGCCGCAGACTTTATTGACGTACAGTATAACATCGGCATTACCCATCAGAGGCTGTCCACTGTCTGATACAGACATAGAATATACCTTTGCTATCCGTAGCCTTTGTTTCACCTACACTTGCAGGCACACACTTAAATTGTGACAAACAATGCCTAATGTTTTTTTAAATGGTTATTTTTTATCGTACATTATTGTGTCATCAATCACATTGATGAGTCCATGCTGGACATGTCATACATGCTATAGAAAGTTACGATTTTATGAACTTAAATAATTGAAATGTCTGTGACTGTCACATAAAATTTGCGATGATGATGATGAGTGACTATTACAAAATCCATTGTCTTCACTATGTTATGGTTTAACATAGCGTTCCGTAAGCATTATTCATAAAAAAAAAATGGACTTTTATTCTTAAATTTACAACACTATATTTTGTTACCAATTTTTTGGGTGTTGTGTTGTTCCATTTATTTTTGGCATGTGCATATATGCGTTTATATTTGTATTTTCTTTATTTTTCCTTCTTGAAATTAGAAAACATGTGTATCTTTGTACCGTGTTAGCCAGTAGATAGAAAAATATTTAGACTTCAGAGTCAGCAGTGGTTGATACCTTTTAATGGATAACTGAAAAGATGGAAACAAATTGCAAGCTTTCAAGGCTACTCACGTCTCTTCATCAGGGAAAGACTAAATAAAAAAATTAAGCATCACATATTTCTATACACAACAGGACACAGGAATAGTGCAATAGGTAAGACAAGTAAGTGACGTGTATCAGAACTGTCATTATCTCACAGGGATGAACATAAATATTGGAACAGTTCCTAGATAAGGATAGAAAGTTTGATTGCCCTCTCATTGGCGTCTTTTTTTGGGTTTTCATGACCCTGGAAGGGCATAGACGCAGATTCCTTAATTGATATAGAATGACATAAATCCATGTGATCTATTCATTCCATCACTAACAGTGTCAAAGGTCATGATGAGCTTATATTCTGAAACCTTTGTACGTTTCTCATATTTGAAGTTATATTTTAATACCAGTAATTCCATATCCATGATGCTATGACCGGGCATACAAAAGTCTTTTGCCACAGGTAAATTCATTAATTTATCTGTGATTGTGTGGCGCTGATAATTCATCCTTGTTCTCCTTTTTGTTGCCGGTCTCCCCTCACTTGTCCCTCCCTCACTTGTCTTAGCTATTCCTGTGTCCTGTTGTGTGTAGAAATATGTGATTCTTCATTTTTGGCTTTACTCTTAGCCTGATGAAGACACCTGAGTAGTCTCGAAAGCTTTGAATTTGTTACCATATTTTCAGTTAGCCATTAAACGTTATCAACCACAGAGGACTGTCAAGTATAAATATTTTTCTATTCTTGTAATTGAAATTCATCATTTTATTGTCGTAGTAAAACTTCATTTATTCTTGTTTGAAGTACATACATTTGCAATGGCCACGTAACAAGGCAATAACTCAATATTTTGTGCCTACACCCTCCTTGACCCTGGGCTTCAACAGCGCCAGTTGCTGCTCAGAAGTGTTAGATGCACAGATGAAAACAATCGCTGATGTGTTTGTGGGGTTCAGTAACGCCTGCTGTTCCCCTGCTGTGTGTCTGGCAAAAATTACTGCTGCTAAATACAACTTCAACTTCAAACGTCTCATACTAGGCCTCTGCCTACACCCTCCTTGACCCTGGGCTTCAACAGCGCCAGTTGCTGCTCAGAAGTGTTAGATGCACAGATGAAAACAATCGCTGATGTGTTTGTGGGGTTCAGTAACGCCTGCTGTTCCCCTGCTGTGTGTCCGGCAAAAATTACTGCTAGCTACCTAATCATGGTGAAAAAAACATGACATCTCAAAGTGTCTAGTGCTACACATAGATATGAGGCTACACCATGATTTCTAAGCTGTAAACATTTGAAACGTCAACTTTCAAACCATAAAATGATTTGTCTTTGTCACAAATCTGTAACAAAATAATTGTGACATATTATTACAGATATGCACATGTCGAAAACAAATGCAAACACAAAAGCCTACTTATGCTATAGGATACTGATGGTCAACCTTGTCACTCCATAGCTTAGACAAATCCAACTCACATCATGATGACTCAAATACTGCAATGTTGGAAGTGCATAATGTGGGTTGAACTTTGACAACTGCTGCAGTGCGAAGGTTATACTTCAGTGTTCTTGCCTTTGAAATAAAAGCATACAAGTAAATATAATATCCAATGTTGATTAAGGGACGTGATGTACACCTGTAATATTGTGCAAACAATGCATGTAGGAATAGTCCTCTTCAACATTACTTATATTTGTGTCATTTTAAAAAATACATATTTGATTAGAAAGTTAACAGCCCATATCATAAAGGTCCTTCATGTAAACATGATAATCGCTAACAAAATCATGCATTACCTTGGTAAAGTCAATAGTGCATAGTCACAATAGCAAAATATATACCTGTAAGTGGTGCTGAAAGAACGACAACTAATAGAATAGGTGAATGATATCTATTTATCAGACTGAATAGCGACACCTGTACAATGTCGATATAATACTGTACCTTAACAAAACAGCTGTGTCACACCTCACACGCATTTTTCTTGTAGCTTGTTATGTAATAGGGCACATGCGTGTATGTTTCATCATAGGTGCATGTTTACTGAGTAAAGCAGTCATGACAACGCCTTTGTGTTGTCGGTACGCTTGCGATGATGAACGATGCGCACCGTGAATGTTAGTCTGCGTCATAAGACGCACAGACGCTCCAATACCCAACGCGTCACAGCAGGAAGCCAGTCTGTGCGTCCAAACAAAGGCGCAAGCATACATGCACGTACCCTTTTATAAAGCTATATAAAAAAAGGATGTAGTAGTAACGCACACTTTATTGAGGTACAGTATTACATCGCCATTCACCATCTGTGGCTATGCAGTCTCATCTATATATACCTTATCTATCCGTTGTCATGCTTGCAAGTCCACAGTCAGGCATAAATAGCTGTTTTCACTATGCACTTTTTAAAGGTTTTTTTTGTAATATAAATGATTGGCACATATTATCAGTATTACATGATGGAAATTTTAGATATTTTTAAAAACTTTTTAGTGATATTATTCAGCAAATGAAAATGTTGTACATACTGTTACTTATCCATCATTAATGGATTCTGATATGTACTTGTATGCTTTTATTTAAAACCGTATAGCAGATTATTTAACCGATTTTTATTGTGGTTTGCATTGCTTTTCAACATGTTAATGTATGCGTTTATGTTTGTCAATTATTAATTTACATATATTTTTTAAAGTAAAATCATCATCTTATGGTACTAAAGGTTATATTTCTCTTGTTTGGAGTATAGACATTTTTAATTGACACGTAACAAGGAAAATACTTGATCTAGTATTTAAACATCCTCCTTGACCCTGGGCTCCAACACCGCCAGTTGTTGCTTGGAAGTGCTGTTAGCACAGTCTACACTTGCTCCTGTGTTACTGGGGTTCAGTAATGTCAGCTGTTCCCCTGCTGTGTGAACGGCAAACAGTCCTGCTGCCTCCACCATGTTCTCTTCTCATCCCTGGGCTACAACACCGCCAGTTGTTTCTCAGAAGTGCTGTTAGCACAGTCTACACTTGCTCCCGTGTTACTGGGGTTCAGTAATGTCAGCTGTTCCCCTGCTGTGTGAACGGCAAACAGTCCTGCTGCCTCCACCATGTTCTCTTCTCATCCCTGGGCTACAACACCGCCAGTTGTTTCTCGGAAGTGCTGTTAGCACAGTCTACACTTGCTCCCGTGTTACTGGGGTTCAGTAATGTCAGCTGTTCCCCTGCTGTGTGAACGGCAAAAAGTCCTGCTGCCTCCACCCTGTTCTCTTCTCATCCCTGGGTTACAACACCGCCAGTTGTTTCTCGGAAGTGCTGTTAGCACAGTTAACACTTGCTCCCGTGTTACTGGGGTTCAGTAATGTCAGCTGTTCCCCTGCTGTGTGAACGGCAAAAAGTCCTGCTGCCTCCACCCTGTTCTCTTCTCATCCCTGGGTTACAACACCGCCAGTTGTTTCTCGGAAGTGCTGTTAGCACAGTTAACACTTGCTCCCGTGTTACTGGGGTTCAGTAATGTCAGCTGTTCCCCTGCTGTGTGAACGGCAAAAAGTCCTGCTGCCTCCACCCTGTTCTCTTCTCATCCCTGGGTTACAACACCGCCAGTTGTTTCTCGAAGTGCTGTTAGCACAGTTAACACTTGCTCCCGTGTTACTGGGGTTCAGTAATGTCAGCTGTTCCCTGCTGTGTGAACGGCAAACAGTCCTGCTGCCTCCACCATGTTCTCTTCTCATCCCTGGGCTACAACACCGCCAGTTGTTTCTCGGAAGTGCTGTTAGCACAGTCTACACTTGCTCCTGTGTTACTGGGGTTCAGTAATGTCAGCTGTTCCCCTGCTGTGTGAACGGCAAACAGTCCTGCTGCCTCAACTTTAATTTCCATGGGTACCTTCTGCTACCCATCCGGGTTCCAGTACCGTCAGCTGGTTCTCCGCAGTGCCTTTGGCCTAGTGCCTCCATGTCGGTATCCGAGTTCCAGCAACGTCTGCTGGTCCTTGGTAGTGCTTTGGAGCACAGTTACCTCCTGCTTAGTAACCATGTCCCAGTAACGTCAGCTGGTCCTCGGTTGTGCCTTTGGCTCTTTTCCTTCTGCTGCCCCTCCGGGTTCCAGCACAGTCAGCTGGTCCTCGTCACTTGCATTGGCTCTTGTACCTTCTTCTACCCGTCCGGGTTCCAGTACCGTCAGCTGGTTCTCCGCAGTGCCTTTGGCCTAGGTGCCTCCATGTCGGTATCCGAGTTCCAGCAACGTCTGCTGGTCCTTGGTAGTGCTTTGGAGCACAGGTACCTCCTGCTTAGTAACCGTGTCCCAGTAACGTCAGCTGGTCCTCGGTTGTGCCATTGGCTCTTTTCCTTCTGCTGACCCTCCGGGTTCCAGCACAGTCAGCTGGTCCTCGTTACTTTCATTGGCTCTTGTACCTTCTGCTACCCATCCGGGTTCCAGTACCGTCAGCTGGTTCTCCCGCATTGCCTTTGGCCTAGGTGCCTCCATGTCGGTATCCGAGTTCCAGCAACGTCTGCTGGTCCTTGGTAGTGCTTTGGAGCACAGGTACCTCCTGCTTAGTAACCATGTCCCAGTAACGTCAGCTGGTCCTCGGTTGTGCCTTTGGCTCTTTTCCTTCTGCTGCCCCTCCGGTTCCAGCACAGTCAGCTGGTCCTCGTCACTTGCATTGGCTCTTGTACCTTCTGCTACCCGTCCGGGTTCCAGTACCGTCAGCTGGTTCTCCGCAGTGCCTTTGGCCTAGGTGCCTCCATGTCGGTATCCGAGTTCCAGCAACGTCTGCTGGTCCTTGGTAGTGCTTTGGAGCACAGGTACCTCCTGCTTAGTAACCGTGTCCCAGTAACGTCAGCTGGTCCTCGGTTGTGCCATTGGCTCTTTTCCTTCTGCTGACCCTCCGGGTTCCAGCACAGTCAGCTGGTCCTCGTTACTTTCATTGGCTCTTGTACCTTCTGCTACCCATCCGGGTTCCAGTACCGTCAGCTGGTTCTCCGCAGTGCCTTTGGCCTAGGTGCCTCCATGTCGGTATCCGAGTTCCAGCAACGTCTGCTGGTCCTTGGTAGTGCTTTGGAGCACAGGTACCTCCTGCTTAGTAACCGTGTCCCAGTAACGTCAGCTGGTCCTCGGTTGTGCCATTGGTTCTTTTCCTTCTGCTGACCCTCCGGGTTCCAGCACAGTCAGCTGGTCCTCGTTACTTCCATTGGCTTTTGTACCATCACCAACAGGACAAAGAAGGTTAAGACAAACTACAAGATACAGAACAAGAGACAGAAGAACAATAAGCAGAAGATCAAAAAGCAGAAGAACATTAAGTATAAGACCAAAATGAAGAGCAAAATATATGCTCTAAATTCTAAGCAGAAGAAGACTAAGCAGTGTATGGGGTGAGTCCGTTCCTCCTCATGGTGCCCCTGGAAAATGCCTGATGCTGCTGCAGGCTAAACTGAACGCGGACAAATACTGTTGTAATTAAAATCTTTCGTGACAGCAAGAACGGAAGGATGAAAATTCAGAGTTTTACAGATTACAAGTACAGGAATGTCTGTCACAAATAAGAATATGATGAAAAGGATGAATAGGAAGAAGATGAAGAAGTAGAATATGAAGAATAATAACTGTTTAATAAGAACAATATAAGTAATGTTAACAAAAAGATGAATAGCAAGAAGTTTTAGAAGATTAAGAAGGTGAAGATGAAGAATAATTTGATGAGAAAGATGATGCTGCTGAAGATTATGAAGGAGAAAGTGTGTGAAAAGTTAAAAAGGTGAAGAGCATGGAAGTTGTGAAACAGACATATTTGACAAAATAGAAAAAAGGTTAACAACATTGTCAATTTCTTCGTCAATCCAAACGTATTTCAAAAAAAGAAATATTAATGCTATTCCATTGCATTGTGTTAAACATCTATGCCTTTAATGTCTCCTCAACCTCCCCCAATAAATTCTACATTACTCTTTGTTGTTTTCCTTCATGTACAATTAACCAACAAGGCAAGAATGGGTTTTTTTTAATTCCGATATTTTGTTCCCATAGACTTACATTGTATTTCCGGTATCGGTATTGGGTATCGCCGATATTTTTTGTGTATCGGCGATACCATTCCGATTCCGATACTTTTGGATATCGGAAAGTATCGCTCAACTCTACTCACCTAACTACAATCTTTAATTTCTCACTCTCCTCTGGCATTTTACCGTCCTCCTTAAAACACTCCATCGTTACTCCACTACTAAAGAAACCCGCTCTCGACCCTTCCTGCACAAACAACTACAGACCGGTCTCCAATCTCCCCTTCATCTCTAAACTTTTGGAGTGCCTAGTCTACTCCCGCCTTACCCGTTACATCTCCACTCACTCCCTCCTAGACCCTTCACAGTCTGGCTTCTGACCCCTACATTCGACTGAAACTGCACTCATCAAAGTGACCAATGACCTTCTGACAGCAAAACGTAACGGTGACCACTCTCTGCTCATTCTTCTCGACCTTTCTGCAGCTTTCGACATGGTTGACCAACGTCTCCTACTGTCTAGGCTCCAGCCACTAGCTATTAAGGACACTGTTCTCTCCTGGTTCTCCTCCTATCTTTCTGACCGCTCCTTCAGTGTTTCGTTCTCTGGCTCCACGTCATCTCCTCTTCCTCGCACTGTCAGTGTACCCCAGGTCTCAGTCCTTGGTCCCCTTCTCTTCTCTCTCTACACGGCCCCAATTGGACAGACCATCAGCAGATTTGGCTTTCAGTACCATCTTTATGCTATACTATACACGTCATCCCCCGACCTTACCCCCGCTGTACTACAGAACGCCAGTGACTGTCTGTCCGCAGTCTCCAACATCATGTCCGCTCTCTATCTGAAACTCAACCTCTCCAAAGCTGAACTTCTTCTGCTCCCACCATCTACTAACCTTCCTAAATCTGACATTTCCCTCTCCGTGGACAGCACCATAATAACACCCCGGCAGCAGGCTCGCTGTCTGGGTGTTATGTTTGACACCAATCTCTCCTTCACCTCCCATATACAATCTCTTGCCCCGCTCTTGCCGCCTACACCTAAAGAACATCTCTAGAATCGGCCCTTTTCTCACCATGGAAACAACAAAAACCCTCACTGTAGCATTGATCCACTCCCGCCTGGACTACTGCAACGCTCTATTACTTGGCCTCCCCATTACTCGACTTTCCCCTCTCCAGTCCATCCTTAATGCAGCAGCCAGGGTCATCCATCTGGCTAATCGATACTAGGACACGTCCGCTCTTCGCCAGTCCTTACACTGGCTGCCCATTCATTATAGGATCCAATTCAAAGTACTGGTTCTCACCCACAAGGCTCTCCACAGTGCAGCACCCAACTACATCTCCTCCCTCATTTCTACTATTGGCCTAACCGACTGCTGGCCTTGCAAACGACTTTCGACTAACCTCTGCACTAATCCGTACCTCCCACTCCCGACTCCAAGACTTCTCCCATGCTGCACCAATCCTCTGGAATGCTCTACCCCAAGAAATTAGGACTATCCACAATTTGCATGGTTTCAGGCGCTCCCTCAAAACACATTTGTTCAGAGCGGCCTATCACATTCACTAATCAAAGTCATTCTATGTGTAAGTGTGTATGTGTAGCCCATTCACTATCTCCATCCATCCCTCCTCCCTCAAGATGGCTGGACCATCATTGTAAATGCACCATTGTATATACACACCTGTACTTTGTATCTCCCCCACCTCATTGTAGATTGTAAGCTCTCACAAGCAGGTCGTCTTATTTTGCTTTAATTATTGTATTGTTAACATTGTTACTTATGACTTGTGTTTTGAAACTGTTAAACTGTAAAGCGCTGCAGAATATGATGGAGCTATATGAATAAAGATTTTTATTATTATTTTATTTGGTGGACCGGAGGACCTTGGGAGCCTGCCGAGCATATTCAGACTTTACAGCTCATCGCTGCCTTTGAGCGCAGCGAGGCCCAAAGAAGAGGGGCCCTAGTAGAGGGGGTAATGTTAGGGTTCGAGTTCCCAATGCTGCACAAGGGGAATCTCGAGCCATTCCCGCTGCGGTCCACCATCCGTCTCCGGCCGCAGTGGAGTCTGCTTAGCAGAGACGTCGGTCCCAGCGTCTTGCCCGGTCTAATACTGTGCAGAGACTTGCTGCTGCCTCTCCTGGATCTTCGGTTATAACCAGTGCTGGAGCAGGCAGATTTGGGACTAAGTCCTCTGTTTCTTCTTCTGAGCATGCCCAGGGCAAGATCTCCCTTTGAAGATCAGGGGTCACATGCTCAGATACAGCTACAACTCCTATTGGTCCTCCAGGAAGGTCCTGTAGCTGTTTGTGATCTGAAGCAGCTTTCTATTGGTCCTTTCTGGAAGGTCTTCTACTCATGGCTGCTATAAAAGGTTGTCCTGTCCGCACGGCCATGCGCTAATATCAAACCTTTATGTGCTTTGCGCCAGTATGGTCATGCGTGTGTGTGGTTAGAGTGGCTGAAATACGCCATTACAATACCAACCTAATCGGTGAGGAGCTTGGTATGCTAGCTGGTCAGGGTCGGTGTCTTAGATGCATTTAGAATACCGGCATAACCGGTGAGGAGTTTGGTTTCCGTATTCAGGGCCTGGCGTACAGACGCCACAGATAGCGCATGACCACTTCCTATCTTCGCTTAGCAGTCAACTGTGTACAGTAGGGTTTCTCAGCGGCTCTGTGACGCAACAGGGTTCGCTTTAAAACGCTAGTCAGCGCCCTAGCGTTTTACTTTGCGGCTCACTGACACTAAGTGAGTTCGCACTTATCGCCATATAGCGCTGCGGCATTCCTGCTAGCGGCTCTGTGGATTAACAGAGTTCGCACTAACTGCCACAGCGCGCTATGGCGTTTAATTTTGTGACTCGGCAGGATAACCGAGTTCGCTACTTATGCCATCTTACTAGCAGCAGGCTCTGCCTGCACAGTGGACCCCGGGCTGCGAACGCACCTCTCTACATTATTTATTAGGTGCGTTCGGCAGACCCTAACACATAGGATTGCCACCAGCGTCTCCACTACCTTGCCCCCCTCTCGGATTGTATTATTGTTTTCCATTTATAAAGAGGCATTCTAGAAAATAATTGAAGTCTGCAATAACTCAGAGAAAATAATCTATTTTAGGTTTTCATGTCATTGTTCATATTGGTGACATCAATCTGGACTACTATTTATAGAGATCCTGGTCCACCTATTGGTAAAAAGTACCCAATATTAGTCATAAAAGTATGCTCTATATTACACTCATTGGTGGCGCACGTGTATTCTTGGACCCACTGTGCCACAGGACCAGGCCTGCCTAGGAAGGGGACAGGGAGACAATGTTCAGGCAGTGGCAGCACTGGAACCTGGGAACTGCAGACCCTAGGGGTCAGGTTTGCTGACAAGGACTAGAGCTACATTCAGACACACCGGTCTAGGATACTAGATCAGGGTCTGGCAGCACACGGACCGGGAGACAATATTCAGGCACTGGCGGCATTGGAGCCAAGAGACTTTGGGAAAAGGACTGGCTGAACGGGGACCACAGGACTTTGGATACAGAACAAAAGAAGGCCAGCGCTCCATCCAGGTGTATAATGTAGAAAAAGGTCTTTATTCAGCCATAGGACAACGTTTCGACCACAGTAGGTCTTTATCAAGTATATCTATATAGATATATATCTATATATATATAATTATATATCTATATATATATAAGTATATCTATATATATAGATATACTTGATAAAGACCTACTGTGGTCGAAACGTTGTCCTATGGCTGAATAAAGACCTTTTTCTACATTATACACCTGGATGGAGCGCTGGCCTTCTTTTGTTCTACGTTTTTTTCCAAATGGGTTCCTTGGACTGGTTCGTGCGCCCCAAGTCTGTGAGTGCGGTCAACTTGCCTTTTTTCATTGATGTACTTTTGGATACAGAATTGACCGCACCAGGACCAGGGGAGAACATCCAGGCAGTGATCCGCAATGGGACCAATGATTTAGGTTCAGGATATTGACCTATGGGACCAGAGATTCATGTTCAGTACACTGGACACACAAGAAC
Source organism: Oophaga sylvatica (assembly GCA_033576555.1). Taxonomy (NCBI): domain Eukaryota; kingdom Metazoa; phylum Chordata; class Amphibia; order Anura; family Dendrobatidae; genus Oophaga; species Oophaga sylvatica. The sequence goes on along the minus strand of JARQOD010000005.1, from coordinate 2,211,439 downwards.
CAGGGATTTGGGTTCAGTACAGTGGCCATACTGGCACCAGGGGACCTCACAGCTGCACTAGAAAACAATAACTACCTAATAATTAAACTCATTGCTTGGTGACTCCCTAAGGGAGAGGGCATATTTTATACAGGATGATTCCCAGCAATTGGCTGGGAGCCATCTTGCAGGTGGACATCATTACACTACATGCCTCTCAGCAACAGGCTGAGGGCATTTACTATATGCGTGTGCTGCCCGTTTAAGAGCAGAAGACCGCATGCGCACTAGGCACGCCACCATCACTGGGTACAGGAAGCAAGGACTCCAAGGACCACGCCGTGGGGCCGGGGCGGTTAATATGCCAGTGTTCCTGCATGGAGTAAGAAGGGGACACCATGCAAGGCTGCCGGCCATAGCACTAATCTCAGGACATCCATTAGCTGTAGAACAAGTTTATAATCTTGAATGTCTTAGTAAGCCAGATCTATAGAGTGCTAATACAGTACAGACCAAAAGTTTGGACACACCTTCTCATTCAAAGATTTTCTGTATTTTCATGACTATGAAAATTGTACATTCACACTGAAGGCATCAAAACTATGAATTAACACTTGTGGAATTATACATTACACTTTACAAAAAAGTGTGAAACAACTGAAAATATGTCTTATAGTCTAGGTTCTTCAAAGTAGCCACCTTTTGCTTTGATTACTGCTTTGCACGCAGAAAAGGTGAACGGATGGACTCTACATGCCTGGTTCCCACCGTGAAGCATGGAGGAGGTGGTGTGATGGTGTGGGGGTGCTTTGCTGGTGACAGTGTTGGGGATTTATTCAAAATTGAAGCGGTGAGCGGTCCAGCTCACCCCAAACCATCTCGATTGGGTTCAGGTCTGGTGACTGTGGAGGCCAGGTCATCTGGCGTAGCACCCCAACACTCTCCTTCTTGGTCAAATAGCCCTTACACAGCCTGGAGGTGTGTTTGGGGTCATTGTCCTGTTGAAAAATAAATGATGGTCCAACTAAACGCAAACCGGATGGAATAACATGCTGCTGCAAGATGCTGTGGTAGCCATGCAGGTTCAGTATGCCTTCAATTTTTAATAAATCCCCAACAGTGTCACCTGAAAAGCACCCCCCACCCTATCACACCACCTCCTCCAAGCTTCACGGTGGGAACCAGGCATGTAGAGTCCATCCGTTCACCTTTTCTGCGTGCAAAGCAGTAATCAAAGCAAAAGGTGGCTACTTTGAAGAACCTAGAATATAAGACATATTTTCAGTTGTTTCACACTTTTTGTAAAGTGTAATGTATAATTCCACATGTGATAATTCATAGTTTTGATGCCTTCAGTGTGATTCTACAATTTTCATAGTCATGAAAATACAGAAAAATCGTTGAATGAGAATGTGTGTCCAAACTTTTGGTCTGTACTGTATATCAAGTGGGAGGAACTTTTTTTTCAATTTTTACTTTATTCTAATTGAATTTTGAAATATTCAAAAATAGAAAGGGAATGCAATAACACTTGTCGAGTTCTAAAAATTATTAAGAGAAACTTTATTGAAAAAACAAATGGCCAAAAAATGTATCCATCAGTAAAAACACAAACAAAACAAAATGAGTTCCAAATTGTAAATTGTCATTAGAATAGTAGGAAATATGTACCAGTTCTAACACAGACTTATAACATAATGGGACTTATGTCAAAATGTGGGTTCAAAGTTATAAGACCTGAATAATTCTTAAAAGGGGCAATACGATCAGAAATAGTAAAATATAACAATTTTATTAGATATATCAAGTAAAAACATGCATCACATATAAATGCTAAAGTAAAGAAATATATATTCCAAACAGATTTATAAAGTAAGGACAGAGGTACTATATAACCTGTCACTCATGGAAGATAGATAGATATAGACTCTAGAAGGCAATAATATATCCATAGTTGTCGGCAGTATTAACTGCAGTACAGGTTTAGAAGTTATAAAATGAACTGTTACATTAAGTCAGAAGCACTGTAGAGTAAGCAGTGAGTTACCTGTAGCCATGATATGAAAAGATGTATGGTCTAAGACTGCACCTCGACGCGCGTTTCACCACCTCTGCCGTTTCATCAGGAGGTAGGTAAGCGCCATTTCAGGCCATATTATATAGTGTGGGTTATGCGTCTAAGTGTATGAAGCTGTAGCGGTGCATCCCTGCTATGTTGCCTCTCTGTGTAGATGGTGGCGCTCTAAGTGCATGTCACCAAGTTTTACACATAGAGGCAACATTGAGAGTCTATATCTATGAATGTGTTTGTCATCATATGACTGGTTACCATATTTGCTATACATTTGTATGCTGCCACATACATTCATAGTGCTATTTAAGCATTTATTCTCTTGTTGATGTAGTGGTCTGATGTTTTTTGTTCCGTCACTGTTTACATGTTCCATGACTGACAGGTTATATAGCACCCCTGTCCTTAATTTTTATATCTGTTTGGAATATATATTTCTTTACTTCAGTATTTATATGTGATACATATTTTTACTTGATATATCTAATAAAATTGTTCTATTTTGCTATTTCTGATAATGTTTTTCCTTCTATATCACAATTAGTTTATAGTACCTTGTGTTGAAGGGATCTCTATTTATTTGCATAAGAGGATCATTATTGGTTTTCTGAATAATTCTTAAGTTTACACCATGAGAATTCCAGCCAGCAGAGAAACCCATGTAATGCCCAATATACTGCCCAAAACAGCCTGGCTTTATAAATTGTAGCAGAGCCTGGTAGGACAGGGTTAAGTCCTAGCTCTGCAGGATTTGCACCTGCTGATCAGTTCACTAGAAGTAGGGCTTGGGTTCACTAGGTGTGTCAGTATCCTGGATGGAGCAGAGTCGAGTGTGCTGCTGGTGAGTGAACAGCCAAATTGTGAGCTATATCTGAGAGACAGACATGTGGGGGGTTTCTCTCTTAATTGAGATTGCATAGGACAGCTAAAAAAAGCAGAGCAATCTGTTTGTGGGAGCTGCAGAGAACTGTGAGGAAGCTGCAGCCTGTTTAGTGTGAAATATGCCCAGAGTTAAAAACTTATGTTTGTCGCTGGAAACGGCTGGAGCTCAGGCTGAAGCAGATAGCAAGACTGGTGGGACCTAATGCCTACCTGAAAGAGTAAATCCTTCAATTGGTGGATGAAGTGCAGATGTCCCAGAGAGCACAAGTGATTGCAGTGTAAAGATTGAAGGTCCTGAGTAAAGGCAGTTGCAGCATAGCAAACACAGTTGAAAAGCATGGAAGAGCTGTCCTGCTGCAAGGTGACATTGTTGCATTGTCATGGCATCGCTGGTGAGCTGGGAGCCATCTCTTAAAGCAAAGTTGTGCAGAGGAGAACCAGGGTCTGCAATGCTGTGTGACGAGGTTCACATAGCACCTCAGTAAGAGATGATGGAACTGATCAAGTCCCAAAACCAATACACTGCATCAAAGGCCGTTGCAACTCCTACTTCATCTGCTGTTCCTCATCCTGGTGAGGGGCCTCACGCATACCAGGTAACAGTGAATGGTGTCCATGTGACAGGACTTTGAGACTCAGGGAGTTTTGAGACCCTGATAAGGGCTACAATTTCACATGCGCTAGTCCCTGGAAGGGGTGGGGATAAGGTGTATCCATGGAGATGCCAAGAACTATCCAATGGCTGAGGTCGACATAAGTGTAGAGCTAAGCAGGTCATTTGAAATTCAAATTCGCTGTCAACTACAAATTTTGAAAAGTCTTTTGATTTGAACTTTATAATTAGCCAGTTAACGACCACCAATATGCCCTTAAACGACAGTGTTTAAGGGGCCTTATTCCTCAGCGCCACTTTTTAATGTCACTGAAGATTAAGAGTACAGTGCCTCCCGGCAGTGATTCCCGTGGTTGTCAACTGTATATGACAGCTGAAACCCTGCAATATCGGACCCAGCCGATTTTGTAACTGATTGGGCCCCAATCGGCCCGATTAACCCCTTAAATGTCCATCTCGACAGTAGTGTTTTTTCAATGGGGTCACAAGACCCCCTTAGTAACCATCGGAGCCCTGAGATAAGAATTGTGGGTTCGTTTGGTTATCATGTAAAACTAAGGTGATACGATAACCCCAGAGTACGGTGGCCTGTGAGATCCAGCTATAAGCTGAAACAAGTGATCAAACTGAAAATTACGCACATGCCACAGCAGGACTAAGTGAAAAAGTGAAAAAAAGTTAAATAAAATATGTAGAAAAGTAAAAAAATAACACACAAAAGTGCAAACAAATCACGAAAAGCCATTTTGCCGCTCAAAACGCAGTGTTTGTGATAAACCAAAAAAGTACACATAATTGGTATCGCCGAGTCAGGAACAATCCGCTATATAAAACTGGAATGTTAATTACTCAGCATGACAAATGCAATAAATAGGCCAAAAATGTAGAATATTCATCATAGTAACTCACAAAAAAGTGAATAAAAAGTGATCAAAAAGTTTTATTCAAAAGAAAAATGGTATTAATGAAAACGACAAATCGTCCCACAAAAAAAACAAGCCCTAACATGTTCATGGTCCATTCGGCAAAAAATTAAAAAGATACTGCTCACAGAATATGACGATGCAAAAACAAAATCATTTTTGTAAAATATTGCTTTTAGTGTTTAAAAATAGCGAAGAATAAAAGACATTATACTGTATATCTGGTATCACTGTAATCATATCGACACAATGAACAAATGGGTTTCATCACTTTTACTGTATGGTGAACGGCGCATGAAATGAAAATAAAAACAAATAACTGAATTGTTTGCTTTTGTTCTTTCTGTGTATGAAAAATCTTAATAAAAAGTGATCAAAAAATATTATGTACCAAAAAAATATGCAACTCGTCTTGTAAAAAATAAGCCCTCATACAGCTCTCAAAGTGTGGCAATGAAAAAAATTACTTTTTATAGAAAAACATTTTTGCTGGGTGACGTAAATCTGGTATCATTGTAATCGCACCGACCTGAAGAATAAATCTGCCACATCAGTTATTTTTATCCTTACACTGTTCACCGTGCAGTATAAGAACTTTTCTTGTACTGCTGTCTATTTGTTCATTCTAACTCCAAAAAATCAGAATAAAGCTTGGCTCTCATTTATCCTGCTCTCTACACTGAGTTCTTATGTCAGGGTTTCCATGTAAATTCCCCAAAACCACGATTTAGAAAAAAACCTCAAGGGAACCATTCACTCATGAGGTAGATGGAGTCACTTTGGACTAGTCTCTGTGCTGGCAGTGTTCCATTATTTTCGGCGTATTTATAGCACACAAATGTGGACAACTAAAGATCTGTGCACGCTTTAAAAAGATGGATACCACCAGAGCAGAAGCCAAACTGAGCATGAAATATTTCCATCTGCTTCGCTATGGTGGGTATTTCCATTAAGGGTTTCGAACTGCATTTTTGTGGGATTTACACAGAAACCCCAACGTCAGCGTAGAACACAAGAATGTAATACAAGAATGTAATCCAATGCCTTATACTGAAAGTGATCGAATAATATTATGTCCCCCAAAAATGTTATCAATAAAAACCCTAATTTTTCCAGCACAAAACCAGCCCCCACTCAGGTCCGTCATCTGTCACTGGAACTATAGGGGTCCCACGTTACTGGTAGAACAAAGGCTTTGGAAAAGCAACATGGTTCCGTCTCCTCAAATAAAATCCTGTAAATTCTACATTACCAAAACCAAATGCCCCCTCTTTCTGAGCTCCACTGTGCCTAAGCCACAGTAAGCGGCCACATGTTTGGCATTATTGGAATGGAGAGGAGGTACTTAACAATTTACGGGGCCGTGTATCACCAAAAGCACAAGCTGGGCACAATGTATGAGGGTGCTACTGCATATGGGGCTCTACACTGTATGAAGACACAATGTTTGTATACTAGACTGGCAGTTTTGCAATTCTCCAGAAAATAAGCCTGGCTTGGATGCTACAAAATAGTCACTTCAGCCATAGATTAATTCATTGAGAGGTGCAATTTCTACATTAGGGTCAGTTTTGCTTTTTTTGTGGTATTCTGGAACCTTTGGGGAGCCGCAAATGTTGCCTACAAACTATTCTAGCAATATCCATGCTCCAAAAGCCAAATAGTGCTCCTTTCTTGTCAGCCCTGATGTTTGGCCTAACAGTAATTTCTGACGACATATGAAGCAGCACCGCGTTCGGGAGAAATTGCGCAATAAATTGTGGGGTCTAGTTTCACATATTCACTCTTGTGTAACTGATTAGAGATGAGCAAACCTTTTAAGGTTTGGTTCGGTTTGATTCTACGAACATTTAGACGTTTGCCGAACATGTTCAGTGCAATTAAGCAAACGTATACACAACACCTTAAGGGATGACAAAAAGCTTCCCAACCAGGTCAAATTAGGTGCAGACTCCATATAAAGTGGCATCAATTGACCCTCAGTAGAAATTTGCAAATGGCACAGCAGCAGTAAGCCATGGGCCATGCATGAGGTATCAGGGTCTGGGCCAGCATTTAGAGGTTTGAAATGAAGTTTCAAGTAAGACCTGGTGGTTAAGGTAGCAGTGTAAGCCTTCTTTGCTGGGATCCATGATACCTCATGCAACAGCAAGATTTTTTTCCCAGCTACACTCAGATGGCACAAACATCAGTTTCATACAGTACTATGCATAGAAAAATGTAAGTAAAGTAATACAGGTAGTTGACTGATGAATTGACCCACAGTGAAACTTTTTATAATGGCACAGAAGAAGTCAGCTATGGGTCATGCATGAGGTATCAGGGTCTGGGCCAGAATTTACAGCTCTGAATTGAAGTTTCAATGAGAATCTCGACCTCATGCAACACCTCCAATTTTTTTTTCCTACTACAGGCAATCCATCAGATCGAGACCCAACTTGGAGTCTCCACCTTTCAAAAAATTATTGTTACTTACTACAAAAGTGGCATCAATTTCCACAGAGTAGAAACAGTATAATAGGCTTCCAACACACCTTCCACTACAGGCAACCTACCAGATGGAAACCCAACTTTGACTCTCCACATTTCAAAAATTTTTTTGTAACATCAGTAGTACTAGCAACCGCAGGCACAGAAGACACCACAAAAGTGTCACAGACTGCAATAACGCCAGATCAATGCATGACACTAAAAATGACACCATTGCCTAGTCTGGCCAGTCTGCAATTGAGGTGCAAAAGTCCTTGGAGATCCATGACTTGTTCGTTTTGATGAAAGTTATGGTGTCTACACTTTCAGGGGACAGCCATATGTGCTTTTCCATCAGGACACCACCAGCAGCACTGAAGACACGTTCTAATAGAACCCTGGCTGCCGGGCATGACAAAACCTCCAAGTTGTGATAGGCGACCTAAGGCCACTCTTCCATTTTTAAAGACCAAAATGAAAATGGTCCAAACCCTCCCTTTGATGGCATCCATATTGAGCTCTAGAAGATACTCCTGCATCATCCTCTCCAGTCGTTCACAACGTTTCAGGTTTGTACTCTGTTCTGCCTGTGCATAGGCTGGTCTAAAAATTGTATGAAACGACTCACAGAAATTGCTTATGCCACTTACACTGCTACTGCTAATGTTTTCGCGATGACACCTTTACAATCCATGGGGTTGGAAGTCTAGAACTGCAATGCACAGTGTTCCTCACTGCTGTCTTGAGGAAAACAACTCAAGACTGTCTACAAGCATGTTTCCATACTCAAGGTTGCTTCCTCCATCCCCTCCCGCCAACCACAGACAACAGAAAGGGGATCATTATCCTCTTCATCTCCTGACTGTTGTGCGTCCATCACCTCTTCTTCCTCATCCTCCTCCATTTGTTCCTCAGCTCCTGCACCTTCACTAATAGTTTGACTGGTACCATAAGCCCCCATCGATCGCTGTAATCCACCCTCCCATTGCACTCTCCTGTGCGATGACAGTCAGGAAATTTGAGATATTGTAAACCCTTCTACATCCTCCTCTGTTTCAACCTTCTCCTCTGGGACCACCACCTCCTCATGCAGACTATTCTAAGTGTGCTTCAGCATGTAGATGACCAGAATAGCGATGATTACGACGGTATCATCAGCACTAACCATCTTAGTAGCCATCTAAAAACTGTGCAGAAGGGTGCAAAGGTCCTTCATTTGTGCCCACTCAGCAAGCGTAATTTGCACCGCATCCATACCGCGCTGGCCTAGGTTATGCAAAATGACATACTACACTAGGGCTCGTGCTGCTGCCACAGTTGCTGCAACATGTGCAGAGTGGAATTCCACCATGTTGGAAAATTGTAAATCAAATGGTTTACCGTTAGGCCGAAAGACCTCTGTAGTGATGCAAGTCAAGTACCTGCGGGGTGCGATCATCGAAAGTGATCATACAGCGACTGCTTTCTGCAGCAGCCCATCCAGGCTGGGATGCTAGCTGAGAAATTGCTGTACCACCAGGTTGAGGATGTGAGTGATACAAGGCACATGTGTGAGGGTGCCCCGATGTTTGCACCGTTATCACACATGACTTTCCCTTGCTCCAGGTTCAGTGGAGACAGCCATTGCTCTAACTTGACCTGGATAGCTGTCCAACACTCTTGAGCTGTGTGATTGCGATCTCCAAGGTATATTAATTTTAACACTGCCTGATTGCGGTGAGCCCTGGCTGTGCAGTATGGAGGTGGGGGTTGGAACATGTGTCTCATGAAGTGAGTGGTTGAGGGCACAAGTGGAGGCCCTAAAGGAGGTGGAGGAGCCAGAAGTAGTGGATAAAGTGTTAGATACAGAGGAGTGTCCCATAAGCCTTGGGGATTCAAAGCCTTGTGGAGCAGCCCCTTGACCACCTGCACTAACAGTCACCAGTCACCCAGTGCCCAGTCAGCAAGATGTAATGCCCCTGCCCATGCTTGCATGTCCAGATGTCAATGGTGGAATGCCACTGACTGACAAGGATAGAATTTTTCAGGGAACGGGTGATGTTGTCTTATATATGCTGGTTTATCTCAGCCACAGATTTCTTAGAGAAGTAATGGCGATTGGGCAAATGGTACTGGTGGACTGCGAAGGCCATCAACTTTCGGAACCATCTGTTTCAACCAGGTGAAATGGCAGCATTTCCATAGCCAACAAATTGGAGATGGTGGAGTTCAAGCTCTTACCTTTGGCATTTGTAGGAAACATTCTTTTACGTGACCACAACTGCAGGACCGAGGGCTGCCTGCAGTGGTAAGACAGGCTGGAGTAGGGTGAACAGGACAAACTGCTAGACTGTAAGTGAGATGCAGGCGGAGTAATGGTGGATTGAGAGAGATGTGTTGTGCTAGGTGACACAAAAACAGTAGCCATCTCCACAACTGTAATAGCTGACAAGTTCTCACTCACCCCGACTGTAGGCGGTAAACAAGTGGAGTTTCTGCAGCAGGAAACCTGTGTGAGAACACATGGCACTGTGATGGAGTAGGAAGAAGCAGATGTGGGACGCCGGTGGTTGGCGAGACCCACCAGTCGGCATTTTAGCACAGTGAGATTCCCAGACTAATGCATGTTGATCGCGCATGTGCCGGTTTATTCATGTAGTAGTCAAATTATAGCAGTTTTTGCCTCTACTGAGTCTTTCTTGGCAAATTGGGCAGATAATGTAAGTTGGGTCATCCTTTGCGGTCTCAAAAAAGGCCAGGCTAGGCAACCCTTGCTGCCCCTGCAAACTGCAGACTCATGACCGGTACTGGCAAAAGTCACAGTTGTGGCTGAGGATGCATTGCTTGTCGTAGTTGTATCACTCTGTGTCTGTGTGGCAATCAATAATGTAACCTTCTCATCTTCCTCCTGCTCCACCCCTATGCTGAGCTACTTATCTGCGTGCCTCTAGGTTCACACCAAGTTGGATCTACAACCTTATCGTCATCCTCTCTGTTCTCTCAGCCTTCTCCCTGAGAGTCACCCTCCTTCTCTTCCTACCCTGACATCACAGTACAGTCCACGTGCGCCTCTGGTATCTAAGTCTCATCAGAATCACCTCCACACCTGGGAGTTAAAGTCTGGTGATGAGTGTCTGAATTCTGCCCACACCCTATTTCGTCCGGCCCTGGATCAAACATGAAAAAATTTTGGCTGGACCTCTATATTAGGCCTAATGATTTTTAAGAGGAAATGGGGCCTCCTGATTCCTCACTGCAACACAGTTTTATCCCAAATTATTTGGATTAGCAAAAGCACGGCCTCAGGCTGGAATCCCTATATTAGGCGTAACGATTTTTAAAAAGAAATATTGCCTTCTGATTCCTCACTACAACACAGTTTTATCTCAAATGATTTGGATGAGCAAATAGGGCCTCCTGGCTGAACCCCAATATTAGGTCTAACAATATTTAGGAGGAAATCTGCCTTTCTTATTTCTCACTGCAACACAGTTTTATCTCAAATGATTTGGATTAGCAAATGGGGCCTCCTGAGACTGCAACACAGTTTTAGCAGAATTTAGTTAGATGTGAGAATATCGATTTCACATAGGACAGGATCCCATGTAGCTACCTGACAAGTTCACTTGCAGCAGCAGGAGCGGCTTCTGTGCACTGTGACACAGAAAAAGGGAATGGCAAAACAAGATGTCCGCTTTTTATATGGACAGGGACATGTTATTTTGGCAGCCAATGACAGACGGCCTTGTGTCATGACGTTGTGGATGGTTTCTGCGCCCTGATTGTCTACCGGAATCAACACACATTAAGTTATTAAAGTGAAAAAAACTAAAAAAAAATACACTACGCAGTTCCTCTGAACTGTACGCACCCCTTCCACTCATAAAACATGTCCCCCCACTCATCATACAGCAACATTATCCTAGACAAAGTGAAAACAAAAGCATTAGTGGAAATGTGATCATTTACCGAACTGTGACTGAATTTTGCAGACTTTGAGGAAAAATTGTCTGGAAACCGAACACTAGACCAAATATGCTACATTCTTGCGAATTTGAGATTAGCAAATGTTTTTCTGAATAAGTTCGCTCATCTTAATTTATGAATCTAGGAGTACCACAACATGACAATTTGAACAGAATGTGTAGAAGACCCTCATTTATATCTAATACATTGTGGATCGGAGTCTCTCTTACACCACGTTTTTGGCAGTTCCTAATTCCTTCATAAAAATTACACTTAAATTTCCAATTTTTTACTAAAAATTTCAATTTTGGTTTACTTCAATTATTATTTTTTTAAAAATCCTTTTAAAATTTTGCCTTATCTAAAAGTCATTGTACAGGAAAGAATGTTTCTTAACACTTTTTTCATATAAACTCCAATTTCTTGTTTACTTTGAATGTTTTATTGTCAGTCCTTAAAGTGGTGTAAAAGTGTGACACCATTGGGTGAAGATGTGCTAGCTGGCCTACTTGCCGCAATATTGTTGGTGTCCCTGGGGGAGGTCGTGAAGTATGGCCCGCAGCGGAGATGTGGGTCAATAGAAGAGTTGGCGGCTATAAGTAAGATGTGGCTTGAAGGTTTAGTTGTGCCTGTTACACAGTAAAGAGTCACTAAAAGAAACTGTTCCATGTTCCTCAGGGCAGGAGTCCCTAAAATGCACCTGGAACTCCCTGATGCTGATTAGTATAGTGTTTTGTGTGTTTCTTTCCCCCCTCAAAGTTTGTTTTACGCACATTGCGTACCCCCTGCTGGATTGCAAAGATGTGAACTCTTAAAGGGACTGTTGTTCACAAAAGGGAAGGGGAGGAAAGGAGGATTGAGTCATGTCAAAACAGTTTATGACACCCTTGTCTTAAAAGATGAATGAGGGACTGTGTGGACTGTGCTCTGGAATTTCTGCAGCTTGTACTGTGTTGGCAATGGGTCTGTGAAATTAAAGAGCTTAAACATGTCAGGCTCTCCAAGTTAGTAAGACCTGGGTCATGCAGACCCATGAAGGAACTGGACTGTGAGCGTGGACTGTTGGGCAACTGGCAATGTGTGGGCCTAAGAGCCATTTTTTTTCTGGAAAACGGACTCAGATGGTCTGCGGTTCTGACCAAGAGGACCCTCCAGTTAAAGTTTTGTGCAGGAGAAGGACATGGTATGCATTTATTGCTGGCCTACAGCACACTGAGACTGGGACACTCTTTGTCTGTAAAGCGCAAGAGTGCAACCGGAGAGCCTCTCGTTTGCGACTACCGCTCTGCAGCACTTTACACTATCACCCAGCACGCATCCTAAGGTACTACCTAGTTGGTATTATCATTACTATTATCATCATTCACCACTACTCCTTGAACCTCCTTTGCTGCCTCATCACCAAATATCCATCCATGATTGTGTATAGAAGAATTAGGCGTACAGTTATATGCTTGTGTGCCAGTTTAACTTCCATAACTCCAAGTTGCTGGTGGAGCGGTCACTGTTGAATAAATAAGTGGCATCTGCTCTCTTTTTAGAAATGATGGGGTGTTCTCAGGTTTGCTGCAAATTGCCAAGGCACCATTATTATTCACATATAGGGGTTCTCACTCTTTGTTCTCATGTGCAGGAGAATTCTAGTCATTCTCTCAACTTATTTTTGACCTATTAAGTGCACAACACTGTAGACACCTGTTGTGACAACTATGGGCAGGGTAAATACATTTGTTTAACAGCCCATTGGGTGAATGTTTTGAGCGCCAACAAAGCACCACCACAACCAGAACAGGTGAAGCCTTTGTAAAAGGAAGCTATATAAATTTTCTCCACCAAGTGGTGTCTATTAGTGTTGAGCGATACTGCTCGATATCTAAAAATATCGGATCGGAATGGTATCGCCGATATCACTAAATATCGTCGATATCCGATTCCGATACCGGAAAATCCCATGTAAGTCTATGGGAACCAAATATTGACATTAAAAAAAACCCATTCTTGCCTTGTTGGTTAATTGTACATGAAGGAAAACAACAAAGACTAATGTAGAATGTATTGGGGGAGGTTGAGGAGACAATAAAGGCATACATGTTTAACCCAATGCATTGGAATAGCATTAATATATATTTTTTTGGAAATACGTTTGGATTGACGAACAAATTGACAATGTTGTTAACTAGTGTTGAGCGATACGATACTGCAAATATCGGGTATCGGCCGATATTAGCTGTATCGGGCTTTCGATTCCGAGTACCGATATTTTCGTCATATCGGATACCGGAATCGGATTTGTCACTGTCACTGTGAGTGTCCGTCGGTCGGATCTGTCAGGAGTCAGCGGCACTTACCTGGCAGAAGATCTCCGGCGGTCACGTCCTGGACTGCTTGATGGCCGCCATTATCTTCTCCCTGGCGGTCACATGCAGTTTTTCGCGATAACTGCAGTGACTGCAGGGTAATCCCGGCCGTAAACCAGTCCGATGACGTCACCGCCGGGGAAGCAGGTAATCAGCTGTGCTGCGCCGGGATGACAGGCTCTGCCTGTCATTCTGATGTAGCAGAGCTGGATCGTCGTGGGACACTCGTTACTATGGACTGCGTCGGACAGGTGGTATACTGCTGTTTTTTTTTTTCATTTTTTTACAGGAGATCGATGGCGTCGCAGGATGAGACTGTAATAAAAGTAATGAAAACTGTGTTGTGTTTTTTATTAAATTAAAAAACTTTTTTATGAACATTCACCCGTCCGGGTACATCAACAATTTAACTATTTACATACAGGGACCCTGTCCGGGTTATTTATAATTCTTTGGCAGGGGTGTTCCAGGTACCACCTGGTACTCTTCTGATGCTTGCCAAACATCCGAGACACCAAGGACCACCAGGACCTGATGACGTCGTGTGGCCTGTACAGTCAAGTCGTGACCCGCTATCTGTGTCTGTGTGGCCACCTCTTTCATCTCCCTCCGAGTCTGGAGCCCTATGTCCCGGACTGAACGAACCCCAGGGGGCCTAACAGGCGCCGGGTACGGGCCAGCTATCGTTATCATGTCCATAGCTGGGGCTGCTGAGGAGACCACTGAGGGAGGCTGGGGAGATTTACGGCGTGGGGTGGGCACTTGTGCAGATGCAGAGGCCTGGATGTGGGAGGCTGAAGGCTCCGAGGGTCTCACAGGTTCCTGACACTCTGGGGACCAGGGGTCGCACCTGGTGACATTTAGGGCATACCATCCATTGTAACCCCAGTGTCGGGTGTAAGTTACCAAGTCTCCTGGCAACAGGTCCCTTCCCGGGTGTCCTTCTGGGAGGTGAGTCTCCACGTCCCGCCGGGTCACAAACACTTCTAAATAAAGTCCAGGCTCCTGGATGAAGCCCCAACCAGCTTTCAATTTAAAGCTCCGTACTGCACCCTTACGCCGCAGCTCCCACAGGGTTCCTTTATCTTTTCTCATCCGGTCCTTATCTGCCCGGTCCTTCTCGATGTGACGTTGGCGAAGCTTCTGGGATTCGCGCTGCTCCCTTTGTCGCTCGGCTTCTCTCTCCCACGTCTACACTCTTCTCCTGACGCCGGTTGTAATTCTCCTCCACCAGCATCTCCATGTCTCCACCATCAAACTGCAGCTTACGATGTCCGGTTTGCGGCAGCTCTCCTGGCGCCCGACAGTCCTGGCGGCGCTCACCTGCGGAGGAAGCAGCCGGCTCTGGAACAGATGACAGTCGGGGCTCCGGTACAGACAGGTAGACCTCTGGTGCCTGCGCGGCCTCCTCCATGAGGACGGGTGTCGCTTCTTCTGTCTCAGCGACGGGGGCAGACAGCGGGATCTGGGGTGCTGCCGGTGCAGCGTTTTTTGCAGGAACGGGTGCCTCCACTGGACAACGTCAACCGGATCACATTGCAAGGGCTGGGATGCCCGCACGGACTCCTCTACTAGAACGGGTGCCTCACCTTCCGGTACAGACACTTCAGGTAAGAGGGATTGGCGCCGCTCCAAGTTTAGTTTTAGGGCACGCCAGCTGGCTTCCATCCTGGCGATCTCCTCCCGGAGCCGGGCCAGGCCTCTTAGGGTATCCTCCGCTTCTTGCAGCGTAGGAGGGTTTCCAGGCCGGGTGCCCAACGGTGGTTCCGTGGCGATCGGGTCGCTTCCGTGGGGGGAGAGCTCTGACTGCTCCATCCCTTCACACTTCTGCTCGTGTCCATTAGCCATCTCTGCCAAGTCACATGTGTCATTAGCATCTGGAGAGGGCCCCTCTTTTGTAGTGAGGCGGGACCTTCGCGTTAGTTTCCGCACACTGAGGAGGATGAGGAGGCGGAACTCAAGAGCTGTGGGGCACGATCTTACATTGCAGTACCATTTAGAGTGGTCGGCCATCGTTTTCGCGCCACTGAGTGAGTGTACACCCACGAAGAGCACGCCCTTCTTCTTCACCAGTGCCTCGTCGTGACGCAGATATGGCGGAAAAATGGCAAATACATTCTCTGATGATTTTAGCAATTCTCAAGCACAAAACCAGTTCAATTCAGGCACACAGGACTCGCTTATAGCGAGCTACAGAATCCTGTTCGTGACACCCAAGTTGAGTCGCACAGAGCCAGAGGTTTTGGGGTACTCGGCACCGAGCCCGTCGATTCTATGGGGTATGTCACGGCTTTACCCGGCAATTGAATCAGAGTCTATTTTACTATGTAGAAGTGTATAAACTATAAATATATGTATATATATATATATGTCACAATGACATGTATAATATATATATATATATATAATGTATTCTATGTGTGTATATTTTGTGTTTACAACGAAAGAAAGTGTTTTTTTAGTTGCAATATTTTGTTCCCATAGACTTACATTGGACTTCCAGTATCGGAATCGGATATTGACGATATTTAGTGATATCGGCGATACCATTCCGATCCGATATTTTTAGATATCGAGCAGTATCGCTCAACACTATTCTATAACACTCTTAAAAAAAACCCATTCTTGCCTTGTTGGTTAATTGTACATGAAGGAAAACAACAAAGAGTAATGTAGAATGTATTGGGGAAGGTTGAGGAGGCATTAAAGGCATAGATGTTTAACCCATCAAATGGAATAGCATAATATTTTTTTTTTAAGATGTTCGGATTGACGAAGAAATTGACAATGTGTTAACGCTTTTTTCTATTTTGGCAAATATGTATAGTTTCACAACTTCCATGCTCTTCACCTTTTTAACTTTTGCATCACTTTCTCCTTCATAATCTTCAGCAGCATCATCTTTCTCATCAAATTATTCTTCATCTTCACCTTCTTAATCTTCTTCTTAAACTTCTTGCTATTCATGTTTTTGTTTACATTACTCATATTGTTATTATTAAACTATTAATCTTCTTCATATTCAAATTCTTCATCTTCTTCCTCTTCATCTTCTTCATCATATTCTTATTTGTGACAGAGATTCCTGTACTTGTAATCTGTAAAAGTATGAATTTTTCATCCTTCCGTTCTTGCTGTCACAAAAGATTTAAATTACAACAGTATTTGTCCGTGTTCAGTTCAGCCTGCAGCAGCAGGCATTTTCCAGGGGCACCACGAGGAGGAACGGACTCACCCCCATACACTGCTTAGTCTTCTTCTGCTTAGAATTTAGAGCATATATTTTGCTCTTCATTTTGGTCTTATACTTCATGTTCTTCTCTTTTTGATCTTCTGCTTATTGTTCTTCTGTCTCTTGTTCTGTATCTTGTAGTTTGTCTTAACCTTCTTTGTCCTGTTGGTGATCTTCTTCTGGGTAATCTTTTATTTTTTCTTTGTGATGGTGTTCAGGCTGGTTGGCTTCATGCTCGTCGTCCTTGTTGTCGTCATCTTCTTCTGGGTGGTCTTTAAGGTCGTCTAATTTCCAGAGAACCAGCTGACGTTACTGGAACCCGGACGGGTATCAGATGGAGCAAGAGACAATGGAAGTAACGAGGACCAGCTGACTGTGCTGGAACCCGGAGGGGCAGCAGAAGGAAAAGAGGCAATGTCACAACCGAGTACCAGCTGACGTTACTGTGACACGGTTACTAAGCAGGAGGTACCTGTGCTCCAAAGCACTACCAAGGACCAGCAGACGTTGGTGGAACTCGGATACGGAGATGGAAGGCAGCACTGGGGGCCAACGGCACTGGGGAGTCAGAACCAGAGTTGACCGGTTAACTGGAACCCACCAGAACTGAGGTAGCAGCATGGAACGCATACCCATAGAACAATGAAGTATGACAGGACGCAAGCCGTCCGCAGTTACCGAATCACACAGTCCTACAGTGGGTGCTTGTCCTATTGTCACAATGGAAACAGCCTTTATTTACATATCCCACAGCACACATAGGAATCACCTAAACTGCAGGCACCATAGAGTCGGCTAACCCGAATGCAACACGACAGCACAACTTATTGGAGGATAATTGACGTTCACACTGCCAGGAAACAGCTGTCGTGCTGTAACCAGGCTGGCCAGGAGTCAGTACCCCTGCCAATTACTTACGAGCAACAAATGGCGGTGTTGTAGCCCAGGGAGTAGAGTTCAGGTGGTAGAAAGATGAACATAACAGGAGACATGGAAAACATTGCCAAACAGTTATTTAATCTGAAAACGGACAGGCAAATTCAGGTGAGATCCATGCCTTGTTCATTTTCAGAAAAGTAAGCCGGTCTACATTCTCTGAGGATAGTCGCATGCGACGGTCTGTTACTACACCACCTGCAGCACTAAAGACGCGCTCAGATAATACACTGGCAGCAGGGCAAGCCAGCACCTCCAATGCATACTGGCTAAGCTCTGGCCATGTATCCAACTTAGAGACCCAAAATTTGAAAGGGGAATAGGCATCTGGGAGTACACTTAGAGGGAAAGCCAAGTAGTCTGTCACCATCTTACGGAAACGTTTCTTCCTGGTGACTGGAGCCGTCTCGGATGGTGTAGACCTTGCTGGCGCTGTCACAAAACTTCGCCACATTTGTAACATACAGCTCTTGCCCTGTGCAGAGGCGCTGCTTGTGCTCCCTCTTGTTGTAGAGGTGTCTACACTGCCTCGACGCACAGAGCTGCTTTGTAAAGCAGTAGCTGCAGCAGCAGCTCTCTCGGCTGGAATGTACAACAGTATGGATTGCACCAGTGTGTCTTGGTACTCCTGCATTTTATGGTCCCGGTTCACCGGTGTGATGAGGGTTTGTAAGTTGTCCCGGTAGCGAGGGTCTAGGAGGGTGTACACCCAATAACCTGACGTGGTGAGAATGTGGGCGATGCGGCGGTCGTTTCTCAGGCACTGAAGCATGAAATCAACCATGTGCTGCAGACTCCCAACTGGCCAACAAAGGCTGTCCTCTGGAAGAGGCGTCATCTCTGCCTCCTCTGCATCACCCCACCCTCGCTCTACATACTGACTAGAGCGTTGTGTACCTCCCTCTGTAGGGATTTCTTCCTCCTCCATTGACTCCTCCTCCTCCTCATCCTCCTCACAAAGTGAGCCCTGCCCAGCCCTTTGTGAGGAACCACGTTGCGCTGACTGTCCTGAAGGTAATTGAATTTGTGACTCCTCATCCTCCACCTCTTCCAAAACCTCTTCCTTTAGTGCTTTCAGTGATTTCTGAAGCAGGCAGATAAGGGGGACAGTCATGCTGACTAGTGCATCATCTGCACTCGCCATCCGCGTTGAGACATCAAACGCACGCAAAACGTCGCAGATGTCCTTCATAGAGGCCCACTCAGTAGTGGTGAAGTGTGAACGGCGCAAATTGCGAGTTGATTGCGCCTGTTGCAGCTGATACTCCATTACTGCTGGCTGCTGCTCACACAACCGCTCCAACATATGTAACGTGGAATTCCACCTGGTGGGTACGTCACATATGATGCGATGTTCAGGAAGGCGAAATCTGACTTGCAGAGCTGCAATGCGCGATCTGGCCATGCTGGAACGTCGCAAGTAAGTGCACTCTAGGCGGACCTTGTGCAGCAGTGCATCAAGATCCGGATAGTCCCTCAAAAAACTCTGCACGACCAAGTTGAGCACATGTGCCAGACATGGTATGTGAGTGAGGTTGCCAAGGCCCAGAGCTGCCACCAGATTTCGGCCATTGTCACACACTACCAAGCCTGGCTGGAGATTAGCTGACAAAAACCACACGTCGCTCTCCTGCTTGATGGCATCCCAGAGCTCCTGCGCTGTGTGGCTTCGATTCCCCATGGAAATTAATTTCAGGACGGCCTGTTGACGTTTGGCCACGGCTGTGCTCATATCGGTCGCAACAGGTAAGCGTTCACGGGTCCATGTGGAGGTATACCGTGACGGCTCGTGCAGCGATGATTCTGAGGAACTGGAGTAGGAGGAGGAATCAATGTGTACAGACTGGATTCCTGCAATCCTTGGAGTTGGCAGAACACGTACAGCGCCACTGGCCAGGTCTGTACCCGGCTCCACAACATTGACCCAATGGGCAGTGAGGGAAAGGTATCGTCCCTGGCCATGGGTACTGGTCCACGCATCGGTGGTCAGGTGGACCCTGCTACTGACGGCGTTTAGTAGCGCATGTTTAATGTTTCCCTCGACATGTTTTTGCAGAGCAGGGACGGCTTGCCTGCTGAAATAAAATCGGCTTGGCACATTATATTGTGGGACTGCCAATGCCATAAAGTTCCTGAAACTGTCAGTCTCCACCAGCCTGAATGACAGCATTTCAAGGGACAGGAGTTTTGCAATGCCAGCATTCAGAGCCTGTGCTTGTGGATGGTTTGCCGAGTAAGGCCGTCTTTTATCCCATGCCTGTGGTACCGATGGCTGTTTTGTGGTCTGGGAGTGTGACGATGACTGTGAACTTGCTGCTGTGGGTGGAATAACAGTTTGTCTATGGACAACAGTGACCGAGGTTCTTCCATGGAGATCCTGTGAGGAAGCCGAACCAGGTGTGTGTGAGCTGGAGGTAGAGGCTCCAACACGACCTGAAGATGTAGGTGCTGCTGTAGGTTGGCCTACATCTCCAGTGTGTCTTTGTAACTCAGCTACGTGCTTTGTCCGTACATGTTTCCACATATTTGTGGTATTCAGGTTACTGATATTTTTACCTCTTTTAACTTTTTGCTTACACAGCTTGCATTGAACATAGCAAATATCATCTACAACTCTGTCAAAAAAGGACCACGCAGTGCAAGTCATGGGAGCGCCAATTTTGACATTTCTAAGAGAACTGCTCCCAACAGGTGCCAAACTGGAGGCTACAGGCAAGCGAGTCTGCAGCCTACCTCTCCCTCCTCTTTGTACCGTTGGGACAATCTCTTCCTCAGAGCTGCTCCCACCACCTTCCTGTTGCTCACGCCATGTTGGGTCTCGGACTTCATAATCTCCACTACCCTCTTCCAACACCTGCTGCTGTTGGATGGTCTGGGCAGCACCATGCTCCACAAAACCTGGCACCTGAGTCTCATCATCACCATAAGATGCGTTCTGCGGTGTGCTGTCCATCGGCACTGGCTCACCCGCCTCTTCAGATTGAGAGAGACACAGCTGTTGCGCATCACTGCATACTCCCTCTTCTTCAAATTTCAGAATGCTGCTTGCCTGTGCCCGTGTTTGCGAGCCAACAGATTCTGAGAACAGAATCAGAGACTCAGCTGGCTCCTGTACAGAACTCTCTGACTGCCTGGGCAATTTGACAGGCGGTGAACAGACAGATGGTTGCTCAACAGTGTTGTGTTCCTGAGAGGAGGTGGAAGGAATTGAAGTCGATGCATTGGCTGCCATCCAACCAACAACGGCTTCAATTTGTTCTTCCCGCAGCAGGGGGGCACGCCGAGCTCCTACCAAAGTGCACATAAAGGAACGCTCATGGGTAAAACTGGTGGATGCTGTGTCACTGAGGGCGCAGCAGCCACAGAATCCCCACGTCCTCTCCCTGCTGAAACTCCACGGCCACACCACGACCACGTGCCTTACTCCCTGCCTTCTTCATCTTGGTAGATTGATAAAGAAAGTCAGAAAAGTTATAAGGCCTAAGTGTGGTTATTACGCAGAGACTGAAGTGAACACTGAAACACAACTGTTCACAATCTGTGAAAGGCTACTCCTTTGTCTACTTCTATAGTGTTTGCAACCAATGTATTGGATACGGATGGAAGCGCGTCACACTAATAGATTATATTTATTTTAAATGGAATGAAGCAGAACCAATTGGAGAGAAATGAAAAGGATGAGGCACTGAGACACGCTCAGCAGAGTACAAGCAGCAGTGCTTGAACAAGTAACTGGAGCGTGATGTGCACTCAAAAAATAAAAAACACAGACTGAAGTGAACACTGAAACACAACTGTTCACAATCTGTGAAAGGCTACTCCTTTGTCTACTTCTATAATGTTTGCAACCAATGTATTGGATACGGATGGAAGCGCGTCACACTAATAGATTATATTTATTTTAAATGGAATGGAGCAGAACCAATTGGAGATAAATGAAAAGGTGAGGCACTGAGACACGCTCAGCAGAGTACAAGCAGCAGTGCTTGAACAAGTAACTGGAGCGTGATGTGCACTCAAAAAATAAAAAACACAGACTGAAGTGAACACTGAAACACAACTGTTCACAATCTGTGAAAGGCTACTCCTTTGTCTACTTCTATAGTGTTTGCAACCAATTTATTGGATACGGATGGAAGCGCGTCACACTAATAGTTAAATTGCATGGAGCAGCAAGAATTACACTGAAGAAAAAAAAAAGAGTCTGTGAGTGACACGTGCAGATGCCTACAGACAGCGTTGCATGCAGAGCAAACTGCAGCGTCACCTGCACTCACACACACCTTGCAGCGCTGTTAAAACAACACTGCAGGCAAAAGGAAGCTTTACACAGCGTTGGTGCTAGCCTGCCTACAGCACAGTACACTAAATCGCAATCTCTAACTGTCCCTCAGAGTCAGCACAGCAGCGTTCTGTCCCTTACTGAATTCACAGCACAGTGACGCTAAAATGGCGGCGGCGCCTTTTATAGTGCATTCTGACATCATTTCAGCATCCAATCACAGCCATGCCATTAGTTAACATGACCGCAGCAGTACAGGATGTGCCCACACTTCTTAGGATTCCTCATTGGCTGACTAAAATCACATTGCCTCTCAAAGAATTATGGGAACTTCCGATTCCGGTATACGATATATGGAAAATATCGGAACTAAGTATCGAAAGGCCGAAACAGCTAATATCGGCCGATACCCGATACTTGCGGTATCGTATCGCTCAACACTAGTGTCTATCCAACTCATCCTTCACCCTCTTCACATCCTGTTCACGGCAGTCGCAGGGACCAAAAAGTGTAATACATCCTTCATAGGCAACTAAAGGGTTATTGGCATTGACCTATTAAAAAAAAAGTATTTTGAAAAAACTGACAAACCTGTTGAATATGAATTTCAAGAGATGCAATTATCTATATATTGGACATGTTCAATGCAACGTCAATGAGCGTTCACACTACCAAAATAACACACATTAGGTGCACTATGATACCTGCATAATGCACCACAATGTCACAGGGTGACAAGACCCAATGGGTGGTCAGAAAACCTACAGCACAACTCACATACAACGGGATGGTAAAGGTGAGAGGAAGGCCTTAACAATTGGGAATGAGGGAAGGTAACCACCTGAGCTCAAACCTGAGCCTGTCCTGCACTCCCCTAATGCCCTATGCGGATCCTTCCCCCCCGCTGCAGTCAGGATACCTCGTCCCTAGTTGTCACATAAAACTGCCCTGGCTAGTGCACTGGCCGGCAAAGAGCACTAGCCTCACCTCTACAGATAATACATACAGGGGGAGTCACAGACACCAAAGGGACAAAGTAACAAAAATAACTTAGCTTTCTCTGCTGTAAAGCACCGCACAGCAGAATGAGGCCGTAAGCTTGTGGTGAGGGTTGAGTCTTGCCCCTACTCCCTGGCAGCACCTCTGCTGCCCCCACCGGAGAAGAAGTGGACAGTTGCAGAAAGACGGCAGATATTGTAGCTCCCTGGTAGCAGCCCTTACAAGACTGGTCCCAGCTGACAACTTCACTGGACCGCTAATCTATTACCGGGTTGTGTTTTTCAACCAATGGAGGCCTAAAACGATAGGAGTTGACATTCCCTCCAAGATGCAGCATGACAGGAACTCTTCAGGACATGTCCCTATATGCAGGTATATATTATTTACGACTTGGGTCACCTTCCCCTGGCTGAGTGGCACAGAGTTAATGGCCTGAACGCTAAGGGGTCTCGGCGCATCCTACCCTCAGACCATGGGTCTGGACAAAGCGAGAATCCACCAAATTGACTCCCATTCCACTGTCTACCAGCACTGGTATATTCTCAGTTACCCCGCCAACACCACTTTAGCAGGTAAGGTACACTGAGAAGAAAAATTAGAGGCAATATACACACCCTGGTTGCCTCCCTCCACAGGATCAGGGGGACAAGGCTGACGAGATGGTGTAGACACCGATGAAATGACCAGTCTGCCCACAGTAGAAACATGCCCCCATACCACAGCGAACCGCAGGCAACTCTGTTTGAGAAGCAACTCCTCCCACCTGCATGGGTTTGTCTGTCAGCACTGGTGTGTTCTCCTTCCTAGCAAGGACAACAAGGAGCAGATTTGGTGTATGCCTATCCCTGAGACGTCTATCCACCCTGATAGCAAGGGACATGGCGGCCTCCAACGACCTGGAAGCAGCGTACTGCACCTGAGTATCCTTCAGCCTTGGAGACAGACCCTGAAAAAAATGGCTCCTAAGGGCAGGGTAATTCAACTATGTGTCAGTGGCCCACTTCCTGAACTCTGAGCAGTACTCCTCAACCGGCCGGCCCCACTGCTTGATCTTACAGAGATGAGACTCAGCCAAGGAGACGCCATCAGGATTCCCATACACCAGCGCCAAAGCCGCAAAAAACTCATCCACAGACCGCAAAGATGGTGAATCGGTTGGCAGGGAGGAGCCCAAGATTGGGGATCACCCTTAAGAAGGGAAACTATGATCCACACCTGTTGTTTCTCACTTCCTGATGAATGAGGGCTGAGACTGAAGTAGAAATTGCAGTCTTCCTTAAACACCAAAAACTTATCTCTCCCTCCAGAAAACCGGTCAGGGAGAGATATTTTGGGTTCCGGTAGAGTCTGCAACTGAGCCAAGGCCCATATCCCTGTAAACTGCTGAAACTACTGCGTCACCTGACACTGCAGCTCCTTAAGCTTATCAGTGAGGGTCTGGATCAGTTAGGCAAAGGCCTGCAATTGAGCCATGGGCCCACCGGAAAGAAATGTGATGGTTAGTGTTAATGCTATGGGGTGACACGACCCAACGGGTGGTCAGTCAACTAACAGCACAACTCAAATACAACAGGATGGTAAAGGTGAGAGGAAGGCCCTAACAATAAGGAATGAGGGATGGTAAACACCTGAGCTCAAACCTGAGCCTGTCCCTGCACTCCCCAACACCCTATGCGGGTCCTTCCCTCTGCCGCCGTCAGGATATCTCGTCCCTAGTTGTCACCTAAAACTGCCCTGACTAGTGCACTGGCCGGCAAGGAGCACTAGCCTCACCTCTGCAGATAATACACACAGGGGTAAGTGACAAACACCAAAGGGACAAGGTAACAAAAACACAACTTAGCTTTCTCTGCTACAAAGTACCACACAGCACAATGAGGCACTAGGAAAGGGTACTCAGCAAAGCACCACTGCACACAGATAGCTCCTTACTCCAGGTTGGTCACTGTATATTGCTCTAACAACCACAATCAGCTGATGCATCAGGTGACCTTTTAAAGGATGGTGGGAGTGGTTAACGCCCACATAAGCTGACCCAACAGCAATGCAATTATGCCAGATTGCCAGTGGGGAGAAACTGACATTAACCCCCGCTGGCCTGAAAGGAAAAAAGTTTTAATCTGAGAGAAACCAGATCTGCCACAAATCCAAGAATAGATCACGACAACATATTATCCTTTAAAAACATTTGTATGTTATATTTATTTGTTTCTAATGCTATTTTATTATTTACTAAGTGATTTTGTGCTAAATCTTTAATCACACCCATGTAATTATTATACAGATTGTAAAAACAAAAATATACAGTTCATAAAAGATCCTGCCACCAATTATCTTACATGCACTACAAAAGCTTTCAACAAAGTATTACCACAATAAAAAAAAATGTATACAGGTGATCATTAGAGATGAGAAAATAACTTTGAGTGGAATTAAATTCTGCTCAAATTTTATAAAAATCAGTATCGGCCAAAATATTTTTTTTTTTGTAATTTGCTTCAGAGTGGATTCAGCATTTTTCTGAACCAGAGTGGGCCCTAAAAAAGTAAAAAAAAATACTGTTATACTTACATACCTCTCACATTTTTAGCCCCTTTGCTGATTATCGATAGCCGTCCGATCTCATCTACTGCTGCTAGCTATGGAATCTTCTGCCCTTTTGCACTGTACTAAATTACTTTCAGGAGTCATGGTATCTTAGAGGATTCTGCACAGGCATCTGGGAGATCGCAGTGTACCTTGTGACATCAGGAGGCCATTGACCTCCTGGCCGTCTACACAGAACCCTTGCAGGCACCATGATACCTAGAAATGCAGCACAATGTGAGATGAATGAAAATTTCAGTGTGAGCAGCAGGGGATCAGAAGATGTGGTGAGAACATGACAGATGGCAATGGGTGGTGGAGGGTCGAAAGAGGGTAAGTATAAATATTTTTTTTAATCTTCACATTAGGTCTAATATAGTCTGAGGTCTGGAGAGAACTTCAGGAATAATAAGAGACATTAACATTGCAGATTTTCCAGGGAAAAATTCTCGAACAGACAAATTCAAATTTTGCCAATCTGTTCATCTCTAATGATCATCGATTTTAAATAATGGTTTTCAAACCACACAGTAATTGGCTGCATCTTCCATTGCATACAGTGAAATCTCTCCAAATGGCCAACTTTTTAAATCGACCACCAGTGATTGAGATATATGCTTCTTCTTTTGGGGGACCATATATTTAGAAGATCATTGTCACGGGTGTGCTAGGTGCTACAGACAATCATTTTGGATCCGGCTGTAGAAGGTCATTGCTCTTGGATTTGCAAGCATCTTCTTGATTTTCATCTTTGTTATGGAGTGATATTCTTCTCCCTTTAGGACCTAGCAGCGATCTTCACAATCTGCTGCTTATTGACCACCCTTGCTGAATGTTTAAATACCCTGAGTCCCTTCAGCAAGGCACTGTTTTAAGCTCTATTTACCTTTGTTTGTTAGAAGTGCTAGTAGTTGACTAGTTTCTTCTTGGAGCCTTTTGAAAGATTGCTAGCATGAGCTCTCTTGTGTCATTGTGTAGCCCTGGGTACACAATACCAGGAGGATGAGTGGAGAGGTAATGGTTAAGGGCTCTACATGACATCACATACACTTAGACACTCCCACAGGGAGTGTTCAGAGTCAGTCAGTGAGTCTTGCCTGGACCTGTGAGGAGGAAGGAGCAGAGTCTAGCTCGGGTGGCTCAGAACTGAGTTTTCCCACTGTTGTGCAGTTCAGAGAAGTGGAGGCCAGTAAAGGTGAGCCAGATTACCTCAGCCTGGTCAGAGCTGTGCCCCACTGGCAGACGGACTGAGACAGTTATTGAGAGTGTGAGCAAGTCGAAAGGCACAGTGGAAGGAATTGAGAAGTGCTTTAGGATTGAAGTATCCTGCACATTGTCACCGGTCACTGGAGACCGAAGCATCACTATAGCTTTATGCATAGTGGTAGAAAAACCAGAGGCTTACTGGACCTTAGGTAACAGCAAGCAGCCCCTGAAGTGTCAGTACGTAACAGGAGTCAGGTGGAATAGGAACTTTGAGCTAGGCCAAGCATATAAGAACCTAGTTTCATCACCGGAAGGCTCCACCACAAAACTGACCGGGCAGTACAGCTTGGAGAAGCTGGAGTTTATAGAGGGAACTACGCTTTATGCTGGTTGGACTCATCATCTTTGTGAAAGTAAAGGAGGCCCCTGCCTTGCTCAACCATTGCCTCAAAACTCATCCTCCATCAACCCCATCAGCCTCCCTGGGACCTGCCTTACCATCTAACAAGTAAAAGGTATGGAAAGACGCTGACGGTGTGAGACTGAGTTATTTAATTGCATGCCTGCACAACCCCACCATAACCATCGACCTGAGGGAAGAGTCCCACCTGTAGGGGACCCGACATCTAGCTGCCTCACCATCCCCTCAGAGCTCTACAGCAGCGCTGGTACAAATTACCAGAGAACTACAGGTGGCGTCACGAACTGTATATATATATATCCCCTGTAAATATACCCCCCAACATACGCCTGACCGCCAGGGCCACAGACCGAGCCACCGCTACCTGTGACAATCCCATAGACTTCTACAGGCTCGGCTCTGAGTACCCCATTGCCCTGGAAACCCACAATTGTGGTGCGTGGTCGAGACAAACTTGGCGTCACGAACAGGATGCGAAACTCGCAAAATTGCGAGCCCTGTGTGCCTATGGAGTTGTTTTTGTGAAAAAGGACTGTTTGCACTTTTGGCGCCAAAAATCGCCATCTTTGTCGCCATATTCGCGCCCTCAGGCGCTGGAGAAGAAGGTGGGCGTACCTTCGTGGGCGTGTACTCCCCTGTGGCGCGAAGAAAATGCCTGCCCTCTCAAAGTGCTATTACAACATGCGATCCTGCCCTACAGCAAAGGAGGTCCGCCTCCTCTTCACCTTCCCTGCGAAGAGGAGGAGACGCAAACCCCGCCTCCACGGAAGAGACCGGACGTCTCTGGTAAAAGATGAAAGAACGCTCTGGAACATCATGGAAGCAGGACGTGTGCAGCCGAGCAGGGAAGCGGAGGAAGGCAGGCCCCGTGCCCCAGCCAAGCTGCCACTGGAACCGGAACCATCCGTGGTCCTGCACCTGCAGCAAGCATTGCTGGAGATTAAAGAGGAGAATGCACGACTGAAAAAGATGGTCCAGCACCAACCTGGATTTGAGGAGATTGAGAGACGCCGACGTAACTTGATGCAGTGGCGACTGTGGAACACGGTGTTCTCTCCCCTCGACGACCCCCCACGATTCGAATTGCCGAAAATTCTGCTGCCCAAGGCAAAGGAGCAACCGGAGGCTATCCCCAAAAGTACCGATCCTGATCCCACCGGTGAAGCGGTGGAGGCGAAGGAGGTTGAGGAGGTACCGCACAGTTCCGGAACGCCCGCCCGGCCAGGAGGCCGCAGCAGATGATCGATCCCCGGCAGGGACACCGGAGGGGTCCTGTCCGTCATTACCAGACGTGGACTGGGACGAGATGGCGCGCCTGGATGACGTCGCCTACACCGCCCAGTGGGAATGTGAGTGGCAGCGTCGCGACGAGGAACAGCGACGCCGGCAGGAGGAAGAGCGGGAAGCGCAGTGGAACCGGCAACGGCAGAATGCAGAGCTGATCGCGGACAAGGAAAGTGTCCGTAGAGAAAAAGGTACTCTGAGGGAACCGCGGCGGCAGGGGTGTGTGACAGAGTTCCAGCTCCGGAAGGGCTGGGGCTTTATCAGAGAACCGGGCCTCTACCCAGGGGTCTTTGTCAGCAGACGCGACGTAGAATCCCACCTGCCCATCGGTCATCCCGGGAGGGACCTAGTTAATGGAGACATTGTCAATTATACACGGCACTGGGGTATGAAGGGATGGTATGCCCTTAATGTCACAATCGTTTGTGACCCCGTCCCAGACGCAGGTAACGTCACCACAACTGCAGCGTCCCCGTCTTCAGCTCAAACAGCATCAGACCGTGCCCCAGCATCGCCCCCTGCAGGCTCCTCGCAAATGGAAGCACCGCCTGTATACTCTTCATTATCTTCTCCTACTACATCGCAATCTGCGACTCATTCGACATCGCAATCAGCGGTCTACATGACGACGCGCACAGCGACTATTTCTGCATCGCGAGAGAAAGTGGATATTACTGTAACGCAGACAGCGTCTCATAAAGCACCCGTTGCGCCCCTAGAGGTTCGTACAAGGACTGTGGCGACCCAGACTCTGATAGCAGGTCACGACTTGTTAGTCATGGGATCTAGGGATCATCGCATTGTTCCAGCCCCCGGGATGGAAAGTGTAACCGAAGTTAACAAAGAAATGTGAAGAACGGTAGGACCCAGACAGGGTTTACCGCAACTAAGAAGATGTCTATAAGTTTTTTATAAAAGTGAAAATAGTTTGTACCGTTGATATGAATACATAATGTTTACATAATTTTATATATTGAATAGAATACCCGGCTGGGTAAGCGGATAAAGAGTTTTTGCACTTTATTGTGATGTATATATATATGTGCTCTTTTATTATGACATGGACTCAGAGGCTGAGGACTGTGCCAGCCCAGAACTTATCCTGTAAATAGTTGCGCTTCGGTGCATAATTTTGGTTTTACATGAAACCACCTCAACTACCTCTGAATACAAAACCCGTGTGGTGTGGCACTGAGTGAGGTCTGCATTCATATGTCCTGCAGCCCACCCAGGACCCACGTTGAAGGTTTGGTGCGGGTCCTTCACAAGAATCTTGCCGTTTATTATATGAATATGTCTATTTAATATTTTGTATTTTTCTATATTTAATGTTTTGTTTGCAACGTTCAAGAAATCCTTACCTCCCGGATGGGACGAGTTAATGTTAATGTTTACTGCATAAACAAAAATTGTCTCTTTGTATTTCACAGCCCGGGAGTGCTGTCGTTTACCATGGGGGAATGTGTAGCCCTGGGTACACAATACCAGGAGGATGAGTGGAGAGGTAATGGTTAAGGGCTCTACATGACATCACATACACTTAGACACTCCCACAGGGAGTGTTCAGAGTCAGTCAGTGAGTCTTGCCTGGACCTGTGAGGAGGAAGGAGCAGAGTCTAGCTCGGGTGGCTCAGAACTGAGTTTTCCCACTGTTGTGCAGTTCAGAGAAGTGGAGGCCAGTAAAGGTGAGCCAGATTACCTCAGCCTGGTCAGAGCTGTGCCCCACTGGCAGACGGACTGAGACAGTTATTGAGAGTGTGAGCAAGTCGAAAGGCACAGTGGAAGGAATTGAGAAGTGCTTTAGGATTGAAGTATCCTGCACATTGTCACCGGTCACTGGAGACCGAAGCATCACTATAGCTTTATGCATAGTGGTAGAAAAACCAGAGGCTTACTGGACCTTAGGTAACAGCAAGCAGCCCTGAAGTGTCAGTACGTAACAGGAGTCAGGTGGAATAGGAACTTTGAGCTAGGCCAAGCATATAAGAACCTAGTTTCATCACCGGAAGGCTCCACCACAAAACTGACCGGGCAGTACAGCTTGGAGAAGCTGGAGTTTATAGAGGGAACTACGCTTTATGCTGGTTGGACTCATCATCTTTGTGAAAGTAAAGGAGGCCCCTGCCTTGCTCAACCATTGCCTCAAAACTCATCCTCCATCAACCCCATCAGCCTCCCTGGACCTGCCTTACCATCTAACAAGTAAAAGGTATGGAAAGACGCTGACGGTGTGAGACTGAGTTATTTAATTGCATGCCTGCACAACCCCACCATAACCATCGACCTGAGGGAAGAGTCCCACCTGTAGGGGACCCGACATCTAGCTGCCTCACCATCCCCTCAGAGCTCTACAGCAGCGCTGGTACAAATTACCAGAGAACTACAGGTGGCGTCACGAACTGTATATATATATATCCCCTGTAAATATACCCCCAACATACGCCTGACCGCCAGGGCCACAGACCGAGCCACCGCTACCTGTGACAATCCCATAGACTTCTACGGGCTCGGCTCTGAGTACCCCATTGCCCTGGAAACCCACAATTGTGGTGCGTGGTCAAGACATCATCTCAAGCTAAATGTATTCCCTAGTTAGTCTTCCTGCTTTGTCTTTCATTGTAGTGGGGGCTGACTATCGCTCACCCCGTCCGCTCCCTATCCAGGGCTTATCGCTAGGGGCAGTCAGAGATTAGGTTCCTGCTCGGCGATAGGTGCGGAAACTATTTAGGGATATTAAGGCAGACAGGGTATTGTCTAGGGGTCTCCATTCCCACCTTTCCTAGTGTTTGAGCTCCCCCACCCTCTTCTTGTTATTGTGCACTTAGCTTCTCCTTCACCCAGCGTGACAACCATTTTCTCCATAGAGTTGGGAGATTTCAATGTATGTGCTAAGTGTGACCACTTCGGCCAATAGGTAAGTTTTCATTACATCTAAGTGGTACTGGCAATCCTGGACCATTAGGATGACTGGAGTTTGGAATTTTGTTACTCATTTTCTCAGATAACAATTTCTTCCAAAGTGCACCAGTCTGGAGAATTGATGTCTAAGCCTTGTGGTGATATAAATCAGGTAAGCGGAATGAACTGCAGGAAAAAAGTTCACAATGAAATGAAAAACTACTATGCCAACTAAAAAGTAATAACTCATAAGAACGAGACTGGAGATGATGTGTAATGTGTAACTCACAAAACAGGAGGCAGTGCACTTAATCGCGGTGTAGTAAGTATCTAAATGAGACTATAATATTACTGCCTTTCATCCTGGTAAGGTGAAGACACAGGTTCTTCAGTAGAAGGAAAGTCGATATGGCGCTAATAAGGAACGGAAACACATTCCCTACTAAGTAATAGATCTCCATGCTCAAACTTAGCTGAATAATTTGAGATATGTTCATTTTCATGTTTGCATCCAATCTGAGAAGATCGTTGTGATACCACCATGAGCCTAGGACAGTATATAGAGTGGATAAAAGAAGTATAGTAAAGATGAGATGGACAATCTTCTTTAATAAGAAGGATTTCAGTTGTGAAATGAAAACGTTGTTGAAGTTGCTGATCTTCAAGAAACACATCATGGAGAGCAACGTGCAGAACCAGAGGCTGCAGTAGTTTGAAAACATCACTAGACTCCTTACAGCTTCATGGGTCACACTGATTTGTAAGACACTTTGATGGATAATGGTGAAAAACAAATCCCACAGACACGATACTTGAAAGATCAACCTTGAGAGCCCGATAGAGAAGAGAATTTGATCGGCAGCAGTCATGGCTCTCCTTTTCCAGCTGTCGATGATGTTGACAGCTACAATAAATGAATGTATCCAGAGTCCAGCTGTAAAGACCACTGCAGTTGCCAGCAGAAGGCATATAAACTGGATGCTATATGCTCGCTCCATGAAAGTGCTTGAATCTGGTACAATATCTGGCACAGACTTTATCACTACTACTGTTTAAATACTACTTGCAATGCAAAAATCATGACATATGCAAATGATCTGTACAGGACAGGATTTCAGATCTGAGACTGCCATGAAAACAATCCAGAAGTTATTAACCAGACTACTCAATTGTGTACAGAGGCTCAAATGATCAGTGTAGTGTAAGTAATGTAAGTACACAGTGATTCCACCAGCAGAATAGTGAGTGCAGCTCTGGAGTATAATACAGGATGTAACTCAGGATCAGTAATGTAATGTATGTACACAATGATTGCACCAGCAGAATAGTGAGTGCAGCTCTGGGGTATAATACAGGATGTAACTCAGGATCAGTAATGTAATGTATGTACACAGTGACTGCACCAGCAGAATAGTGAGTGCAGCTCTGGAGTATAATACAGGATGTAACTCAGGATCAGTAATGTTATGTATGTACACAGTGACTGCACCAGCAGAATAGTGAGTGCAGCTCTGGAGTATAATACAGGATGTAACTCAGGATCAGCAATGTAATGTATGTACACAATGATTGCACCAGCAGAATAGTGAGTGCAGCTCTGGGGTATAATACAGGATGTAACTCAGGATCAGTAATGTATGTACACAGTGACTGCACCAGCAGAATAGTGAGTGCAGCTCTGGAGTATAATACAGGATGTAACTCAGGATCAGTAATGTAATGTATGTACAAAGTGACGGCACCAGCAGAATAGTGAGTGCAGCTCTGGAGTATAATACAGGATGTAACTCAGGATCAGTAGTGTAATGTATGTACACAGTGATTCCACCAGCAGAATAGTGAGTGCAGCTCTGGAGTATAATACAGGATGTAACTCAGGATCAGTAATGTAATGTATGTACACAGTGACTGCACCAGCAGAATAGTGAGTGCAGCTCTGGAGTATAATACAGGATATAACTCAGGATCAGTAACGTAATGTATGTTCACAGTGATTCCACCAGCAGAATAGTGAGTGCAGCTCTGGAGTATAATACAGGATGTAACTCAGGATCAGTAATGTAACGTATGTAGACAGTGACTGCACCAGCAGAATAGTGAGTGCAGCTCTGGAGTATAATACAGGATGTAACTCAGGATCAGTAATGTAATGTATGTACACAGTGACTGCACCAGCAGAATAATGAGTGCAGCTCTGAGGTATAATACAGGATGTAACTCAGGATCAGTAATGTAATGTATGTACACAGTGACTGCACCAGCAGAATAGTGAGTGCAGCTCTGGAGTATAATACAGGATGTAACTCAGGATCAGCAATGTAATGTATGTACACAATGATTGCACCAGCAGAATAGTGAGTGCAGCTCTGGGGTATAATACAGGATGTAACTCAGGATCAGTAATGTATGTACACAGTGACTGCACCAGCAGAATAGTGAGAGCAGCTCTGGAGTATAATACAGGATGTAACTCAGGATCAGTAATGTAATGTATGTACAAAGTGACGGCACCAGCAGAATAGTGAGTGCAGCTCTGGAGTATAATACAGGATGTAACTCAGGATCAGTAGTGTAATGTATGTACACAGTGATTCCACCAGCAGAATAGTGAGTGCAGCTCTGGAGTATAATACAGGATGTAACTCAGGATCAGTAATGTAATGTATGTACACAGTGACTGCACCAGCAGAATAGTGAGTGCAGCTCTGGAGTATAATACAGGATATAACTCAGGATCAGTAACGTAATGTATGTACACAGTGATTCCACCAGCAGAATAGTGAGTGCAGCTCTGGAGTATAATACAGGATGTAACTCAGGATCAGTAATGTAACGTATGTAGACAGTGACTGCACCAGCAGAATAGTGAGTGCAGCTCTGGAGTATAATACAGGATGTAACTCAGGATCAGTAATGTAATGTATGTACACAGTGACTGCACCAGCAGAATAATGAGTGCAGCTCTGAGGTATAATACAGGATGTAACTCAGGATCAGTAATGTAATGTATGTACACAGTGACTGCACCAGCAGAATAGTGAGTGCAGCTCTGGAGTATAATACAGGATGTAACTCAGGATCAGTAATGTAATGTATGTACACAGTGACTGCACCAGCAGAATAGTGAGTGCAGCTCTGGAGTATATTACAGGATGTAACTCAGGATCAGTAATGTAATGTATGTACACAGTGATTCCACCAGCAGAATAGTGAGTGCAGCTCTGGAGTATAATACAGGATGTAACTCAGGATCAGTAATGTAATGTATGTACACAGTGACTGCACCAGCAGAATAGTGAGTGCCGCTCTGGAGTATAATACAGGATGTAACTCAGGATCAGTAATGTAATGTATGTACACAGTGACTGCACCAGCAGAATAGTGAGTGCAGCTCTGGAGTATAATACAGGATGTAACTCAGGATCAGTAATGTAATGTATGTACACAGTGACTGCACCAGCAGAATAGTGAGTGCAGCTCTGGAGTATAATACAGGATGTAACTCAGGATCAGTAATGTAATGTATGTACACAGTGACTGCACCAGCAGAATAGTGAGTGCAGCTCTGGAGTATAATACAGGATGTAACTCAGGATCAGTAATGTAATGTATGTACACAGTGACTGCACCAGCAGAATAGTGAGTGCAGCTCTGGAGTATAATACAGGATGTAACTCAGGATCAGTAATGTAATGTATGTACACAGTGACTGCACCAGCAGAATAGTGAGTGCAGCTCTGGAGTATAATACAGGATGTAACTCAGGATCAGTAATGTAATGTATGTACACAGTGACTGCACCAGCAGAATAGTGAGTGCAGCTCTGGAGTATAATACAGGATGTAACTCAGGATCAGTAATGTAATGTATGTACACAGTGACTGCACCAGCAGAATAGTGAGTGCAGCTCTGGAGTATAATACAGGATGTAACTCAGGATCAGTAATGTAATGTATGTACACAGTGACTGCACCAGCAGAATAGTGAGTGCAGCTCTGGAGTATAATACAGGATGTAACTCAGGATCAGTAATGTAATGTATGTACACAGTGACTGCACCAGCAGAATAGTGAGTGCAGCTCTGGAGTATAATACAGGATGTAACTCAGGATCAGTAATGTAATGTATGTACACAGTGACTGCACCAGCAGAATAGTGAGTGCAGCTCTGGAGTATAATACAGGATGTAACTCAGGATCAGTAATGTAATGTATGTACACAGTGACTGCACCAGCAGAATAGTGAGTGCAGCTCTGGAGTATAATACAGGATGTAACTCAGGATCAGTAATGTAATGTATGTACACAGTGACTGCACCAGCAGAATAGTGAGTGCAGCTCTGGAGTATAATACAGGATGTAACTCAGGATCAGTAATGTAATGTATGTACACAGTGACTGCACCAGCAGAATAGTGAGTGCAGCTCTGGAGTATAATACATGATGTAACTCAGGATCGTAATGTATGTAGTACACGGACTGCACCAGCGAATAGTGGTGCAGCTCTGGGATAATACAGAGTACTCAGGATCAGAATGTAATGTATGACCATGATCCCAGCAGAATAGTGAGTCACCTGAGTATAATACAGGATGTAACTCAGGATCAGTAATGTAATGTATGTACACAGTGACTGCACCAGCAGAATAGTGAGTGCAGCTCTGGAGTATAATACAGGATGTAACTCAGGATCGTAATTAATGTATGTACACATGACGCACCAGCGAAAGTGAGTGCAGCTCTGGAGTATAATACAGATGTAACTCAGATCATAAGTAATGTATGTACACATGACTGCACCAGCAGAATAGTGATGCAGCTCTGGATATAATACAGGATGTAACTCAGATCATAATGTAATGTATGTACACAGTGACTGCACCAGCAGAATAGTGAGTGCAGCTCTGGAGTATAATACAGGATGTAACTCAGGATCAGTAATGTAATGTATGTACACAGTGACTGCACCAGCAGAATAGTGAGTGCAGCTCTGGAGTATAATACAGGATGTAACTCAGGATCGTAATGTAATGTATGTACACAGTGACTGCACCAGCAGAATAGTGAGTGCAGCTCTGGAGTATAATACAGGATGTAACTCAGGATCAGTAATGTAATGTATGTACACAGTGATGCACCAGCAGAATAGTGATCAGCTCTGGAGTTAATACAGATGTAACTCAGGATCAGTAATGTAATGTATGTACACAGTGATCACCAGCAGAATAGTGAGTGCAGCTCTGAGTATAATACAGGATGTAACTCAGGATCAGTAATGTAATGTATGTACACAGTGATTCCACCAGCAGAATAGTGAGTGCAGCTCTGGAGTATATACAGGAGTACTCAGGATCAGTTAATACAGGATGTACAGACAATGATGACCAGGCCCGAAATGAGTGCAGCTCTGGGTATAATACAGGATGTAACTCAGGATCAGTAATGTAATGTATGTACACAGTGACTGCACCAGCAGAATAGTGATGCAGCTCTGGAGTATAATACAGGATGTAACTCAGGATCAGTAATGTAATGTATGTACACAGTGACTGCACCAGCAGAATAGTGAGTGCAGCTCTGGAGTATAATACAGGATGTAACTCAGGATCAGTAATGTAATGTATGTACACAGTGACTGCACCAGCAGAATAGTGAGTGCAGCTCTGGACCATCCCACAGGAAGGGGCGGAGCTTGCCGTGCGATCTGAGTGTGGTGCCTGTGTGTGCTGCTCGGGAAGGGAGGTTTTTCCATCCAGGACTTTTTGTCTGCCACCTTCCCGAGAAAGAAGGCTCATTTTGGGACTGGCCTCCGGGGCTGGGCCCCCGGCTCCCACCTCCCGGTCCAAGCCGGCGGGGGGTGGGAGGACTCCCAATCCGGCTAGGTCACAAGATCTGGCCAAGGATCCAGCATGAAGACCCGCAGTACCCCCGAGGCCATGGCCGCCGCGGCTCCTTCCCCCGGAGGTAGGCCGAGTACGAGCAGGGGTGCTGCAGCGGGGCCCCTAAAATGGGGCACCAAGATGGCGAAAGAGACCACCGTGGTCTATGGTTCCCGTGTCCATGCGCACCTTTGTGAGTATGAGGACGCCTCAAGGAAGCTAAGATCCCTCTGGGGGGAGTTGAGGGTAGCTAAGGAGAGGTCCAACAGGGCCTCCGGCAATAAGAAGGCCGAGCTATCCGCCGCGGTCAGAAAGATCCAGAGATCCATAGAAGACCTGGCAAGCCGGAGGTGCGAGATCCTGGCCGGCAGCGGGCCCTTTCGCGAAAAATTGGAGAATGATGACCGGTTCAGAGCCATGGCCGGAGGGGCTCCAGAGGGGTCACGGAGCCCCGCCAGGCGGTGGAGGAGGAGGTCGCGCCCTACCCACCGCCTGGTGGCCTGGTAAGAGATCTCCAGGCGTCGCACAGCGGGATAGCCCCGAGCAAGTGGCTCTCCCGCCAGATTCTGGCTCTTCAGAGGGCAGCGAGTGCGAGGGGGAGGATGAGGATGGTGGTAGTAGTAGCAGTGAGGGGGGCTGCCTCGTCATGCAGCAGATCTGGCAGATCGAGTCCCCGGTCCGGTTTAACCAGCTGCGGTTCAGGGATGAGATCTGCGATGACGAGGCAACCAGGAGGGGGATGAAGAGAAAAGCTAAGAAGAAAGAAAAAAAAACAGCTGTTGTCCAGAAGTTGGTGTATGTCCCCCTCTCTGGGGCCCCCCGGTCCCGCTGTGCGGCACCCGCTACCCACCCGGCTCGGGCTCTGTTGTGGGTCCGCAGCAAGGGAGCGGGGAGATTACAGGCCATGACACGCAGGGCGCCGCCTCTGTTTGTGGTAATGGAGGGGGTAGTGACGTGTCTGATATGGAGCATGGTGTGGAGGGTGGCCCAGTGGTGGGCAAGAGAGTGGCAGCCGGGACCGCATCTCCGGCGGTGAGCGCTGTGGTGTCTGGGTCCCCCACTTACGGATCCGTTACTGGATCGCTTCTGGGGGCCCAGGACCCAGTAAAGTGAAGGGGGCGGGGCCTGTGGCTCCGGCAGAGCTGGCTCATAAAAAACAACTGGTGGGGTCGGCTCCCTGGCGGGTCTGCGGTGAAGTCTGGGCTGGGGGCCCCGCCGCCGGTGCGCACTGAGGGGGAGTGGCCTAGCCTGGGGCCGGCCGCCGGAGTCGCTGTGCCCAAGCTGTTTGTGGCCCAGGGTGTGGTGGTTGGGGGTGCTGTGCCCCGGGGGACTGGTACCGCCGGGGGTCCCGCTGCGGCCGGTCTCGGGGGGCGTGGCCTCCTCGGGACCCGCCGCTCATGTGGGTGCAGCTCTGGACGGCAGCATTGTGAAGCTGGATGCTGGGGGCGTGGCTTCCCAGCAAAAGAAAAAAAATGGTAAAGATCAGCAATGGAGCAGAAACTACAGCAGACAGCAGCAAGGGCGCATGCCTGGCCGGGTCCCCTGAGTCTGGGGGCTTACCTGTAGTGGGGGCGCCGACGACGAGCTGGGATGGAGCTGGAGGCAGGACTGCTCCTGGCTTGGTCTCTGCCACTGAGAGAGTAGGCAGTTCTGTGCAGGCTGTGGAGGAAGTGCTGCTGAAGCCCAATGGCAGCCCAGGTCTTAAAGGGCCAGCAGCACTGTGTGTGCCGAACCCCCCGGCAGGGAAGATGCCACCAGTAGGTGGCGTTAGCAGCAGAGAAGCAAACATTCATGTAAATACCCAAAAAGTGAGGCAAAATAATATTGACCCCAGTGTGCATGTGAGTGAGAGTGGGGTGACTGATGAAGTGGATGAGGAGGGTGTGGGTATGGAAGTGTCAGTGGTTGAGGATGCGGGTGGCAGTGCGTCTAAAGTGGCAAGTGTGAATGGGGTGGTAAGTGTGAATGGGGTGTCTGAGGGTACTGGAAGGAGGGGGGAGGGGGCCAGTCCATCTGCCCCCCCAGCCGCCGGTCCTCTGAGTTATTCGGGGGTGGTGGCTGGAGCCTCAGGGTCTGGTCAGGGAGTTTCCTCGCCTCTGGACCTCAGGGATGGCGTCTTGCGGCGCCGTTTCCTGGAGGCCCTCAAAAAGGGAGAACGGACGATCAATGTAGAGGGTAGAGAGGTGGACTTGGCCTTTTGGCTGGATAGATACGGCCTGGCTGCCTTCCAAGATAAAAGGGAGGGGGAAACGGTTTGGTCCCTCCCGACAGCCGGGCAGGGGGTGGCCAGGCGGAATGTGGTCGTCTTCGGTGGAGGGGCAGTGAAGCGTGCCCGCCAAGAGCGAGGGTTGTGGAGCTCCTTCTGAAGATGGACTTCAGGGCGACGGACATATTTGCCCTGATTCATCCGTTTGGCACCTCCTTCTTCGATGTCAGTTTTGTTCGGCCAGAGGGCCTAGAGCTTTTCTGGTCAAATTTCGAACTGGCAAAGGGGGAGCCCGGCTGGCGAGACTTTTCCGTTCAGGCGGTGTCTCGCCAAAATAGTGTAAAGAGGGTGACCGTTCTGACAAGTAACGAGTCACTTTCTGGGGTCGACATCATGACATGGCTTTCCCGTTATGGGGAAGTCACGGACGTCCCTAAGAAAAATAGGGACGAGTTTGGCATTTGGTCAGGGGGCTGGACCTTCATGGTAAAGTTGAAGGTTTCAGGAGGTACGGTCACCCACATCCCCTCCTCAGCATTTCTGGGGAGGGACAGAATCCAGATCTTCTACCAGGGGCAACCGAAGGTCTGCCACAGGTGCGGTGATCCCCGCCACTTCAGCGCAGGCTGCAAGGTGCAGAAGTGTGCCTTGTGTGGCGGGGTAGGTCATCTTGCCGCAGCCTGTGGTGACATTAGGTGTCACCTGTGTGGTGACCTAGGTCACCCGTATAGCCGCTGCCCCCGCTCCTTTTCCGGCACCATCTCTGGCCCAGCGGGGGGGAGCCATGGGGGGATCCCGGTGGTGCAACTTCCGCTGGGGCTGGGGGTGGAGGCGTGAGGGGAGCTGAGGGGTCAGTGAGGAAAGGCGAAGCTGGTACATCTGCCCACCAGTGGCAACAGGTGAGGCACCGTAAGGGCAGGGGGCAGGATAAGCCTCAGGCAACTGGGGTGATGACTGAACCCACCCTGGAGGGGCAGCCGAAGCCTCTGAGGCCCTGGGGGAGAAGGCGGTGAGCGAGGAGATCCGGAGGATGGAGAGGGAGGTGGCTGCTTCTGATAACTCTTCCCAGTATAAAAGTGTGGATGAAGAGGTGGTGGAGCAGCCTAAAAAAATGGGTGACAATCGTACCGGTAAGAGGCGGAAGAAGAAGAACAAGGCTAAAAAATCTAATGCCCCCCCCGACCGCTAGGGTGCCCACGGAAGGGCTCACCGGCTCCCCTCTGATCCCCCTCTCCAATCGGTTCCAAGCCCTCGATGACTCTGCTGTGTCGGAGGTCGGGGGTGAGGGGCCGGATGCAACATCTGGGGTGCCTTCAGGGAGTGGCGAGGTCCGTCCTCCGGGGGATTCACACTCCTCTGGCGGGGGGACTACCTCGGGGTCCAGGGGCGAGGAATCTAGTGCTGGGAAGGAGGTGTCCACTGCTGCTAAGGAGGATATGGACACCTCGGTGTCTTTAAAGAGGAGGGGTGAGTCGGGTTCCTCCTCAGAGGGGGAGAGGAAATCTGAGGGTACGGTTAAAAAACAGGCCGTCTAACTCAATCACCCATGATGGCAGAACCTACCCCGTTGACTCTGGCGTCGATTAATGTCGCCAGCATAAAGTCGGATACGGCTAGATTTACGGCCTTTGATTTTTTCACCCGGGTTGAGGCTGATGTTTTATTTTTACAGGAGACCAGACTAACGGACCTGGGGTCCATCCACAAAGCAAAGAGGGAATGGAGGAGTGGGCCCTCATACTGGTCTCTTGCGACCGAGCCGTATAGCGGGGTAGCGGTCCTTTTTAAGACCGGGAGGTGGAATGCAGACGGGTGATCGAGGTAGAAATGGGGAGATGTTTGGTCCTTGACGTCTTCATGAGGGGACAGGAGCTTCGGCTCATCAATATCTATGGCCCGCAATCTAAGTGGGACCGTAAATGTCTCTTCCTGAGGATCAAGCCCTATCTTTTTACGAGCCGGCAGGTGGTCTTCGGTGGGGATTTTAATGCTATAACCAGACTCCGTGATAGGGGAGGCCCCGGAGACCGGCTGACTTATGAAAGCGTAGCCTTGAATAGCATAGTAAGCGAAGCTCGCCTGGTGGATGTCCACATCCGGCACACCCCAGGTCACGAGGGTTTCACCTTTTATAGGGGAAGCAGTAGGTCTAGGATAGATAGGTTTTTTTTAAAGGAGGAAGCCGTCTCTTCTGCAGTGTCCGCTGTTGAGGTGGAGTTCTCCGATCACTGTTTAATTTTCTTTACTTTGAATGTTACAGAGACTCCCTGGATGGGGAGAGGCCTATGGAAGCTGAATTCGTCCCTTCTGGAAGAAGCGGAAGTAAGACAGTCCTTTGAGGAATTTCTTCAGAGCCAGGTACCTCTCTTGGGTCTTTGTAGCAGTAAGTCTGAGTGGTGGGAGATCTTCAAAAGAAGGGTCGCAAGGTTCTTCCGTCAGCTCTCGAGCCTCAGGGGCCTGAACAGGTACCGCCTGTATCGGCAGCTGGGGAGGAAACTCGAGCAGCTCGTCTCGACTGGAGGGGACCGAGAGGAAATCTCCAGGGTGAAGACCTTGCTCAAGGGGTGCCAGTACAATAGGCACACATCCTTGGTTTTTGAGAGGGATTTCGGGAGGTACCGCTCGCCCGACCCTTACAGAAACTGCAGGTTGTCAGTGAATTGTAAGATGGTGACAGGACTGATCGACAGTACGGGGTCCCTGAACAGATCCAAATCAGGGATCCTGGAGGTGGTCAGATCCTTCTACTCGCATCTCTTGGGGAGGAGGGATCCTGATCGGGATGAGATGTCGGCTTTCCTGGCTGAAACCATCCCTGAGCCAGGGGATGACCCCTCTCTTCATGTTTTGGCAGAAGCAATCAGGGAAGAGGAAGTGAGACGGGCAATTGATGGGCTACGGTCCAAAAAGTCGCCCGGTCCGGATGGCTTAACATCCGAGTTCTACAAGACTTTTCGGGACTCTTTGGTCCCCCTCTTGACTGAGGTGTTTAATGAGTGCCTCTCCTCGGACACTCTGCCCAGTTCAATGAGGAAGTCAGCTCTGATTATCCTGTCAAAGGGTAAAGACTCGTCCCGTATTGAGAATTGGCGTCCCATAGCGCTTCTCAATACGGACCGAAAGGTTCTGGCAAAGGTGCTTTTTAATCGGTTGGTGAAGTTTGCACCCCGGCTCCTTTCGGGGGCCCAGCACTGCTCTGTTCCAGGCCGCAGTACATTTAGTGCTGTGCTCGGTGTCCGAGAGGCAGTGGAGCAGGGCAGGGCAGTCACTGGAATGGGTACTTGTTGTCCTTAGACCAGGCAAAGGCCTTTGACCGGGTTAACCATGAGTACCTCTGGTCCGTCCTTCTGAGGTACGGTCTGCCTGGGAGGTTTGTTGATTGGTTGAGAGTTTTATACAATGGGGCAGAGACTTTTCCGCTAGTGAACGGTTGGGTCGGACACCCTTTTGAGGTGAGGTCTGGTGTCCGCCAGGGCTGTCCTCTGAGCCCACTGTTATACGTGTTCGCGATCGACCCCCTTTTAAGGAGGGTGGAGCGCGGACCGTTTGGTGGGAGTCGGGATGGACCGGGCGGTGCCGGAGGCTGCCTTGAGGGTAGTGGCGTACGCTGACGACGTTTCCCTTTTTGTATCCTCGAGAGAGGAGGCGGATTGGGTGATGTCTGAGGTTGAACGCTACTCGGTGGCATCCGGGTCCATGATCAACCGGGACAAGTGTGAGAGTCTCTGGCTGGGAGGGGGAGATCCAAGTTTTGATCTCCCGGACACCCTTCCAGGGCCTCAGGCCACAGCAAAAATATTAGGCATCAGTTTCGGCCGGGGGACTATCCCCAGCAAAACTGGGAGGGCAGACTTAAGATTGCCGCCCAGAAGGTGGATCAGTGGAAGGGTTGGTCCTTGACCCTAAGGGAAAGGGTTAGTCTTGCCAAGGGCTATTTGCTTCCTTTGCTAATATATCTGGGCAGCGTCTGCATCTTGCCAGAGCCTCTTTGGACACGGGTCTACAGCCTGTTTTTCCAATTATTATGGGGAAATAGGCTGAACCTAATCAAGAGAGAGGTCACGTACCGCACGAGGAGACTAGGAGGGTTGGGTATGGTCAACCCAGTGGTGTTTCTAGTAAACACCTTTCTTAAGGCAAACATCGCCAACCTCTGGTCAGAGAGGGCTCCTCCGTGGGTATTCTCCTGTAGGGGGTGGTTTCGGCCTTTCTTCCAGGAATGGGAGACAGGTGGGCAGGTGAAGGACCTTCGTACACCTCATGGGCATCTTCCGGCTTACGTTACCCGGTTCTGAAGGTGATCCGTCGGTGGGGTCTGGGAGTGTGGGAGATCAGGATCATGTCGAGAAGGTTTCTTGACAATAGGGTCCTGTTGACCCACTTTCAGAATCCCCTGGCGCTCAGGGATTGCCCAAGCCGGGATCTGGAGGTGGGGCTCGGGTTATTGAACTCTAAGCGGATCCCCTTGAAGTTTTGGGACTTGGCTTGGCGCTGCTTCCATGGGAAGCTGTATGTGAGGGACAACCTGAAGTACAGGAGCTCTGATGACCGGGATTGTCCCCGCGAGGAGTGTGGTGGCATGCTTGAAAGCATGGAGCACTTCCTGCTTCGGTGTCCCTTTAATACAGAGGTCTACAGCAGGGTGGGTGCTTCCATTGGCTGGCCCAGGCTGGCAAGCCTCTCCTATGCGGAGTGGGCCTATGGGGCATTCAGATCCCTTGGTGGCCGAGATCGGGGCACTGTTTTCTTAGTTTAGTAACTAGGTTCTGCACGTGGAATGCACGGTGTCTAGTGTCTACTCAGCGGAAAGTCCTCCCCAGGGAAGAGGTGATTAGGAACATCCTGGGTGACCTGGCAAAAGTGCGCTCCCTGGAGTTTGAGAGGTTGGGTGCAGGGAGGGCCTCTCTCCTATGGAGGGGTTTCTCCTTTAATGTGCCCTAGGGTGAGTTAGGTTCTGTGTGCCTGTGATAGGACTGTTAGTATTTTTTATCCTTTTATCTTTATTTTGTAGGGTCAGATAGATGTGTAGGGACAGGGAGGGACAGATAGGGACAGTCTTTAGGG
Source organism: Oophaga sylvatica (assembly GCA_033576555.1). Lineage (NCBI taxonomy): Eukaryota > Metazoa > Chordata > Amphibia > Anura > Dendrobatidae > Oophaga > Oophaga sylvatica. The sequence goes on along the minus strand of JARQOD010000005.1, from coordinate 2,167,208 downwards.
ACAGGTAGTTAGTATTAGGTTGGTAGTGAGGGTCAGTGAGGGACAGGTAGGGGCAGGTAGGGAGAGGTTGGTAGGGCTATAGGGACAGGATTTTCTCTTTTGTGTTGTTAGGGAGGGTCAGGGTGATGTGGGGTAGATTAGGGTGAGAGCCTCTATGGTCTCCAGTTCCTGGTGGTGGGCTGTAACCCTCACTCATAGATTTTTGTTTTGGAATTGGTAACCCGGGTATAGGGCTTGCAAGCATTGAACTTGGGCCTGTTCTTTGGTCATGGTTAAGGTATGTAGTGGTTATTATTGATATATGCTGTTGTTGATATATGTTATAATAAGTTTGTATATATATATATATGTTGTATATTGCACTATAATGTGTGTAGAGGGATTTAGTTTAGGTGGGGTGGTGGGTTTCTTGGGGGGAGGGGGGACGGGTTTTGGATAATGGACGTCCGGCGGATGCCAAAAATTGAAGATTTGCTGTGTGTGATAGGCCACAAACTTTCGTGGACCTGGTGTGATAGGCCACAAACTTTCGTGGACCTGGTGTGATAGGCCACAAACTTTCGTGGACCTGGTGTGATAGGCCACAAACTTTCGTGGACCTGGTGTGATAGGCCACAAACTTTCGTGGGACCTTTGGGGGAATGGTGGTGGTTTAGTTTAGGGAAAAAAAAAAAGTGTGTTTATGAACAGTATATGTGTAAATAATTAAGTTGGGCCAGGTGGCCTATTTATTTTAGGGCATTTGGCTGAATTTTGTTTTTTTTCTAGGGGTGAATGCATGGGTATGTGTATATGAGGGGAAAAAAAGGAAATAGCTTCCCTTGCCGGGGGGGTGTTAATGAAATGGAGGAACATTTTGTTTCTATATATCTGTTGGATATTGGACTTTTGGGATTTATGGATAATGTTTCTTTTTATTGAGTTTGTCTGTAAGTTTTGTTTATGTTTTGCCTGTAAGTTTAGTTTTGTATTTTTATAATAAAAGAGATACAGGATGTAACTCAGGATCAGTAATGTAATGTATGTACACAGTGACTGCACCAGCAGAATAGTGAGTGCAGCTCTGGAGTATAATACAGGATGTAACTCAGGATCAGTAATGTAATGTATGTACACAGTGACTGCACCAGCAGAATAGTGAGTGCAGCTCTGGAGTATAATACAGGATGTAACTCAGGATCAGTAATGTAATGTATGTACACAGTGACTGCACCAGCAGAATAGTGAGTGCAGCTCTGGGTATAATCGGATGTATCAGATCAGTAAGTAATGTATGTCACAGTGATTGCACAGCAATAGTGATGCAGCTCTGGAGTATAATACAGGGTGTAATCAGGATCAGTAATGTAATGTATGTACACAGTGACTGCACCAGCAGAATAGTGAGTGCAGCTCTGGAGTATAATACAGGATGTAACTCAGGATCAGTAATGTAATGTATGTACACAGTGAATGCATGAGCAGAATAGTGAGTACAGCTCTGAAGTGTAATACAGGATGTAACTCAGGATCAGTAATGTAATGTATGTACACAGTGACTGCACCAGCAGAATAGTGAGTGCAGCTCTGGAATATAATACAGGATGTAACTCAGGATCAGTAATGTAATGTATGTATACAGTGACTGCACCAGCAGAATAGTGAGTGCAGCTCTGGAGTATAATACAGGGTGTAACTCAGGATCAGTAATGTAATGTATGTACACAGTGACTGCACTAGCAGAATAGTGAGTGCAGCTCTGGAGTATAATACCGGATGTAACTCAGGATCAGTAATGTACACAGTGACTGCACCAGCAGAATAGTGAGTGCAGCTCCGGAGTATAATACAGGATGTAACTCAGGATCAGTAATGTAATGTATGTACACAGTGACTGCATGAGCAAAATAGTGAGCACAGCTCTGAAGTGTAATACAGGATATAACTCAGGATCAGTAATGTAATATATATGCACACAGTGACTCCGCCAGCAGAATAGTGAGTGCAGCTCTGGGGAAAAATACAGGATGTAACACAGTATCAGTACAGGATTAGTAATGTAATGTATGTACACTGTGACTGCATGAGCAAAATAGTGAGTTCAGCTCTGAATTATAAAAGAGGATGTAACTCAGGATCAGTACAGGATCAGTAATGTAATGTATGTACACAGTGACTGCACCAGCAGAATAGTGAGTGCAGCTCTGGTGTATAATGCAGGATGTAACTCAGGATTAATACAGGATTAGTAATGTAATGTATGTACACAGTGACTCTACCAGCAGAACAGTGAGTGCAGCTCTGGTGTATAATACAGGATGTAACTCAGGATCAGTAATGTAATGTATGCATTGTAGGGGTGTTACTCGGGTCCGACGGGAGGAAAATAGGAGGCTTGTTCCTTTAAAAGTTCAGCCTTTAGATCATGCAAACAAAAATCCAAATGTTCTTAGCAGGGCTCTGCTACGTCAGGCCTGTAGGCACACAGGCTGGGGTAGTGTCCAATATTCAGGCTCGGTCTGGAGCCAAACTCACACAGGAGGCCTTCTCCATCCCAACACACAGACCCTGTGCCAAACAACAGCTTCCATTATATGGGCTGTTAACCACATCCAGATGTGAGGTATGTGGGCAGCCAGACCCGCCCATCTCTCATAGCTACCCGCAACCAAGTCACAAGTGCACCAATCAAACCTCTTAGTGCTTATGTGCACTAGAGAAAATACTCCGGATTACATCACAGAGAGCAGCCTGCTCTGTGACATATGCCTCCCATCGACTACTCGGCCATTAGCCTCCTTACAGTACACAATGACTGCACCAGCAAAATGGTGAGTGCAGCTCTGGAAAATAATACAGAATGTAACTCAGGATCAGTACAGGATCAGTAATGTAATATATGTACGCAGTGATGCCTCCAGCAGAATAGTGAGTGCAGCTCTGTTCAGCTGCTGCTCATTGTGGTGATTGTGGGTGCTGTCGACATTGATCCTGCTGTGTGCTCCTGAGCTCCAGAGAACCACCACCTGTCCACCCAGGGACCTGCTCTCTCGCCTACCCAAAGGGGGAGTGGGGTTCCTTGGATGAGTGAAGGAGCCAAGTCCCAGGCTTCTGTTTCCTGGACCAGGCCAGCGGGGAGCAGGAGAAACCATCAACCGGCCTGCACATCAGTGGACTCGGGGGTGAGACGCTCCACCAAGAGTCACAGCAATGTGGCTCCTACTCCCCTCAAGTCTGCAGAGACCCAGAGAAGTCGCAAGGCTTCCAACATGGAGGAGAAGCCTGCTAGCAGCGTGCAAGATGGCGGTCCTTCCGGAGGAAAGCTGAGTGCTCACGGAGGTGAGACCAACTCTGCTGAAGAAGGTTGGGGGCTGCAGAGACCCCGGGAGTCTGTGTCCACCTATGGCTCCTGGGTCCTGAGCCACCTCCATGAGTATGAAGATGCGAGTAAGACCCTGAGGAGGCTCCGGGAGGAGCTGCGCTGCACAAGCGCCAAAGCTGCAGGTTCCTCCAATCTGAGGACGAATCAGCTCCAGGCGAAGGTAAAAAGACTAAAGATTGAAATTAATGTTCTGGAGGTGAGGAAAGCCTTCATAAGAGAGAAGAGTGGTCCCTTTAAAGAAAAACTGATGAATGAAGACAGATTTAGAGAAATGGCTGATAACAGAGAGAAAAGGCAGATGGGGCTGCTGCCTGAGAGCCAGATGGATGATGATGATAATGAGGAGGAGGAGAATGACCAGCAGAAACACACACCTGGCAGCCTGCAAAGTCACCCGCACGCCACGTGCAATGAGCTCCCGGCAGGACAGACGACATTGACATCTGGTCGCAGTTCTGCTGGCTCTGGGGAGGATAGCAATAATATCAGCCAGGGAGGGGCGTTAATGGCAGATATCAAGCTCCTGAAGACCCCTGTTTTACTTCAGAATTTCCATTCAGGCGGTGTCTCACCAAAACCAAGTCAAGAAAGTGACAGTGATAACTTGCAACGAGTCGCTTTCTTGTTATGACATCATGACGTGGCTTGGCCGATATGGAGAGGTGGTGGAGATGCCAAAGAAGAACTGTGACAAGTTTGGTATCTGTTCAGGGGCCTGGACATTTATGGTAAAACTTAAGCGTTCAGGTGGTACGGTTGCCCACATTCCATCATCTGCCTTCCTGTGTAGAAATCGTATCCAGGTCTTCTACTAGGTGCAACCGAAGCTCTGTCACAGGTGCGGCGACCCCACACACTTCAGTGCAAACTGCACAGTGCAGAGATGTGCATTTTGTGGGGATGTCAGCCATCTTGCTGCATCTTGTGTTGAGATTAGGTGCCACCCGTGTGGTGACTTAGGTCACCCATTCAGCCATTGTCCTCGCTCCTTTGCTAATGCAGTCTTGACAATAAAAAGACGCCTGCCCAGCTGAGGAGTCTAGACAAGCGCACACAGGAGAGGGAGCTGGGCGAGCGCCGGTCTACTGGGGCGGCCACTGTCCTGGAAGCCAGTCTTGCTACTGAGGCTACCGAAGGATGATGAGTTGGATGATGAGGTCAGGAGGATCTGCAGGGAGCAAAGTGCCACTGCCTCCAAATCCTCCCATTATGAAAGTATGGATGAGGATAATAGGCAGTGCTAGAGGACAAGCATAAGCTCGGCACCAAAAAGAAGAGAAAGAAGGGAGATAAAATATCTTCTCCCGCTCTGATCAAGGTACTTAAGGAAGGAAAAACTGACTCACCTCTGGTTGGTCTTTATAACCAGTTCCAAGCCCTTGAGAACATCTCTTCCTCTGAGGAGGAAGCTGAGGATGAGGTTCCGGCTTCGGCGGGGCTTACAGGGGGTGCCGAGTCTCCTTCTTCTAGGGATGTAATGTCCTTGGAGGGAGGGACTGGCCCGGAGTCTGGAGACAAGGACGATAAAAAGAAAAGACATGTGGGAATGGACACCTCTGTGTCGTTAGAGAGGGGGAAGGATTCTTCCTCTGAGGCAGAGGATAAGGGGAGTGGGAAGAAGAAAGCCACCTAACTCAATCACCAATGATGGCGGTACCCACTCCGTTGACGCTGGCGTCCATTAATGTCGCCAGCATCAAGTCAAATACAGCTAGATTTGCAGCCTTTCATTTTTTCAGCGGGGTTGAAGCTGACATTTTCTTTTTGCAAGTGACCAGGATGCCAAACATGGCCGACGTGTTATTGAGTTAGAAATTAGGAGGTGCCTGATCTTAGATATCCTCATGAAGGGACAACAGCTCCAGCTCATTAACACCGGAAATGTCTCTATTCCGGTGTTAAAGAGACCCTCCGAATGGGAAGTGGCTTTTGGAGGCTCAATTCGTCTCTCTTGGAAGAAGCGGGGATAAGACAGTCCTTTGAGGATTTTCTTCAGAGCCAGGTACCCTTACTGGATCTTTGTAGTAGTAAGTCAGAGTGGTGGGAGATGTTCAAGAAAAGGGTGGCGAGATTCTTCCACCAGCTCTTGAGCCTCAGGAGTCTGAGCAGGAACCGCCTGTATCTTGTCTCAACTGGAGGTAGCTGATCTCCAGAGTGAAGTCTTTGCTTATGAGGTGTCAGTATGATAGACATGCATCTTTGGTTTTTGGGAGGGATTACGGGAAGTATTGCTCGCCCAACCCTTACAGAAACTGCAAAATGTCAGTGAATAGTAAAGTGGTTACAGGGCTGGTCGACACTACGGGGTTCCTGAGGAGATCCTGATCAGGGATCCTGGAGGTCGTCAGATCTTTCTACTCGCACCTCTTGGGGAGAGGGATCTTGATTGTCGGCTTTCCTGACTGAAGCCGTCCCTGAACCAGGGGTAGACCCCTCTCTTGACGTTTTGACAGAGATGATCAGGGAAGAGGTAGTTAAGTTGGCGATTGAAGGGCTTGCCCACAAAATATCGCCCTGTCCAGATGGCTTAACATCTGAATTCTATCACGAGCACTGCACTGCACTTGCCCACTGAGCCAGTGCGCGTGTCCTGAATAAGACATACTGCACTCAAAGATACCTGTGGAGCGGGGCAGTAGCGGTGAAGATGCGTGCTTCAGACTAACAGGACCCGAAGCTCGTGACTGCCAAGGGGCACCGCTGCCAACAGGTCTCTCAGAGGGAGCAGTAACAGATAGAGAATGCTTCAGGGCAGAGGACCTGAAGCACGTGACTGCTGGTGGGCGTGGCTTAAGCTCCAAGAGCTAGGAGCAGAAGGAAAACTCCTAGAAGGGTAACTATGGGACAGAGTTACCAGGGGGCATAGACAAAACATATTGCCAGGATAGCCAGGTCATACACAGAGGGAGCAACGCAGTACAAGAGGAGCAGGCAGAGAATAACCAGAACGTAGCCAAGGGATCAGAAAACCAGAATGGGCAAATACACAGTACCAAGACAGTAGACAAACTCACAACGAAGAGACGGACCGGGTCAAAACCAAACACGCAACAAGATCAGGCACAAGGCACAGGCACACAGGAGGTCAACGAACTCAGCAGAGGGCATGAGTAAAACTGACACCAGACCTAGGTCAATTGGCAACTAAATAGCCACCCTCTGCCAGAGAGAGGCTGAAACCATTAACCCCAGTCTGGCCAGGACGGGACAAAGACAAAACCCCGTCCTGGGTCATGACAGTACCCCCCTCTAAACGGTGGGCCACCGGACCCCCCGAGTTTCTCAGGACACCTGGCATGAGGCCCGGACCAACTGATCCGCATGAACAGATCGGGCAGGAACCCACGACCGGTCCTCCGGACCGTAGCCTTTCCAATGTATCAGATACTGAAGAGCACGACGGACAAACCTAGAGTCAAGAATTCGTTCCACCTCGTACTCAGACTGCCCATCTACCAAAACTGGTGGTGGGGAAGACAACGATCCTTCCCTACAGGACCCCACAGGTTTCAAAAGGGCCCTATGGAAAACGTTGGGAATCCGCAGAGACGGAGGGAGACACAACCGAAATGCCACCGGGTTAACTGCTTCCATAATTTCATAAGGACCAATAAAGTTTCGCAGAGGGGACCTTGTGCCTTATATTCCTATTAGATAACCATACCTTATCCCCAACCTGGAACACCGTCCCCACAGACCATTTTTTGTCAGCAAAAAACTTATATTTAGACTGAGCCTTCGTAATGTTCCTTTGGACCTCCTGCCATAACTCCCCCAACCGCTGGATTGTCCCATCCACCCCAGGCCCCCAGAGTCCAAACGGGAGAACTCCCCAAAATGTGGATGAAACCCATAATTGCAGAAAAAGGGAGATGTGCCCGTAGACTGGTTAATGCGGTTGTTAAACGTGAACTCAGCCAAAGGTAACGCAGTACACCAATCATCCTGTCGGGCTGAGGTCAGGCAACGCAGGATTTGCTCTAGAGACTGATTGGTCTGCTCAGTCTGCCCATTAGTCTCTGGATGATAAGCGGATGAAAAAGACAGACCAATACCCAACCTCTTACAAAATGCCCTCCAAAATCTGGAAACAAATTTCCCCCCCTATCAGACACCACATTCAAGGGTACCCCATGCAACCACACCACATGCTCAACAAACAATCTTGTACAACGTTTCCGCATTAGGTAAAGCCGCCAAGGGTACAAAATGTGCCTGTTTACTAAACCTGTCCACCACTACTCAAATGACGGTATTACCCTTGGAAGGAGGAAGGTTGGTGATAAAATCCATGGACAAATGGGTCCATGGTCTATCACGAATTGGCAGTGGCACCAATTCCCCGGCCGGCCGGTTATGGGGGGGTTTCGGATGGGCACATACCCCACAAGCAGACACAAATTCCCCAACATCAGAGGCTAAAGAAGACCACCAGAATATCCTAGCGATGGCCCTCCGGGTAGCTGAGATCCCAGGATGTCCACCCAGAACTGAGTCGTGGAATTCCCGAAGGACCCTGAGACGAAATTGAACTGGTACAAAAAGTTTATCCACCGGCTTAGCCGGAGGTGCAAGAGACTGAGCTTCCCGAATCTCCTGCTCCAACCCAGCAGAAACACCTGCCACCACCACCCCAGGCTGAAGAATGGAGGATGGAGGTTCGGGGGGAGACACCGGATCCAGAATGCGTGACAAGGCATCAGCCTTGACATTTTTGGATCCTGGCCGAAAAGTGATGGAGAACTGGAATAGGGAAAAATAAAGCGACCATCTTGCCTGTTTTGGAGTCAACCTTTTAGCAGACTCAATGTAAGCTAGGTTCTTGTGGTCCGTAACCACAGTAATAGGTAGGACAGCACCCTCCAAAAAATGCCTCCATTCTTCAAAGGCCAACTTCACGGCCAGAAGTTCTCGATTCCCAACATCATAGTTTCTCTCCGCAGGAGAGCATTTCTTAGAGAAAAATGCACAGGGTCTCAAATTAGTCAAAGAGGCGGGTCCCTGGGACAACACCGCCCCCACCACCACCTCCAAGGCGTCCACTTCAATAATAAATGGTTCAGACGGGTCCGGTTGAATAAGAACCGGAGAAGACATGAAACATTATTTTAAAAACTGAAACGCCGCCACCGCGAGGTTATACAAAACAAAACATGACATACACACCTGGTGAAGAGCCCCCACCCTGAGGGTGAATTCTGCAGAAACAAAATGGACACCGTCCTTGTCGAGAGGTGTAGAATCAATGGCCACTATTTTTATAGGAGTCTCCAATCTAACTGTCCCTAATCTACAGCTGGTCACCAGCTTAGAGTCAATCAGGTTCAAGGATGACCCACAGTCCACAAAAGCTGAAGTAAGGAAAAAGCAGTTCTTCACACCAAGTTCCACCTTTAACAGTATCTTAGAAAATGAAGGAAAGGGTACCTGAGAGTCTGAGTGCCCTCCAAGATGATCACCCAGACTCAGTCGCTTGTTAGTCGGTGGACAGGAGGGACAGTTACTTTTCCAATGTCCAGGATCACCGCAGTAAAAACACAGCTTTTCTAAGCGCCTCCGTCTCCTTTCTTTCTCTTTGAGGTCGATGGCTCCCATCTCCATGGACTCCAATACAGGACTGGCTCCCCTTCCACTGGAGAAAAATGGTGTCTCAACCTGCATCACACCTCTCGCCCGCAGCCTGCGATCCATTCGGACGGCCTGCATCATGGCATCCTCCAGAGAATCAGGCGGAGGGTGAAGTTCCAAGGCATCTTTCAGATGTTCAGACAGGCCTCTACGGAACAAGCCCTGGAGGGCGGCATCATCCCAACAGACCTCAGCAGCCCAGCGTCTGAACTCTGAGCAAAACCACTCGGCTGAGTGCTTCCCCTGACATACACTCATCACCATGTCCTCAGCCATCAGCACTCGAGCAGGCTCATCATAAATATGCCCCAGGGCCTCAAAAAATGCATCCACAGTCATTCTCTCAGGGGCGGTGGTAAAAAAGGGAAAAAGCCCAAGCCTGAGGGACTCCCCTTAACAGAGACATAATGACCCCCACCTTCTGACTTTCATCCCCAGAAGAGTGCGATCTTAAAGAGAAAAAAAAGCTTACAGCCCTCTTTGAAAACTTTAAATTCCTTTCTATCTCCGGAAAAGGTATCCGGTAATTTAACCGGGGGCTCAGGGGAAACTAATGCAACAGCTTGAACCCCTGTACCGTGAGCACCAGATGATAAAGCCCCCTGCACAGTGTCAGCCATCAGCTGCTGAGACTGAGACAGAACTCGCTGTTCCTCATTCAGTTTCTGAGACAACTGAGTCAGGTGCTTTACCTGCTCAGAAAGGGCGTGCATAGGATCCATAACACACACAGGAGGAAAATAAAAAAAAGTAACGGTCAGTTATAATATCACGAGCACTGCACTGCACTTGCTCACTGAGCCAGTGCGCGTGTCCTGAATAAGACAGACTGCACTCAAAGATACCTGTGGAGCGGGGCAGTAGCGGTGAAGATGCGTGCTTCAGACTAACAGGACCTGAAGCACGTGACTGCCAAGGGGCGGCGCTGACCACAGGTCTCTCAGAGGGAGCAGTAACAGATAGAGAATGCTTCAGGGCAGAGGACCTGAAGCACGTGACTGCTGGTGGTCGTGGCCTAAGCTCCAAGAGCTAGGAGCAAAAGGAAAACTCCTAGAAGGGTAACTACGGGACAGAGTTACCAGTGGGCATAGACAAAACGGATCGTCAGGATAGCCAGGTCATACACAGAGGGAGCAACGCAGTACAAGAGGAGCAGGCAGAGAAAAACCAGAACGTAGCCAAGGGATCAGAAAACCAGAATGGGCAAATACACAGTACCAAGACAGTAGACAAACTCACAACGAAGAGACGGACCGGGTCAAAACCAAACACGCAACAAGATCAGGCACAAGGCACAGGCACACAGGAGGTCAGCGAACTCAGCCGAGGGCAGGAGTATAACTGACACCAGACCTAGGTCAATTGGCAACTAAATAGCCGCCCTCTGCCAGAGAGAGGCTGAAACCATTAACCCCAGTCTGGCCAGGACGAGACAAAGACAAAACCCCGTACTGGGTCATGAAAGGCCCGGACCAACTGATCCGCATGAACAGATCGGGCACGAACCCACGACCGGTCCTCCGGACCGTAGACTTTCCAATGTATCAGATACTGAAGAGCACGACGGACAAACCTAGAGTCAAGAATTCGTTCCACCTCGTACTCAGACTGCCCATTTACCAAAACCGGTGGTGGGGAAGACAAAGATCCTTCCCTACAGGACCCCACAGGTTTCAAAAGGGCCCTATGGAAAACGTTGGGAATCCGCAGAGACGGAGGGAGACACAACCGAAATGCCACCGGGTTAACTGCTTCCGTAATTTCATAAGGACCAATAAATTTACGTCCAAGTTTCGCAGAGGGGACCTTGAGCCTTATATTCCTAGTAGATAACCATACCTTATCCTCAACCCGGAAACACCGGCCCCACAGACCGTTTTTTGTCAGCAAAAACTTATATTTAGACTGAGCCTTCGTAATGTTCCTTTGGACCTCCTGCCATAACTCCCCCTACCGCTGGATTGTCCCATCCTCCCCAGGCCCCCAGAGTCCAAACGGGAGAACTCCCCAAAATGTGGATGAAACCCATAATTGCAGAAAAAGGGAGATGTGCCCATAGACTGGTCAATGCAGTTGTTAAACGCGAACTCAGCCAGAGGTAACGCAGTACACCAATCATCCTGTCGGGCTGAGGTCAGGCAACGCAGGATTTGCTCTAGAGACTGATTGGTCCGCTCAATCTGCCCATTAGTCTCTGGATGATAAGCGGATGAAAAAGACAGACCAATACCCAACCTCTTACAAAATGCCCTCCAAAATCTGGAAACAAATTTTCCCCCCTATAGACACCACATTCAAGGGTACCCCATGCAACCACACCACATGCTCAACAAACAATCTTGTACAACGTTTCCGCATTAGGTAAAGCCGCCAAGGGTACAAAATGTGCCTGTTTACTAAACCTGTCCACCACTACCCAAATGACGGTATTACCCTTGGAAGGAGGAAGGTTGGTGATAAAATCCATGGACAAATGGGTCCATGGTCTATCACGAATTGGCAGTGGCACCAATTCCCCGGCCGGCCGGTTATGGGGGGGTTTCGGACGGGCACATACCCCACAAGCAGACACAAATTCCCCAACATCAGAGGCTAAAGAAGACCACCAGAATATCCTAGCGATGGCACTCCGGGTAGCCGAGATCCCAGGATGTCCACCCAGAACTGAGTCGTGGAATTCCTGAAGGACCCTGAGACGAAATTGAACTGGTACAAAAAGTTTATCCACCGGCTTAGCCGGAGGTGCAAGAGACTGAGCTTCCCGAATCTCCTGCTCCAACCCAGCAGAAACACCTGCCACCACCACCCCAGGCTGAAGAATGGAGGATGGAGGTTCGGGGGGAGACACCGGATCCAGAATGCGTGACAAGGCATCAGCCTTGACATTTTTGGATCCTGGCCGAAAAGTGATGGAGAACTGGAATAGGGAAAAAAAAAGTGACCATCTTGCCTGTTTTGGAGTCAACCTTTTAGCAGACTCAATGTAAGCTAGGTTCTTGTGGTCCGTAACCACGGTAATAGGATGGACAGCACCCTCCAAAAAATGCCTCCATTCTTCAAAGGCCAACTTCACGGCCAGAAGTTCTCGATTCCTAACATCATAGTTTCTCTCCGCAGGAGAGAATTTCTTAGAGAAAAATGCACAGGGTCTCAAATTAGTCAAAGAGGCGGGTCCCTGGGACAACATCACCCCCACCCCCACCTCCAAGGCGTCCACCTCAACAATAAATGGTTCAGATGGGTCCGGTTGAATAAGAACAGGAGCAGACATGAAACATTATTTTAAAAACTGAAACGCCGCCACCACTGCGGCTGACAAATTCTTGACATCAGCCCCCTTTTGAGTCAGATCTGTGAGAGGTTTAACTACCTGCGAGAACCCCCTTATAAACTTGCGATAGTAATTTGCGAATCCTAAGAAATGCTGCAGAGCCTTCAAATCACGAGGTTGTACCCAATCAACAATGGCCTGCACCTTATTAGGATCCATGCGATACCCTCAGCAGACACAATGAACCCCAGAAAAGACAGTTCCTGAACGAAGAATGAACATTTCTCTAGCTTAGCAAAGAGACAGTTCTCCCGGAGCCTTTGGAGAACTGCTCGAAGATGATCAATGTGAGTTTATCAGGTGAGTAGTTAAGAATGTCATCCAAATACACAACCATAAAACGCCCAATAAAGTCAGAGAACACATGATTGATAAAATTTTGGAAGACTGCTGGTGCGTTGGTCAGACCGAAAGGTATGACCAAGTTTTCAAACAACCCTTCAGTAGTGAGAAAAGCAGTCTTACACTCATCCCCCTCCCGGACCCGGTTAAGGTTATATGCCCCCCGCAGATCCAATTTTGAAAACCACTTAGCACCAGACAACTGGTTGTACAAATCAGGAATAAGTGGGAGGGGGTAAGTATTTCTCACAGTTATCTTATTTAACTCTCGAAAATCGAGGCATGGGCGCAAACCACCATCTTTTTTCTTAATGAAAAAGAACCCCGCCGCCATGGGGGAAACAGAAGGACGAATGTGTCCCTTACAAAGGCTCTCGGAAATGTATTCTTTCATAGCAGCCCGCTCGGGACCCGAGAGGTTATATAAGCGGGCCTTGGGCAATTTAGTACCTGGAACCAGGTCAATGGCACAATCAAATGGGCGGTGTGGTGGTAAAACTTCAGCCTCTTTTTCAGAGAAAATGTCCGCATAGTCCTTCAGGTACTCCGGAATACCTTCCAGACGAAAGGACGACACAGACACAGTAGCAAGACATCTTTCAGAACAATTAGATCACCATTTAACAATATCACGGGAATCCCAGTCAATAATCGGGTTATGCCGTTGCAACCAGGGAAACCCTAACACCAGGCGATCAGAGAGGTTATACAAAACAAAACATGACATACACACCTGGTGAAGAGCCCCCACCCTGAGGGTGAATTCTGCAGAAACAAAATGGACACCGTCCTTGGTGAGAGGTGTAGAATCAATGGCCATTATTTTTATAGGAGTCTCCAATCTAACTGTCCCTAATCTACAGCTGGCCACCAGCTTAGAGTCAATTAGGTTCAAGGATGACCCACAGTCCACAAAAGCTGAAGTAAGGAAAAAGCAGTTCTTCACACCAAGTTTCACCTTTAACAGTATCTTAGAAAATGAAGGAATGGGTACCTGAGAGTGCCCTCCAAGATGATCACCCAGACTCAGTCGCTTGTTAGTCAGTGGACAGGAGGGACAGTTACTTTTCCAATGTCCAGGATCACCGCAGTAAAAACACAGCTTTTCTAAGCGCCTCCGTCTCCTTTCTTTCTCTTTGAGGTCGATGGCTCCCATCTCCATGGACTCCAATACAGGACTGGCTCCCCTTCCACTGGAGAAAAATAGTGTCTCAACCTGCATCACACCTCTCGCCCGCAGCCTGCGATCCATTCGGACTGCCTGTGTCAAGGCGTCCTCCAGAGAATCAGGCGGAGGGTGAAGTGCCAAGGCATCTTTCAGATGTTCAGACAGGCCTCTACGGAACAAGCCCCGGAGGGCGGCATCATCCCAACAGACCTCAGCAGCCCAGCGTCTGAACTCTGAGAAAAACCACTCGGCTGAGTGCTTCCCCTGACATACACTCATCACCATGTCCTCAGCCATCAGCACTCGATCAGGCTCATCATAAATATGCCCCAGGGCCTCAAAAAATGCATCCACAGTCATTCTCTCAGGGGCGGTGGTAAAAAAGGGAAAAAGCCCAAGCCTGGGGGGCTCCCCTTAACAGAGACATAATGACCCCCACCCTCTGACTTTCATCCCCAGAAGAGTGCCGTCTTAAAGAGAAAAAAAGCTTACAGCCCTCTTTGAAAACTTTAAATTCCTTTCTATCTCCGGAAAAGGTATCCGGTAATTTAACCGGGGGCTCAGGGGAAACTAATGCAACAGCTTGAACCCCTGTACCGTGAGCACCAGATGAAAAAGCCCCCTGCACAGTGTCAGCCATCAGCTGCTGAGACTGAGACAGAACTCGCTGTTCCTCATTCAGTTTCTGAGACAACTGAGTCAGGTGCTTTACCTGCTCAGAAAGGGCGTGCATAGGATCCATAACACATACAGTAGGAAAAAAAAAAAGTAACGGTCAGTTATAATATCACGAGCACTGCACTGCACTTGCTCACTGAGCCAGTGCGCGTGTCCTGAATAAGACAGACTGCACTCAAAGATACCTGTGGAGCGGGGCAGTAGCGGTGAAGATGCGTGCTTCAGACTAACAGGACCCGAAGCACGTGACTGCCAAGGGGCGGCGCTGGCCACAGGTCTCTCAGAGGGAGCAGTAACAGATAGAGAATGCTTCAGGCCAGAGGACCTGAAACACGTGACTGCTGGTGGGGTGTGGCTAAGCTCCAAGAGCTAGGAGCAAAAGGAAAACTCCTAGAAGGGTAACTATGGGACAGAGTTATATTGGGCATAGACAAAACGGATGGTCAGGATAGCCAGGTCATACACAGAGGGAGCAACGCAGTACAAGAGGAGCAGGCAGAGAATAACCAGAACGTAGCCAAGGGATCATAAAACCAGAATGGGCAAATACACAGTACCAAGACAGTAGACAAACTCACAACTTCACAGGAACTAAAGCAATGTGGAAGGAAAAAATGAATATTTAACTTTTTAGCCACAAAAATGATCTTTTACAAACTTTTTTTTATTTTCACAAGGGTAAAAGGAGAAAATGGACAGATAAGGTTGTTATGCAATTTCTCCTGAGTAAGCCAATACCCAATATGTGGGGGAAAACCACTGTTTGGGCACACGGCAGAGCTCGTAATGGAAGGAGCGCCGTTTGACTTTTTCAAACTAAAATTGTCTGGAATTTAGATTGGATGCCATGTCGCGTTTGGAGAACCTCTGATGCGCCTAAACAGTGGAAACCCCCACAAGTGACACCATTTTGGAAACTAGACCCCCTAAGGTACTTATCTAGATCTGTTGTGAGCACTTTGAACCCCCAAGTGTTTCACAAAAGTTTATAATGCCTGGGTGTGAAAAAAAAAAAAAACAATTTTCCACAAAAATGATTTTTTAGTCCCAAATTTTTGAATTTTCCCAAGGAAATTGGACCCCAAAAGTTGTTGTCCAATTTGTCCTGAGTACGCTGATACCCCATATGTGGGGGGGGAAACTGTTTGGGCGCACGGCAGGGTTTGGAAAGGAAGTAGTAACGTTTTGGAATGCAGACGTTGATGGGGGTCATGTTCCGTTTGCAGTGCCCCAGATGAGCCTAAACAGTGGAAACCCCCCACAAGTGACCCCATTTTGGAAACTAGACCCCCTAAGGAACTTATCTAGATCTTTGGTGAGCACTTTGAACCCCCAAGTGCTTCACACAAGTTTATAATGCCCGGGCATGAAAATAAAAAATCCTATTTTTTTCCCACAAAAATTATATTTTAGTCACTAATTTTTTATTTTCCCAAGGGTAACAGGAGAATTTGGACCACATATGTGTAACGCTGGTATTGTCTGTACTTTGTTTTGCAGCGTTACTTTGTATGTTTTTTGCATTAACCCTTTTGCTCCTTTCCCCCTAACCAGCTGGGATACTGTTGTCTGTTACCTATATGGATGCTGCTCAGTTCCCGGCTCTGCTGCGTACCCGTACTTGCGTGAGTGGCTCCGCTGCTTTGCATGACCGCCCGCATGTGCGGTTCCTGACTTGCTGTGAAAGCCGTCCGTAGCTTGCAAAGTCCTCTGCAGTGGTGCATGACTTACTGCGTGGTTGGCAGCAGCCATTGTTGGGTTCCCTCTGTGTTGTGCTGTCTGGCTCTGCATAGGGGGCGCGGCCCACACCTGTCCTGCTTTTATGTGGATTGGGTGTTTACTAGAATTACTGCTCCAGCCTATCGCTGTGAAGCAGCTCATATATAAAGTTCCTCAGCCCTAGTGGGCGTTGCCAGAGCTTCACATTGAATCCACACTGAATCCCTGAACCTAGCCGTATGTGGGTGTGTGTTCAGCTCCTGCTCTGAAGTTGATCAGCTCTGGAGAGCTGATTCCCTGTTCCTGCTGTGTCTTGTTCCCTGATCCTGGTCAAACCCGGTACCTGAATGTCTGAATTGTGTCTTGTGTTTCCGCCTATGCTGGGGGCTGATTACCCAGATCGCCGTTCCTGGAGGCTGTATATCCAGGCCTGTTCCTGCTGTGTCTAATTACCTGAACCCCTGATCTTAGATCGAATCCTGTACCTGACTTTCTGAACTGTGTCCTCTGTGTTATGTTCCTGAAATCCTGCTGTGTCCAGAACCCTGTGCCAGTGACTGTGAATCCTTGCTATATAACCTGAGTTCATCTTGGAAGGAGGAGTCCGTTGTGTGCTGAGTTTCTGTTACTCTGTGCTCAGCCTCTGTGCAATCCCCGGCCAGCTCCCGTTGAGCCTGGCGGGGCTTGCACCAGACCGCTGGGGTTCCTTTTCAGGTCGCTGCCAGATGTCCGGATCCTATGCCTGATGACCATGGCCTGATGTCCGATGTCCGACGACCACTTCCAGATGTCCGGATCCTATCCTTCTTGCCTGATGTCCGGATCCTGCCGATCATTGCCAGATGTCCGGAGCCTGCTGATCGGTGCCAGATGTCCGGAGTCCGAGGCCTGTGTTCCAGTCCGTGTTCCTGTGATTCAATCCATGTTCCTGTCCGTGTTCCTGACTCCCTGAGACCCAGTCCGTGTTCCTGTCTGTGTTCCTGACTCTCTGAGATCCAATCCGTGTTCCTGTTGTTCCTGTGCAGTCTAACTCTGTTTCAGCCATCAGCTCCTGATTCCAGTTACCTGTCTGTTACCTGTCGGCTTGCCTGTCTGCCATCCATCTGCAGTTCCTTCCAGAGGTTCGGACGTCATCTGCAGAGATCCCCGGCTCTTGCCTGCTCACCTAGGAGCGATCATCTGCCATCCGACTGCAGCTCCATCCGGAAGTTCGGACATCATCTGCAGAGATCCCCGGCTCTTGCCTGCTCACCTGGGAGCGATCATCTGCCATCCGACTGCAGCCTACCTGGAGGCTCCACCATATCAGGTCGTATATACCTGCCTGTCTAGAGACTGCCTGGTCACTTACTGTGACAACCTGCCTGTCTAGAGACTGCCTGGTCACTTGCCGTGACAACCTTCCTGTCCCAGAGACTGCCTGGTCCTTGCCGTGACAACCTGCCTGTCCCAGAGACTGCCCTGGTCACTTTCCGTGACAACCTGCCTGTCCCAGAGACTGCCTGGTCACTTGCCGTGACAACCTGCCTGCCTGGTCACTTGCCGTGACAACCTGCCTGCCCTGGTCACTTGCCGTGACAACCTGCCTGCCTGGTCACTTGTCGTGACAACCTGCCTGCCTGGTCACTTGCCGTGACAACCTGCTTGCCCTGGTCACTTGCCGTGACAACCCGCCTGTCCCAGAGATTGCCCTGGTCACTAGCCGTGACAACCCGCCTGTCCCAGAGACTGCCTGGTCACTAGCCGTGACAACCTGCCTGTCCCAGAGACTGCCTGGTCACTTGCTGTGACAACCTGCCTGTCCCAGAGACTGCCTTGGTCACTTGCCGTGACAACCTGCCTGTTCTGCCGGTTCCTCCTTGGTCTACCCTGTGATGACATCTGTCCTGGGTCGGTGTCTGATGTTCTCCTGCTGAGCCTGTGCTACGCCTGAGGCCTGAGAGAGAGGCCGTCCTAGTATGCCCGTGCCAGATGACCCTGGACTTCATCAACCCGTGATGACCCCGCCATCGTCTGACGTTCGTCCTGGGCCGGTGTCTGATGTTCTCCTGCTGAGCCTGTGCTACGCCCGAGGCCTGAGAGTGAGGCCATACTAGTATGCCCGTGCCAGATGATCCTGGACTGCATCTACCCGTGATGTCCTCCAGCACTCGTCTGTGAGCCTGAGTCGTGTACCCTTCTCTGATGTGCGGAATCGGGAGCCCGGTCTTATGTTCTGTTTTATGTACTGTGTTTCTTTAAGTAAACTTTATGTTTCTTCTTACCTGAAGTTGTGCGGTGTTGTCTAGTCCTGCAGGTCGCCACCTTGCCCACATGCTCAGCTGCCACGGATCCCGGTCGCTGCCCTTCCCTAGTCCGGGCAGGCCCGGGTCTCCCTTCGTGGTCCAGTGGGTCCACATTCTCATCATCTGGGACCCATGCCTCACGTCGTCGTGGACTGGCGGCGTGGGAGCATTGGCTAGCTAGGCAAGCTATGCCATGTCCCGGCGCCCCACAGCCGTGGGAAGCGCTACAATATGTTGTTGTACAATTTGTCCTGAGTACGCTGATACCCCATATGTGGGGGTAACCACTGTTTGGGCGCACGGCAGAGCTCGGAATGGAAGGTGCACCATTTGACTTTTTCCAACCAAAATTGGCTGGAATTGAGATTGGATGCCAATGTTGCATTTGGAGAGCCCCTGATGTGCCTAAACAGTGGAAACCCCCCACAAATGACCCCATTTGGGAAATTAGACCCCTAAGGAACTTATCTAGATCTTTGGTGAGCAATTTGAACCCCCATGTGCTTCACAGAAGTTTATAACGTAGAGCCGTAAAATTTAAAAATCATATTTTTTCCACAAAAATGATCTTTTCACCCCAATTTTTATTTTTCCAAGGGTAACAAGACTCCAAAAGTTATTGTGCAATTTGACCTGAGTGCGCTGATACCCCATATGTGGGGGTAAACCACTGTTTGGGTGCATGGCAGAGTTTGGAAGGGAAGGAGCGCTGTCTGACTTTTTCAACGCAGAATTGGTTGGACGCCATGTCGTGTTTGGAGAGCTCCTGATCTGCCTAAACAGTGGAAACCCCCATAAATGACACCATTTTGGAAACTAGACCCCTCAAGGAACTTATCTAGATGTGTGGTGAGAACTTTGAACCCCCAGGTGTTTCACTAAAGTTTATAACGTACAGTCGTAAAATAAAAAATCTTTTTTTCTTTTACAAAAATGATTTTTTCGCCCCCAATATTTTATTTTCACAAGGGTAACAGAAGAAATTGGAACCCAAAAGTTGTTGTCCAATTTGTCCTGAGTACGCTGATACCCAATATGTGGGCGAAAACTACTGCATGGGCACACGTCGGGGCTCGGAAGGGAAGTAGTGACGTTTTGGATTGCAGACTTTGATGGAATGGTCTGGGGGTGTCATGTCACATTTGGAGAGCCCCTGATGCACCTAAGCAGTGGAAATCCCCCACAAGTGACCCCATTTTGGCAAATAGACCCCACATGGAACTTATCTAGATGTGTGGTGAGCACTTTGAACCCCGAAGTGCTTCACAGAAGTTTATAACGTACAGCCGTAAAAATAAAAAATCCTTTTTTTTTTTACAAAAATGATTTTTCGCCCCCAATATTTTATTTTCCCAAGGGTAACAGGAGAAATTGGACCCCAAAAGTTGTTGTCCAATTTGTCCTGAGTACGCTGATACCCAATATGTGGGAGAAAACTACTGTATGGGCGCACGTCAGGGCTCGGAAGGGAAGTAGTGACGTTTTGGATTGCAGACTTTGATGGAATGGTCTGGGGGCGTCATGTCGCATTTGGAGAGCCCCTGATGTGCCTAAACAGTGGAAACCCACCACAAGTGACCCCATTTTGGAAAATAGACCCCACAAGGAACTTATCTAGATGTGTGGTGAGCACTTTCAACCCTGAAGTGCTTCACATAAGTTTATAACATACAGCCGTAAAAAGAAAAAATAATTTTTTTTGTACAAAAATGATATTTTCGCCCCCAGTTTTTTATTTTCCCAAGGGTAACAGAAGAAATAGGACAAATTGCACAATAACTCTTGGGGTCCATAGTACGCTGATACCCCATATGTGGGGATAAACTACTGTTTGGACGCATGGCAGAGCTCAGAAGTGAAGGAGCACCGTTTTACTTTTTCAACGCAGAATTGGCTGGAATTGAGATCAGACGCCATGTCACATTTGGAGAGCCCCTGATGTGCCTAAACAGCGGAAACCCCCCAATTCTAACTCCAACCCTAACCCCAACACACCCCTAACCCTAGTCCCAACCCTAACCACAAACCTAACCCTAACACACCCCTAATCCCAACCCTAACCCTAATCCTAACTTTAGCGCCAACCCTAACCCTAACTTTAGCCGCAACCCTAACCCTAACCCTAATGGGAAAATGGAAATAAATACATTGTTTTATTTTATTACTTTTCCCTAACTAAGGGGTGATAAAGGGAGGTTTGATTTACTATTTATAGCGGGTCTTCATGATTGGCAGCTGTCACGCTAAAAGACGCTTTTTATTGCAAAAATAGTTTTTTGCATCGCCACATTTTGAGAGCTATAATTTTTGCATATTTTGGCCCACAGAGTCATGTGAGGTCTTATTTTTTGCGGTACGAGTTGACGTTTTTATTGGTACCATTTTTGAGCACGTGACCTTTTTTGATCGCTTTTTATTTCGATTTTTGGGAGGTTAAAATGAACAAAAATCAGCAATTCATGAATTTCTTTTGGGGGAGGCGTTTTTATTTTTCCGCGTGCGGTAAAATTGATAAAGCAGTTTTATTCTTCGGGTCAGTACGATTATGGCGATACCTCATTTATATCATTTTTTTATGTTTTGGCACTTTTATAGAATAAAAACAATTTTATATAAAAAATAATTATTTTTGCATCGCTTTATTCTGCGAGCTATAACTTTTTTATTTTTTTGCTGATGATGCTGTATTGTGGCTCGTTTTTTGCGGGAAAAGATTAAGTTTTCAGCGGTACCACGTTTATTTTTATCGGTCTTTTGGATCGCGTGTTATTCCACTTTTTGTTTGGTGGTATGATGATAAAGCATTGATTTTTTGCTTTGTTTTTTTTTTTTTTTTAAGGGGTTCACTAAAGGGTTAACTAGTGGGACAGTTTTATAGGGGGGGTCGTTACGGATGCGACGATACCAAATATGTGTACTTTTATTGTTTTGGTTTTTTTATTTACAGGAAGAAATGAATTTATTGGGGAATATATTTTTTTTTTTTTATTCATTTTGGATTTTTTTTTAAAACATGTTTATTTTTATTTTTTTAACTTTTTTACTTTGTCCCAGGGTGGGACATCACTGTATTTTATCAGATCGCTGGTGTGACAGTGTGCACAGCACTCTGTCACACCAGCGATCGCTTAGGCAGTGCAGCAGGCTTCTCAGTGCCTGCTCTCAGCAGGCACTGAGGAAGCCGCCTCCTTCCAGGACCCCGGCGCCATCTTGGATCCGGGTCCTGGGAGGGAGGAAGCCCTCAGAACAGCGGGATCACATCGCGCTGGTCTGAGGGTCTCAGGGGGGCGCGCAGGGAGCCCCCTCCCTGCGCGATGCTTCCCTGTGCCCCCAGTACACCGCGATCATGTTTGATCGCGGTGTGCAAGGGGTTACGGTGCCGGGAGCGGTCCGTGACCGCTCCTGACACACAGTCACGGGTGTCAGCTGTGATAATCAGCTGACACCGGCGGCGATTAGCTGCGCTCCCTCTGGGAGCGCAGCTGATCGCCTATGACGTACTATCCCGTCCATGGTCAGATTGTCACGGGTTTTATGGACGGGATAGTACGTCGGATGTCAGAGAGGGGTTAAGGACGCTTTGTTTCCCTTCTTGACTCAAGTATTCAATGAGTGTCTTTCATCGGGCACTCTGCCAAAGTCAATGAGGAGAGTTGTGAACATATTGGAGACGACTTTGGAGCTGGAGCTCCCTCTGGTTGTTGCTGAGGGTATTGAACCTATGTTGAACACCAAGAGTCCTACACCTGCAGTTAACGAGTGGTTGTCAGGTGATGCTGACTGGCCTGATATAAGTGAGCTGACCTCCCGTGATCCTCGCTGGTGATCAATTGTTCTTCCTGGTCTAGGTTGGAATTCAGCTTGCTTTTCTGCTGTCTCCTGCTTGCATTCAGATAAGTCTCTTTCAGTATTTTTTTCTGTGGTTTGAATTCCTTGCTTTTTGCTGCATTGCTTTTTGTGTTCAGCCGGGTCCCCTTTGGGGACTTTGGCTGGTCTCCGTTTGTTTTTTGTATTTGTTATTTGCTCAGTTCTTGTGATATTTTACTGCTGGGTTGCTACGTGTCCACACCAGAGATCTGATATAGGTGGTCGAGACCGTGTGGTCTCAGTATTTTTGGATTCAGAAGTGTTGGAGTTTTTCCTAGGGTTTTTCTGGGTTGCAGACAGTATTCTCTCCTTTGCTGTCCTCTCTAGACAGTTTTGGGCCCCAGCGTTTGCTCAATCTATTTTCTGTCTGTGTTCGTATTTTCATTTAGTCTAGCCGCTATTGTATGTCTGGGGGCTTCCTATTCTTTTGGGGTCTACTCCGGGGCAGTTAGCTTTCCTCTTTCCATCTTCGGGATGGCTATCTCTCCGGCTGTGGCGGGGCGTCTGGGGCGCCGTGGGAATGTTCTCACGGCTGCTTCTAGTTGTGCCGTTAGTTTGGGGGTCTGCAACCTATCAGCTTCCAACCTCTCTGGTGTTAGGCTGCCTATTGGGTTTTTTGCTCCTGCCTCCTCAGCTACCTAAACATAACAGAGGAGGTCTGCCCTGATCATCTTGTCAAAGGGTAAGGACCCATCTTGCATTGAGAATTGGCGTCCCATAGCGCTTCTCAATGCAGACAGGAAGGTTCTGGCAAAGGTGCTGTTTAATCGGCTGGTGAAATTTGCACCCCGACTCCTTTCAGAGGCTCAGCATTACTCTGTTCTGGGCCGCAGCACATTTAGTGCTGTGCTCTGTGTCTGAGAGGCAGTGGAGCAGGGTATGGATGGTCACTGGAAGGGGTACGTGCTGTCACTGGACCAGGCAAAAGCATTTGATCAGGCAAATCACGAGTACCTCTGGTTTGTCTTTCTGAGATATGGCCTGCCGAGGGGGTTGTTGATTGGCTTAAGACCTTGTACGGTGGGGCAGAGAGTTTTCCGCTTGTGAACGGTTGGTTGGCAGCTCTTTCGAGGTTGGATCTGGTGTTCGCCATGGTTGTCCCTTGAGCCCGCTGCTGTACGTGTTTGCGATTGACCCACTTCTTAGGAGGATGGAGCATGGACCGTTGGCCGGGATGGGCTGGGCAGCATCGGAAACCACTCAAAGGGTGGCGGCGTATGCCGATGATGTCACTGTTTTTGTTTACTCTCACAAGGAGGCAGGATGGCTGATGTCAGAGGTAGATCGCTACTCGAAGGCATCCGGGTCCAAGATCAACCGGGATAAGTGTGAGAGTCTCTGGCTGGGAGGAGGAGATCCTGGTTTTGATCTCCCGGACACCCTTCTAGGACCCAAAGTCTCTGCAAAAGTCCTTGGCATCAAATTTGGCCAGGGGGATTACCTCGAACAAAATTGGGATAGCAGGCTAGAGATCGCCACTCAGAAGGTGAACCAATGGAAGGGTTTCTGTTTGACCCTACGGGAAAGGGTAAACCTGATCAAAACTTACCTGATCCCTTTAGTGATTTATCTTGGCAGTGTGTGCATCTTGCTAGAGTCTCTCTGGACTCGGGTCTACAGTTTGTTCTTTCAATTGTTATAGGGGAATAGATTGAACCTGGTTCAGAGGGAGGTTACTTACCGTACGAGGAAACTAGGAGGGTTGGGTATGGTCAACCCTGTGGTATTTCTTGTGGATACCTTCATTAAGATCAATATTGCAAACCTCTGGAAAGAGAGGGTTCCTCTGTGGGTATTCTCTTGTAGTGGATGGTTTCAGCCTTTCTTCCAGGAATGGGAGACAGGAGGGCAAGTGAAGGATCTTCGCCCACGGCATGGACATCTTCCCGCTTACGCTACCTTAGTTTTGAAGTTAATTTGCCTGTGGGATCTGGGAATGTGGGAGATCAGGACTCTGCCAAGGAAACTCCTTGACATTAGGGTTCTGTTGATCCATTTCCAGAGGCCTCTGGCGCTCAGGGATTGCCCAATTAGAGATCTTGGGGTGAGTTTGCATGTTCTGAATTCTATCAGGATCCCCTCGAAGTTTTGGGACTTGGCTTGGTGCTGCTTCCATGGGAAACTGGGTGTGAGGGACAATCTGAAGTGTAGGAGCTCTGAGGACAGGAACTGTTCTCTGGAGCATTGTTGTACCGTGCTGGATAACCATCAACCCGTAGAAGAGCCACAGTGCGAAACGGCAGTCGTCAGCATCTGCACACTCCTTTCCTCACTCTCCCGGTGAAGATGTTTTAAACATTTCTAATAAAGAGTGGAACTTTTAAAGATTGGTGAGTGCTACCCATTTTTTCTTCTGAAGTTGGATCATAAATATATATATCTGCCACCAGAAACATGATTATTATTGTGTAGTGTAACGATATGTGACATGATGCAGGACAATTTCACTCAAGTATTACAATGTCATAAATATTATATATTATATATATATATATATATATATAGCATGTTATCTGTGAAAAAAAATAAAAATTAAAGCATGGATTTATCACTTTTATTAGGCTGGGGTCTCACTTGCAACTGCAATGCTAGAAACTTGCGTGAGTCTCTCGCATCAATACCCTGCATTGCTGCCGGTACTCGGACCGGAGAGTTGAGCTGCATAGAAATACATGCAGCCGCACACTCCGGTCCCGAGTGCCGGTGGCAGTGCCGAGTATTGATGTGAGAGACTCGCGTGAGTATCTCACATTGCAGTTGCAAGTGCGACCTCGGCCTTATGTTTATTGTAGTTTACCATTGCAGTAATTTTAGTTTAATAAATTGGATTTTTGTTGCATCTAATAATAAGAAATATTGGCTAAAAATTCTACAAAAAAATAGAAAATTGAACTGTTAGTGTAATCTTCATGGCACCTTAACCCCTTAGTGACAGAGCCAATTTGGTGCTTAATGACCAGGCTAATTTTTACAATTCTGACCACTGTCAATTTATGAGATTTTAGCTCTGGAACGCTTCAACGGATCCTGCTGATTCTGAGAATATTTTCTCAGGATATATTGTACTTCATGTTAGTTGTAAAATTTCTTCAATGTGACTTGCGTTTATTTATGAAAAAAACATAAATTTGGCAAAAATATTGAAAATTTGGCAATTTTCAAAGTTTTAATTGTTATGCCCTTAAATCAGACAGTCATATCACACAAACTAGTTAATAAATAACATTTCCCTCATGTTTACTTTACATCAGCACAATTTTGGAAGCATAATTTCTTTTTGTTAGGACATTATAAGCGTTAAAAGTTGACAAGCGATTGTCCATTTTTCCAACAAAATTTACAAAAACATTTTTTTAGGGATCACATCACATTTGAAGGGAGTTTGGTGGGTCAGCATACCAGAAAATACCCAAAGTGACACCATTCTAAGAACCGCACCCCTCAAGGTGTGCAAAACCACATACAAGAAGTTTATTAACCCTTCAGGTACTTCACGAGAACTAAAGTAATGTGGAAGGAAAAAATTAAAATTTTTTGCAAATAGGAGGTCATAACACGGTGAACTGGTAATGGTAAGCAGAACTTTTCCCTACTTTACACTTAAACAGTGGAAACCCCCCAATTCTAATTCCAGTCCTAACACAGCCCTAAACCCAACCCTAACCCCAACACACCCCTAACCCTAATCCCAACCCTAATCATAACGCCAACACCTCAACCCTAACCCCAACACTACCCTAACCCCAACACCTCAATTCTAACCCCAACACCAAACTAACTTCAACACCTCAACCCTAACTCAAACTCTAGCCCCAACCCTAACCTTGCGATAGCCTAACCCTAACCCTAGCCCCAACCCTAACTCTAGCTATAACCCCAGCTATAACCCCAACCATAACCCTAACCCTATCCCAACCATAACCGTAGCTATAACCCAACTATAAGCCCAAACATAACTCAAACCCTAGCCCTAATGGAAAAATGAAAAAAAACCCTGTATTTTATTTATTTATTTTTTTACCTAAGGAGGTGATAAAGAGGGGTTTGTGTTACTATTTTTTTAAAAATTTTGATCACTATGATAGGGTCTATCACAGTGATCAAAATGAACCAATTGGAATAATTTCCTCTTGTTGCTGGGTACTGGCCGGCAGATCTCGACAGGCGCCGATGGCTGAGGGGACGTCACTGGGGGATGCAGGAGGGCCCAGAGACACTGGCGGTACCGGGGGCTTGGGTGACTCAATTTCTTTCTCATCTGATGTGCTAGATCTCTCCAGAGGAGAGAGAAATTGAATGGAAAATATTACCTTCTTTTTGCGATCGCTGTTATTCTGTGAATAACTGACCCAAATCATGTTCTCCGGGTCTCAGCTACCCCCGGTAGCCAAGACCACGGAGAATTTCTGACACTGGGGGCTCTATACACTTATTTCTCAGTGCCGTTAAAAAGAGGCACTGAGGAATAAGTACCCTTAACTGATGCCGTTAAAAGGCGTATTGGCGGTTGTTAAGGTGTTAAAGAGGATGCTCTGATTAGAAGACAACTTTTTTTAAATTCAAAAACAGCACCACACCTGTCCAGGTGTAGCATTGCATTCACCTCTATTTATAAAATTAAGACGGAGCAGCAGTAACAAATGCATCTTGTGGGCAGATGCGCCATTATTTATTTATTTATTTACTTAAGAAAACTGCCATGTTGTTACATATCCCGAACAACCCCTTTATCTATTAGTATCACTGTCACCACTATATATTTACTTATCATTACTTTTCTATGTGATCAGATGTTATAGTTTATTTCATATTTCTGGTTGGTTGATATAATCTTTAATTCATAAGGCAGTGGTTGTTTCTTCTGGAGATCTACAAGTAGATACAGAACATCTTCTATTGAACAAAAAGTTGGTTGCATGATGGAGAATGTTTGACAAACGGTTACTTAGTTTGTTTGTTCTGTAAATCAGGTAGATGGAGTTCAAGATTGCGACAGAGTTCAAAATAATAAATGTCCAGGCAAAATCCATGTCTTTATAAAAATGTAAGACTACCAGATTGGAAGCAATTCTTAACATAAAGGAAACAAGACTTAAAGTCATGAATTGAATGGCTTTGTAATAAGAATTGAGATTCATGGATACATTACTGTTGCTTTTCATCCTGGTCAAGTGAAGGCACAATGAGGCAATGAGAAGAAAGGATGAGGTGCAGTAGATAAGAAATGGTATGCCGTTCCCCAATGACATAAAGGCAAAGATGTTACCCAACTTGGGAATTTGGGTTTCATTGCTGGTGAAATTTTGCAACAAAAATTTAGATGTGACAAAATTGTCCGTTACGAGGTAAAGTGAAATGAAGCAAATTGACACTAGAACTAAGGCCGTTATGAAATGGACAATTCTTCTGAAGATCAGTACCTTGAAATATAAAAAGAAAACATTGTGGAAGTTAGAGATTTTCATGCAGAAGACAACAGAGAACAAAGTTCCTATCCAGATATCGGACAAATTTGAGGAATTTACGATAAGGTAGAGAAAGATTTGTATGATTTCCATGTTTTCCCTGAGGAAAATAACACTCATGGTATTAAGGAATGAAAAGAAATGTAAGAAAATCCTTGTGATTCCAAGAGAGGTTATAGTTTGGTCAACTGGAGACTTTGGTCTTCCTTTCATCCACTCCATGATGTTCACGACTACTATAAATAGTTGAGTCATTAGACCTGTCAAGAAGACAAGTCCTACGGCAGCAATTCTTGAATAGTGCACACTATCCTCTAGAGACCTGGCCATGTCTACAGAAAATTCTCTGTGTATTCTGATCTGTTATGTAGCAAGTAAACTCTACACAACAGCTTTAAAATTTGAAAATCTAACATCAGGATGCAAATAATCATGTAAAAACCTAGATGCTGAGTTTAAATGAGATTTGCATGAACTCATCTTACTATGTACACAAAACAAGAATCATTTACATGTGTCAATTTCATTCTGAGAAAGAATATTTCAAAATAGTTAGCAACTCCTTTTAGTCATAGAAATATGTATGATGACTGTATCGCTGCTGCCGGTGACCCTGCATGGTGTCCCTTTCCTCTCCATGTAGGGTCTCCGGCTGACTCACTGTCCCAACCCCACAGTGTGGTCTCCCACCGTGTACCTTCTGCTTCCTGATGTGTGCTCCACTGTTATGTATTGGTAGCTGAGGAGGCAGGAGCAGACAACCGCATAGGCAGCCAAACACCTGAGAGGTTGGAAACTAATAGGTTGCAGACCCCTAAACTAACCACTCAACTAGAAGCAGCCGAGGGACGTTCCTACAGTGCCCTAGACACCTCGTCACAGCCGGAGAGATAGCTATCCCTGAAGATGGAAAGAGGAAAGCTAACTGCCCCGGAAGAGAGCCCCAAAAGAATAGGAAGCCCCAGACATATAATGGCGGTTAGACAAGATGAAAACACGAACACAGACAGAAAATAGATTGAGCAAACGCTGGGGCCCAAAACTGTCTAGATAGGACAGCACAGGAGAGAATACTGTCTGCAACCCAGAAAAACCCTAGGAAAAACTCCAACACTTCTGAATCCAAAAAATATTGAGACCACACGGTCTCGACCACCTATATCAGATCTTTGGTGTGGACACGTAGCTACCCAGCAGTAATATATCACAAGAACTGAGCAAAAGAACAAATACAAAAAGCGAAAGGAGACCAACCCAAGCCCCCCCAAAGGGGCCCAGCTAAAGTCAAAAAGCAATGCAGCAAAAAAGCAAGGAAAATCAAACCACAGTAAAAAAAACTGAAAGTGACTTATCTGAATGCAAGCAGGATACAGCAGAAAAGCAAGTTGAATTCCAACCTAGACCAGGAAGAACAATTGATCACCGGCAAGGACCATGGGAGGTCCGCTCACTTATATCAGGCCAGTCCGTTCCACCTGATAACCAATCGTCAGTTGCAGGTGGTGGATTTTTGCTGTTCAACATAGGTTCAATACCCTCAGCAACCACCAGAGGGAGCTTCAGCTCCGAAGTCGTCTTCCAACATGTTCACAACACTCCACCATTCATGGTGTTAAACCTAATGCACGCATGCATGCAGTTCCCTGTTCTTAAAGGGTCAGCGTGTGCATTTACTAAATACCCTCAGGGAATTACTAAACATCGTGTAGAGTCATTAGTGAGTGAGGTGTAATACGAGTGAGTTGTGAGGTCCCCTGGTCCTGATGCCACTAGTATCCTGAACCTGTTTCCCTGGTCCCCCTGTCTGAATCTTGTCCCCTGGTCCCTGAGTAGCCAGTGCCTGTACCTTGTCCCCTGGTGCCGGAGGTGCAAGTGCCTGAATCTCATCCCTTTGTCCGTGAATGGCCAATGCTTGAACATTGTCCCCTGGTCCTGTTGTGGCCAGTCCTGTACCTAAAATCCCCTGGTCCTGGTGCATACAGGCCTGTTCTTGAAGTCCCCTGGTCCCAGTGCAGCCAGTTTATGAACATTATCCCCTGGTCCATGACCAGCCACACCCCGATCCAGTATCCTAGACCTGTGAGTCTGAACTAGACCCTAAATCAGTGTCAGTGTACCTGATTCCTGGGTCAGGAGCTGCAGTATCGGTTACCTGGCAGAGTGGTACATGGCAGCTACCTGCAGCTCAGTCTGTCTCCACCATCAGGAGCTACAGTTAACACTAGGTAGTCACTAAGATACCCAATTTTCTGGGTAAGCCCGGCCCTGTGGCACAGTGGGTCCACAAATCCACATACACCACAGTTAAGCATAACAGTTTGCTTGGCCATGGGCCTTGCTGATCCCCAGTCCTCTGCACTCGTAGCTGTGTTGACAGCTCAGCTAGCAGGGGGAGAGCCAGGAAAAAATGTTGTGTCATCTAAAGATACAGTGAGCACAGAAAGCAATTCAGACCCCTTTAAATTTTTAACTCTTTGTTTCATTGCAGCCATTTGGTAAAAAGTTCATTTTTTTCTCATTAATGTACACTCTTCACCCCATCTTTACTGAAAAAAAACAAAAATGTAGAAATTTTTGCTCATGTATTAAAAAAGAAAAACTGAAATGTCACATGGTTATAAGTAACATAGTATTTAAGGTTGAAGGAAGACTTTAAGTCCATCTAGTTCAACCCATAGCCTTACATGTTGATCCAGAGGAAGGCAAAAAACCCCATGCGGCAAACACTAAGCTCCACATTGGGGAAAAAAATTCCTTCCCGACTCCACATACAGCAATCAGACTAGTTCCCTGGATCAACGCCCTATAAAGGAATCTAGCATATATAACCTGTAATATTATACTTTTCAAGAAAGGCATCCAGTCCCTTCTTAAATTTTAGTAGGGAATCACTCATTACAACATTATATGGCAGAGAGTTCCATAGTCTCCCTGCTCTTGGGTGGAGGAGGATTTTCTGGCAAAAAGGGTACTGTATCACAAGCGTACAGCTGTATACAGTCTAGGGGTAATTGTAAATCTCCGTATATAATTCTGGAGTAACAAAACGCTCACAGGCTCAGTATGGATTAGACCAGAATATGAAAAGCTGAAAAAGGGTACTGTATCACCAGATATCAGGTATATATAGTATAGTGAAAATATTGTAAATCTCCGTATATATTTCAGGAGTCAGACAAAGACGCTCACAGGCTCAGTGTGAATTAGACAAGAATATAAAAAGTAGAAAAGGGTAATGTATTAGAAGCGTACAGCTGTATACAGTGTTTTGGTATTTTTAAATCTCCGTATATTTTTCCAGAGTCAGACATAGACTTTCACAGGCTCAGTATGGATCACACCAGAATATAAAAAGTAGAAAAAGGTTAATGTATCAGAAGCGTACAGCTGTATACAGTGTTGGGGTAATTTTAAATCTCCGTATATATTTCCGGAGTAACAGACAGGCGCTCACAGGCTTAGTATGGTTTAGACCAGAATATAAAAAGAAGAACAAGGGTAATATATCAGAAGAAACCAGGTATATATAGTATAGTGAAAATATTGTAAATCTCCGTATATATTTCAGGAGTCAGACACAAACGCTCTCAGGCTCAGTATGGATTAGACAAGAATATAAAAAGCTGAAACAGAGTACTGTATCACCAGATACCAGGTGTATATAGTATAGTGAAAATATTGTAAATCTCCGTATATATTTCAGGAG
The DNA here is from genome assembly GCA_033576555.1 of Oophaga sylvatica. Classification (NCBI taxonomy): domain Eukaryota; kingdom Metazoa; phylum Chordata; class Amphibia; order Anura; family Dendrobatidae; genus Oophaga; species Oophaga sylvatica. Next base: position 2,135,658 of record JARQOD010000005.1, on the reverse strand, counting down.
TCAGACACAGACGCTCACAGGCTCAGCATGGATTAGACAAGAATAAAAAAAGCAGATCCGCAAGACATAATCACACATGTGGGCCAATGTTCCAAGTGTCAATGATGCACTTACAGTGGTGGGTGGAGGAGGACTTTCTGCCAAAAAAGGTACTGTATCACAAGCGTACAGCTGTATACAGTCTAGGGGTAATTGTAAATCTCCGTATATATTTGCAGAGTCAGACACAGATGCTCTCAGGCTCAGTATGGATTACACTAGAATATAAAAAGTAGAAAAAGGGTAATGTATTAGAAGAGTACAGCTGTATACAGTTTTGGGTAATTTTAAATCTCCGTATATATGTCTAGAGTCAGACATAGACTCTCACAGGCTCAGTATGGATTACACGAGAATATAAAAAGTAGAAAAAGGGTAATGTATTAGAAGCGTACAGCTGTATACAGCGTTGGGGTAATATTAAATCTCCGTATATATTTCAGGAGTAACACACAGACGCTCACAGGCTCAGTATGGAGTAGACCAGAATATGAAAAGCATAAAAAGCGTACTGTATCAGTAGCATACAGCTGTATACAGTGTTCGGGTAATTTTAAATCTCCATATATATTTCAGGAGTAACACACTGATGCTCACAGGCTCAGTATGGATTACACCAGAATATGAAAAGCAGAAAAAGTGTACTGTATCAGTAGCGTACAGCTGTATACAGTGTTGGGGTAATTTTAAATCTCCGTATATATTTCCAGAGTCAGACACAGACTCTCACAGGCTCAGTATGGATTACACCAGAATATAAAAAGTAGAAAAAGGTTAATGTATTGGAAGCGTACAGCTGTATACAGTGTTGGGGTACTTTTAAATCTCCCTATATGTTTCAGTCTCAGTAAACCAGTCCAGACTCTCCGCTACAGGAATCTAGATGGATACAAGTACAGACTGAAAGTAGAGTGATTGCAGAAATTTGGGAATTCCTAATCACGGGAAAACCTCCCGGTAGAATTCGCAGAGGCGATGCTGACCCTCAATTACTTCGTCTGTGGAGACAGCGAAAATGGTTCTTTGTGAAGAAAGGGTTGCTGTATCGCAGTAGCGTGGATCCCATCAACGGTTGTCGTCTCCATCAAATTGTGATCCCAAGGAGAGATGTAGACATGGTCCTCACTATCTATCATGATCAGTCTGGTCACTTTGGAGTGCAAAAGACAGAAGCCACAGTCAGTAGGCGATTCTATTGGATTGGCATGAGAGGAGACATTGAAAAATGGTGCCAGGAATTTCACACGTCTGTGACTAGGAAAACTGTGAAAGCTGATCAGAAAGCACCACTGCATCCGATTGTGAGTCCACGTCCATTAGAAATGGTAGACATAAATCATCTGAAGGTAGAGCCCAGCAGGACAGGCCATAGCTACATCTTAACCATCATTGATCAGTTCACCAAATTTGTAGTGGCCGTCCCTGTGAAGGATTTAACTGCCCAGACTCCACAGCGGTGGAGCAGGGAGAGGTAAGTATTGCAAGAGCTGGGGCCCTGAGCAAGCAGGGGGGGCCACTCGTGGGCACCGGCACTGGCACAGGACCCCTCATAGTACGCTGGCGTGCCTGACAGCGATTGGGCCCCCCACCGCCAGAGACACTTTATTGTACTATGAGGGGCCCTGTGCCAGTGCCATCGCCCAAAAGTGAGCCCCCCCATTTGCTCAGGGCACCGCCACTTGCCTGGGTGTGCCAGGTGGTGACCCCGGCCCTGAGGGGGGGTACAGCCCAGTTAGGGAGGTGGAAAAACTGGCATATGTTGAGGTGTAGACTGGACGTTCAGCCACTGCAAATGGAGGAATTGGAGAAGTCCGAGGAAGAGGAGGACAAAGTGAGCCATTTTGCTGGCAACCTATGTGTCATCAGGGGAAGGTGGAACAAAATCCTTTGAAACCCATATATGGTTCATTTTAATGAAGGTTAGATCATCAACATTTTGGGTCGACAGACGGGTCCTTCTTTCTGTCAGGATTGATCCAGCAGCACTGAAGACTCTTTCTGATAGCACACTACTAGCAGGTCAAGCGAGCTCCTGTAAGGCATATTGTGCCAATTCAGGCCAGGTGTCCAGTTTACAGGCCCAGTAGTCAAAGGGGAATGACCTGTGAGGGAGAACATCGATAGAAAATGAGAAGTAATTTTTAACCATAGTTGACAACTGCTGTCTCCTGTCTGTTCCAATCGATTCAGTATTACCAGTCGTGTGAGCGGTACTCGAGAAAGCAGTCCACAACATGGTCATGAAACCCCTGTTTCCAATTCTACTTCGGCTGTGTGCACCACGAACACCTCTTCCATGTTGCCCAGTACGGCTCATGGTAGAACCTGCACCGCTGCTGTGTGTTGGGAATGCCTCTAACAAACGGTTTACCAGAGTTGCTTGTTTGTTCGCCAATATTAGCTCTAGGTTCTCCTGTGGCATGATGTTCTGTAATTTGCCTTTATAGCATGGATCGAGTAGTCGTCATCCTTCATAATTTTGGCAATGCAAGGGTCCCTTTTTAGTATCCGCAAGACATAATCAAACATGTGGGCCAATGTTCCAGGTGTCAATGATGCACTGACAGTGGTGGGTGGAGGAGCACTTTCTGCCAAATCCACATCCCTCCAGTCAGGCACAAACCCTGTTCCTGACCTTGGCAAGCCAACATTTTCTCTTGCCCCCTGAGAAGCATCCTCCTCCCCAAATAATCATCCCCCTCATCCTCCTCCTCCTTCTCTTCCTCTTCTTCCTCCACCTTGTCCAGGACAGTTCCCTGAGCAGACAATGGCTGACTGTCATCAAGGCTTCCCTTCTCCTCTTCCTCCTCCGCTGCAGACGCCTGATCCTTAATGAGCATCAAAGTTTGCATGAGCAGATGCATAAGTGGGATACTCATGCTTATGATGGCGTCGTCTGCGCTTACCAGCCGTGTGCATTCCTCAAAACACTGAAGGACTTTACAGAGGTCTTTCAGCTTTTGCCACTGCACACCCGACAACTCCAAGTCTACCCTCAAACAGCCTGACCGTGTATCCTCCCATAAATGCATTACAGCCTGCCTCTGTTCGCACAGCCTCTCAACCATGTGCATGGTGGAGTTCCACCTTGTTGCAATGTCTATGATTAGGCGGTGCTTGGGGAGGTGGAGCGATCGCTGCAGCATCTGCATATGACTGGAGTCTACGGGCGAGCGACGGATTTGCTAGCACAGTCTTCGCACTTTATGGAGCAGGGCTGTTAACTCCGGATAATTATTTAAGAAGCACTGCACCATCAGGTTCAAGGTGTGAGCCAGGCATGGTATGCGTCTGAGTTTTGCCAGGGCTATGGCCGCCACAAAATTATGGCCGTTATCACTGACTACCTTGCCTGGCTCAAGATGTAGACTGCCCAGCCATGACTCAGTTTCTCACTGCAAGAAGTCGGCCAGTACCTCCGCAGTGTGTCTGATGTCACTCAAAGACATCATTTTTAAAACAGCCTGCTGACGCTTACCACTAGCTGTTCGTTAGTGGGACACCTCGTGTGCAACACTGGCAGCTGCGGATGGAGTGCTCGTGCGACTGTGCTCTATCGATGAGCTTTCGCTTCTAGAGGAGGAGGAGGGTCGAAGCCTACAGCCAACTGTTGCCTATACCATTGGCTAGGCAGCACTGTTCCACCGCTGTTGTCCCCTGGGGACCCTGCATCCACCACATTAACCAAGTGTGCAGTGATGGACACGTAATGGCCCTGGCCATGCCCACTGGCCCATGCATCTTTTGTGAGGTGCACCTTTCCACTCACTGATTGTTTGAGTGCATGGACAATGCGGTCTTTCACATGCAGATGGAGGGCAGGGATGGCTTTTTGAGAAAAGAAGTGCCGACTGGGAAAGTCATAGCATGGGCCAGCATAGGCCATGAGTTCTCTGAATGCTGCGCTTTCAACCAAATGGAAGGGCATCATCTCTAATGAGATCAGCTTGGCAATGTAGGTGTTCAAACCAGTGTACGCGGATGAGAGGATGAGTACTTTCTTGTCCTGCTCTGACTGTCTGCTAGGATGAGCTGGACTTGAGAGCTGCATATGGGGAAACTAACGGTGGACATGACGGACTGAGAGGGGGTTGGTGATGGTGATGGTGCTGATGGCCTAGATTCAGTCTTTCGTTGCAAAAACATTGTGATTCCCTGACTGCTTTGGCCTTGTGACGACACCTCAACATTTCTTACTGGTGGTGTGCTAACCGGTGGGCTTACAGTGGGGAAAGCGATGGAGTGTTGCTGGCTAACTTCAGTATGAGCAGGTGCACATATGCTACCTGAGGTTTTGTAGTCCGTCCACGTTTGCAAGTGCATGTTGATTAAATGTCTAAGCATGCAACTGGTATTCAAATTTCTGAGATTTTTCCCTCGGCTAAAGGTCCTTCTGCACTTCTTACAGATAACCTTTGCCTCATCAATAGGATTTTGGTCAAAAAAGTGCTACACTGCACTCTTCCTACTATGGTACAATTTTTCATGGCTTGCACACTGTGCTAATTTGACCATCTGGCTAAGCTGTCCTGCAACTCTTTTTGTTTTGTTAACACCTTTTTTGACTGCTATGGGCCTGCCAGATAACCCCAGCTACGATGTCGATACCTGCTGCGGATCCTCCTCCTCTTCTGAGATATTGCCAGCAGCACCCTCTTCCCCCACTGGATGCCAATCCGGGTCAACAACTGGGTCATCCATCACCTCCTCTTCAATTTCATCTGCACCTTCCTCTGTGTCACCGTGTAAGGTGGTATAGTATGCAGGAAGGGGAACCTGAGTTTCATCAGGGTCAAATTCTGGCTCAGTAGACTGCGAGGGCAATGTAGTGATCTGGGTGAATGTACCAGCAGAATCATCTAGCAGTGGCTGTGCATCAGTGCACTCCATGTCAGATTCATGTTGGACTGGGGAATTCAGGATGTGACTTAATAACCAAGGCATGGTATGTGAAAAGAGCTCCATGGAGTAATCTGAAGTGTGGCCTGCCGCATCCTTCACTTTTGTTGAGGGTGAAGGACACAAGGAAAGGGGTTGTACCAGACCAGAAGCCTGCACCGAAAACTTCAGAAAAGGAGGCGATAGAGCTGGAGGCTGTTTCGGCAATGTAAGCCAAAACCTGTTCCTGATTCTCCGGCTTTAAAAGCGGTTTACCTACTCCCAGAAAAGGGAGCCTTCCAGGCCTTCTGGAGCCAGATGATGACGCAGGCTCAACACCTCCTGCTTTAGGTGCTATTGTGCTTTTGGCACTACCAGCAGATGCACCACCACCACCATCAGTACCAGCTGCCCCCCCTCCCCGCCCACGTCCACGGCCTTTTCCACCATACTTCCTCATGTTTGTGAAAATGTAGCCAAAATACCAGCAGATATATGGTACTGTATCAGAAGCGAACAGCTGTTTACGGTGAAGGTGAAAAATTTAAATCTCTGTATATTTGCAGAGTAACAGACACAAACTCTCACAGGCTCAGTATGGAGTAGACCAGAATATGAAAATCAGAAAAAGTGTACTGTATCAGTAGTGTATTAACACAATCTCACAAAATTTACAAATGTCCAGAAAACTACATCTACATATAATTGACACAACTCCCATAGAGTAATGGACAATACAATCACAATTATAAAATGAATATTTATTAGAATTTTTTTTTAATGTATCGTCTTAACTGCAATTCCCTAAACATCAAACTGACATACAAATTTGGTCGTAAACTTGATTTTTTGGATTTACAGATTTCCACACTCCCTGATGGTAGAGTGATTACAGATGTGTTTCGTAAATCCATAGCTACTAACAGTCTAACAGTCTCCTACATGCATCCTCTTCACACCATAGAGATTCCCATTGGTCAGTTTATGAGGATTCGTAAAATCTGCACAGAGGAAAATGATTTTTTAAACCAAGCTTCAGACTTGTCTAGACTAGTGTTGAGAGATACGATACTGCAAATATCGGGTATTGGCCGATATTAGCTGTATCGGGCTTTCGATTCCGAGTACCGATATTTTCGTCATATCGGATACCGGAATCGGATTTATCACTGTCACTGTGAGTGTCCGTCAGTCGGGTCTGTCAGGAGTCAGCGGCACTTACCTGGCAGAAGATCTCCGGCGGTCACGTCCTGGACTGCTTGATGGCCGCCATTATCTTCTCCCTGGCGGTCACATGCAGTTTTTCGCGATAACTGCAGTGACTGCAGGGTAATCCCGGCCGTAAACCAGTCCGATGACGTCACCGCCGGGGAAGCAGGTAATCAGCTGTGCTGCGCCGGGATGATAGGCTCTGCCTGCCTGCCTGCCTCTGATGTCATTCTGATGTAGCAGAGCTGGATCATCGTGGGACACTCGTTACTATGGACTGCGTCGGACAGGTGGTATACTGCTAGTTTTTTTTTTCATTTTTTACAGGAGATCGATGGCGTCGCAGGATGAGACTGTAATAAAAGTAATGAAAACTGTGTTGTGTTTTTTATTAAATTAAAAAACTTTTTTATGAACATTCACCCGTCCGGGTACATCAACAATTTAACTATTTACATACAGGGACCCTGTCCGGGTTATTTATAATTCTTTGGCAGGGGTGTTCCAGGTACCACCTGGTACTCTTCTGTTGCTTGCCAAACATCCGAGACCCAAAAGGCCCCACCGGACCTATGACATTTTGGGCCTTCGTCAAGTCGTGCCCGTATCTGGCTGTGGGGCCCCCTTTTTCATCTCCCCCGGGTCTGGAGCCCTATGTCCGGATGAACGCCCCGGGGGCCTAACGGCCCCCGGGGGGCCACTTCTTTTCATCCCCATAGCGGGGCTGCTGAGGGCCCACTGAGGGAGGCGGGGGGTTTAGGCGGGGGGGGGCTTTTGGAGAGCCTGGATGTGGGAGGGAAGGCCCGAGGGTCCCGGTTTTTTTTTTTCCGCCTTGGGGACCGGGTCGACTGGGGGCTTTGGGGCCCACCTTTTAAAAACCCCAGTGTGGGTTTAAAAGGTTTACCAAGTTCCGGGAAAAACAGGTCCCCCCCGGGTGTTTCTGGGAGGTGGTCCCATCCCCCGGGTCAAAAAACATTCTAAATAAAGCCCAGGCCCTGGATGAACCCCAACCGCTTTCAATTTAAAGCTCCGTACTGCACCCTTACGCCGCGGCTCCCACAGGGTTCCTTTATCTTTTCTCATCCGGTCCTTATCGGGCCCGGTCCTTCTCGATGTGCTTGGCGAAGCTTCTGGGTTTTCGCGCTGCTCCTTTGTGCTCGGCTTCTCTCTCCCGATCTACACTCTTCCCTGACGCCGGTTGTAATTCTCCTCCACCAGCATCTCCATGTTCCACCATCAAACTGCAGCTTTTTCGATGCCCCGGTTTTGCGGCAGCTCTCCTGGCCCCCGACGTCTGGCGGCGCTCACCTTCGGAGGAAGCAGCCGGCTCTGGAACAGTGAAGTCGGGGCCCGGTACGACAGGTAGACCTTTGGTGCCTGCGGGCCTCCTCCTGAGGACGGGTGTCGCTTCTTCTGTCTAGCAAAGGGGGCAGACAGCGGGATTGGGGTGCTGCCGGTGCAGCTTTTTTTTTGCAGGAACGGGTGCCTCCACTGCGACAACGTCAAACCGGATCACATTGCAAGGCTGGGATGCCCGCCGGACCCCCTACTAGAAGGGTGCCCCCCTTTCCCGGGTTTAAGACACTTCAGGAAAGGGAGGGATTGGCGCCGCTCCAAAGTTTAGTTTTAGGGCACGCCAGCTGGCTTCCACCCTGGCGACCTCCTCCCGGTGCCGGGCCAACCCTCTTAGGGTATCCTCCGTTCTTGCAGGTAGGAGGGTTTCCAGGCGGGTGCCAACGGTGGTTCCGTGGCGATGGGTCGTTTTCGGGGGGGGGAGAGCTCTGACTGCCCCCACCCCTTCCACTTTGCTCGTGCCCCATTACCATCTTGCCAAGTCAATGTGTCATTAGATCTGGGAGGGCCCCTCTTTTGTAGGGGCGGGGACCTTCGCGTTAGTTTCCGCACACTGAGGAGGATGAGGAGGGGGAATAAAGGGCTGTGGGGCCATCTTACATTGCAGTACCATTTAGAGTGGTCGTGCCATCGTTTTCGCGCCCTGAGTGATTTGTACACCACGAAGAGCACCCCTTCTTCTTCCCCAGTGCCTCGTCTTTGACGCGTTTTTGGGAAAAAAAATGGCAAATTACATTCTTGATGATTTTAGAAATTCTCAAGCACAAAAACCAGTTCAATTCAGGCACACAGGAATCGCTTTTAGCGAGCTACAGAATCCTGTTCGTGACGCCCAGTGAGTCGCACAGAGCCAGAGGTTTTGGGGTACTCGGCACCGGCCCGTCGATTCTAGGGGTATGTCACGGCTTTTACCGGCAATTGAATCGAGTCTATTTTACTGTGAAGTGTATAAATATAAATATATGAAATATATATATTATATATTTATATATATAAAATTATTTATTTATATTAGTATTTATGTGTGTATATTTTGTGTTTACAAAAGAAAGAAAAGTGTTTTTTTAGTTGCGATATTTGTTCCCATAGACACAAGGGTTCCGGTACGGAAAACGGATATCGGGCGATATTTAGTGATATCGGCAATACATTTCGAACGATTTTTTTAGATATGAGCAGTACCGCTCAACCAACATAGTGTTGACGATTTCGAACCGCAAGTAAAACGGGATTATCGGCCCATTTAGGCTCTACGGCCCTTTTGATACTTAGTTTCGATATTTTCCATATACGTATACCGGAATCGGAAGTTCCATAATTCTTTTGGGGGCAATGTGATTTTAGTCACCAATGGGAAAACCTAAGAAGTGTGGGGACATCCCTTTCTGCTTGCGGTCTATTAAATAATGGCTGGCTGTGATTGGGCTAAATGATGTCAGAATGCACTATAAAGGGCCGCCGCCTTTTTTGCGTCACTGTGTGTGAATTCAGTAAGGGACAGAAGTGCTGTGCTGACTCAGAGGGACAGTTGGATTGCAAATTTTGGTTACTGTGCTGTAGGCAGGCTAGCACCAACCGCTGTGTAAAGCTTCCTTTTGCCTGCAGTGTTGTTTTAAAAACTCTGCAGGGTGTGTGAGTGCAGGGGACGTGCAGTTTGCTCTGCATGCAACGCTGTCTGTGGGGATCTGACGTGTCACTCACAGACTCTTTTTTTTTTTTTCAGTGTAATTCTTGCAGCTCCATGCAATTTAACTATTAGTGTGACGCGCTTCATCCGTATCCAATACTTTTGGGTTTCAAACACTATAGAAGTAGACAAAGGAGTTTGCCTTTCAAAAGATTGTGAACAGTTGTGTTTCAGTGTCACTTCAGTCTGTGTTTTTTTTTTTTTTGGGGCACATCACGCTCCGTTTTCTTGTTCAAGCACTGCTGCTTGTATCTGCTGAGCGTGTCTCAGTGCCTCATCCTTTTAAATTTATCTCCAATTGGTTTCTTCTCCTTCCATTTAAAATTATAATCTATTAGGTGACGGCTTCCATCCGTATCCAATACATTGGTTAAACACTATAGAAGTAGAGAAAGGAGTGCCTTTCACGATTGTGAACAGTTGTGTTTCAGTGTTCACTTCGTTGTGTTTTTTTTTTTGAGTGCACATCACGCTCCAGTTTTGTTCAAGCACTGCTGCTTGTACTCTGCTGAGGTTGTCCAGTGCCTACCTTTTAATTTTTTCCCCAATTGGTTTCTGCTCCATTCCTTTTAAAAAAATTAATCTATTAGTGTGACGCGTTTCCATCCGTAAATACATTGGTTGCAAACACTATAGAAGTAGACAAAGGAGTAGCCTTTCACGATTGTGAACAGTTGTGTTTCGTGTTTCACTTCAGTCTGTGTTTTTTATTTTTTTTGTGCCCCATCACGCCCCAAAGTTACTTGTTCAAGCACTGCTGCTTGTACTCTGCTGAGGGTTGGTTACCAGTGCTCTTCCTTTTCATTTATCTCCAATTGGGTTTGCCCCTTTCCATTTTAAAATATAATCTATTAGTGTGATGCGCTTCCATCCGTTATCCAATACATTGGTTGCAAACACTTAGAAGTAGACAAAGGAGTAGCCTTTCACGATTGTGAAAGTTGTGTTTCAGTGTTCACTTCAGTCTCTGCGTAATAACCACACTTAGGCCTTATAACTTTTTGACTTTCTTTATCAATCTACCAAGATGAAGAAGGCAGTGAGTAAGGCACGTGGTCGTGGCCGTGGAGTTTAGCAGGGAGAGGGACGTGGTGATTCTGTGGCTGCTGCCGCCCTCAGTGACACAGCATCCACCATTTATCCCCGTGAGCGTTCCTTTATGCGCACTTTGGTAGGAGTCGGCGTGCCCCCCTGCTGCGGGAAGAACAAATTGAAGCCGTTGTTGGTTGGATGGCAGCCAATGCATCGACTTCAATTCCTTCCACCTCCTCTCAGGAAACAACGACACTGTTGAGCAACCTCTGTCTGTTCACCGCCTGTCAATTGCCCAGGCAGTCAGAGAGTTCTGTACAGGAGCCAGCTGAGTCTCTGCTTCTGTTCAGAATTGTTGGCTTGCAAACACGGGCACAGGCAAGCAGCATTCTGCAATTTGAGAAGAGGGAGTATGCAGTGATGCGCAACAGCTGTGGTCTCTCTCAATCTGAAGAGGCGGGTGGCCAGTGCCGATGGACAGCACACCGCAGAACGCATTCTTATGTTGATGATGAGGACTCAGGTGCCAGGTTTTGTTTGAGCATGGTGCTGCCCAGGACTATCCAACAGCAGCAGGTGTTGGAAGAGGGTAGTGGAGATGATGAAGTCCGAGACCCAACTGTCACGCGGTCTTATTGATTATGGTACGATGTCAGTAAACTATTCTTAAAAGAACAACACTTTAAACATATAGATTAGCAACATCAGCATGTAAATATAGAATAGATTTACCTGACACGATATCCGTTGAATCAGGATTAATCTTGAGAAACTTGATACACTGTCACAGGAAAGAAGAGGATCGGGGGTTCTAACCTGACCCTAAACTGGGGTCCTAATAATCCCTCACCTTGGAGGTACTGATAATGGTTCAGAGGTCCAAGTCTCCAGCCTAACCTGTCTCCTATCAGTCCCTGAACCCTGTAATCAGTCCTAAAGGGATTCTGATTACACCAAAGGGTTATGGGCTGATCTCTGCTTAAATACACAGATTAGACATATAAGACAGACTGGAGAAAACACAGACTTGCATACACACTCAAACACAGAAGGAACATAAATGATCTGGGATATTAAACTCTAAGCAAGGTGAGCTTGAAAAAACTAAGGAGCTCTTTAACTTAAGTCTATACAGATACAATCCTATCTGTGGTCTGCATGAAGAATTTCACTGGCAAACTCCCAAACAGACAACCAGAGTATTTAAAGGAAAACCAATCAACAAATAATTAATTGCAGCCGGGGAAGAAACAGCACCCAGTCCAGAACTGAGCACAGACAGAATTAAACTCCCTAACTGCCAAACACAAAGAAACAGCAAACTCAGCTGTGAGAAGTCAGAATGTGCAACCGCGACGATCTTCGTGGCGATGCACACATGACAGTACCCCCCCTTCTACGAGGGGCCTCCGGACCTCAGGGCCAGGTTTGCCGGGTGATGTTCTGTGGAAGGTCCGCCACCAAACGATCTGCGTTAATGTCAGACGCGGAACCCCACGTCCTCTCCTTCGGACCATACCCCTTCCATTGCACCAAGTACTGAAGGGACCGGCGATTCAGCAGTGGAGTCAAATGATCTTTGACACTTGAAACTCCAAGTTACCATTGACCACCACTGGAGGAGGAGGTTAGAGGTGATGGTATGAATGGTGCACGTACCTTTAAGTAATGACTTGTGGAACACATTATGAATTTTAAAGTTAGGAGGGAGGTCCAGGACGAAATGCCACAGGATTAATTATGGAATGATCCTGTACGGCCCGATGAATCTGGGGCCAGCTTCCAGGAGGGAACTTTAAGTTTTATATTCCTGGTAGACAACCATACCAGATCGTTCACATTAAGATTCTGGACCAGAAATCTCCTCCTTCAGCATACGTTTTATAACGGTTTCCCCATAGCACTCAGATTATTCAATACACCTCTCGACACTGAAGCAAGTGACGACGAGTAACGCTCCTCCTCAGGACCCCAGAAGGGCCCCCCCATTGAAAGTACAAAAATGGGGATGAAAACCATATGCCCCAAAAAACGGGGATTTACCAGTGGACTCGTCCGCCTGTTGTTAAGAGCGAACTCTGCCAGAGGCAAAAAAGAAGACCAGTCCCCTGGTTCTCTGGGGACAAAACACCGAAGATAAGTCTCTAGGCTTTGATTTCAGACGCTCTGTCTGACCATTGGTCTGCGGATGAAAAGCCGAGGAAAATGACAATTGCATCCCCGACGTAAATAAAATGCCCTCCAAAACTTGGACACAAACTGAGACCCCCTATCTGACACCACATAGAAGGCAACCCCATAAAAGTCTCACATTTCCCCAATGAACACCTGCGCCAGGTTTTAGCATTAGGGAGGGCAGGAAGAGCAATGAAATGTGCCATCTTACTGACCTGTCAACAACCACCAGTATGACAGTCTTCCCTTGACGACTGAGGAAGGTCCGTGATGAAAGTCCATTAGACAAATGAGTCCATGGACGCTCCGGAAGTTTCAATGGTAAGAGGGTCCCGACGGGGGGTATGAGGGGTCTTTAGAGCGAGCACAAACCCCAAGGACGCGACAATAGTTAAAAACATCTTTATTTAACGTTAGGCCACCAAAACCGGCGAGAAAGGAGATCTAAAGTAGCCTTACTCCCTGGATGTCCTGCTAAAGCAGAATTATGATGTGCCTCAATAACCTTTTGTCTAACTGATTTGGGACAAACAGTCTCCCTGGAGGTCCTGCGGGGGCGTCCCCCTGAGCCTCTAATACCTCCTCCTCAAGCTCGGAACATACAGCCGACACTACCACCCCTCCTGAAGGATAGGAATCGGGTCATCCATTTTCCCGGCCCCTGGGAAAACTGCGAGGACAAGGCATCCGCCTTAACATTCTTAGATCCAGGGCGATAAGTGACAACAAAATTAAACCTGGTAAAAAACAACAACGACCATCGAGCTTGTCTGGAATTCAGACGCTTAGCAGATTCCAATTACAGCAGGTTCTTGTGATCAGTAATGACGGTGACCGGGTGGACTGCCCCCTCCAAAAAGTGATGCCATTCTTCAAAAGCCAACTTAATGGCCAAAAGTTCCCTATTGCGATTATCATAATTCCTTTCGGCGGACGACAATTTCTTAGAAAAGAAAGCGCACGGATGCCATTTACCAGGGGACGGGACCCTGGGACAAAAATTGCACCACCCCTAAGTCAGACGCGTCCAACCTCCACAAACGAACGGCTGTGATGCATCTGGTTGGATGAGAACGGGTGCTGAAGCAAAACATTTTTTCAAAGAGGAAAAAGCTTGGCAAGCTTTGTCCGACCATTTAGAAAAATCCGTCCCTTTTCTTGTCATGTCAGTGAGAGGTTTGACAACAGATGAGAAATTACAAATAAATTTCCGGTAGTAGTTAGCAAACCCCAGAAAACGCTGCAGAGCCTTAAGATCCTCTGGCTGATCCCATTCAAGCACTGCTCTCACCTTTTCAGGGTCCATACGGAAACCGGAGGCTGACACCAAGAAACCCAAAAACTGAAGTTCCTGTACGGCGAATACACACTTTTCCAGTTTGGCGTATAGTTTATTGTCTCGCAAGATCTGCAACACCTGTCTCACATGCTCCTGGTGAGACACAAGATCTGACGAGAAATTAAAATGTCATCCAAATATACGACCACAAACAGCCCCACCAGATGACAAAAATGTCATTAACAAAATGTTGGAATACTGCTGGTGCAGTAGTCAGACCAAAAGGCATGACAAGGTTCTCATAATGTCCCTCCGGCGTGTTAAACGCCGTTTTCCACTCATCCCCCTCTTTTATCCAATCAGATTATACGCCCCCTGAGATCCAATTTAGAGAACCATTTGGCGCCAACAATTTGATTGAAGAGATCAGGAATCAGAGGGAGTGGATTACGGATCTCGAACAGTAATCCGATTAAGTTCGCGGAAATCCAAGCAAAGGGCGTAGGCCTCCATCTTTTTTCTTCACAAAGAAGAACCCCGCGGCCACTGGGGAAGATGAAGGTCTAATATGCCCTTTGGCCAGACTTTCCGAAATATAATCTTTCATAGCCTGGCCTCTCAGGACCAGAAAGGTTATATAACCTAGCTTTAGGTAACTTAGCATCAGGAAGGAGATTAATAGAGCAGTCATACACGCGATGAGGAGGCAACTCCTGACACCCCTCCTCAGAGAACACATCCCCAAAGTCCTCCAAAAAAGGAGGCAAAGTACTAGGCACGACCGCACTGATGACTGTGTTCATGCAGTTACTTTTGCAAAAACTCACCCCATTGGCTTATATCTCGGACTGCCAATTAATCACAGGGTTATGTTTAACCAACCAAGGAAGTCCCAACACAATAGGAGTAGGTAGACCCTCCAACACATAACAAGATAATTGCTCCCTATGTATTGCCCCTACCCGAAGGTCAATTGTTATGAACCTCATGAACAAAGCTACCTTGGCCGAGAGGCCTGGCGTCAATGGAGAATATAGGGATCGGTTTGACCAATACACTCAGATGCATACCTTGAGCCTGAGCAAACTGAGCGTCAACCAGATTAGCCCCGAACCCACTATCAAGAAGAACAGAAAATCTCTCCACTCTCGTACCAACCACCACCTCCACTGGGTACAAGGAACTGAGAAGAACTAGCGGACGAAATACATACTCCCAGGTTGTCGTCCACCACACAAACCTGGGACTAACAGTTTTCCGGCGACTTCTTGTTCAACAAGGCACGGGACGGACATCCCCCAACAAAATGTCCCTCTTTCCCGCAGAAGAAACACCTTCTAGTCCTGCGGCGTACCGCCAATCCCCTCCTACGAAATGATGTCCCTCCCAACTGCATAGGCTCCTCCGAACAGACAAGGGGAACCTCAACATAAGGGACTTTAGTAGTAGGTGGGTAACAAAGGGGGCGGAGTTACCTCGCACCTCTCCCGGAGCCGTCTATCAGTACGGATAGCCAGGGCCATAGCAGCCTCCAGTGATGGAGGAGAATCTTTACTGAGCCAAAACGTCCTTTAATTTGTCAGAAAGCCCATGACAAAACTGGCTCCTAAGAGCTGGGTCATTCCACTGAGTATCTGTGGCCCATCTACGGAACTCAGAAGCAAATTCCTCCGCCGGACGATCTCCTGCTGTATCTTACGTAATTTTGTCTCAGCAAGAGAGACCCGATCTGGGTCATCATATACCAAACCCAGGGCAGTAAAAAATCGATCTACTGACTGTAGAGCCGGAGATCCGGAGGAAGGGAAAATGCCCAGGATTGAGGGTCCCCTTGTAGGAGCGAGATAACAATTCCCACTCTCTGCTCTTCACTCCCTGATGATCGAGGCCGAAGCCGAAAATACAATTTACATGCTTCCCTGAAGGTAAAAAAATTTGTCTCGCTCACCAGTGAACCTGTCCGGGAGAGCTACTTTAGGTTCAAATCTGGTTTGCTCCGAGGGAGACAAAACTTTGGACTTAATGTCCGTCAGCTCCATGGATAATCCCTGCAACTGCAGAGCCAGCTGGGCTACTGGATCCATGGCAACTGGGAATAATTTTATGGGCCAGTGAAAATGTCACGCGGTCTTATGATATGTGTACGATGTCAGTAAACTATTCTTAAAAGAACAACACTCTATACAACATATAGATTAGCAACATCAGCATGTAAATATAGAATAGATTTACCTGACACGATATCCGTTGAACTCAGGATTAATCTTGAGAACTTGATACACTGTCACAGGAAAGAAGAGGACCGGGGGTCTAACCTGACCCTAAACTGGGGTCCTAACTAATCCCTCACCTTGGAGGTACTGATAATGGTTCAGAGGTCCAAGTCTCCAGCCTAACCCTGTCTCCTATCAGTCCCTGAACCCTGTAATCAGTCCTAAGAAGGATTCTGATTACCACCAAAGGGATATGGGCTGATCTCTGCTAAATACACAGATTAGACATATAAGACAGACTGGAGAAAACACAGACTTGCATACACACTCAAACACAGAAGGAACATAAATGATCTGGGATATTAAACTCTAAGCAAGGTGAGCTTAGAACAACTAAGGAGCTCTTTAACTTAAGTCTATACAGATACAATCCTATCTGTGGTCTGCATGAAGAATTTCACTGGCAACTCCCAAACAGACAACCAGAGATTTAAAGGAAACCAATCAACAAATAATTAATTGCAGCCGGGAGAAACAGCACCCAGTCCCAGAACTGAGCACAGACAGAATTAACTCCCTAACTGCCAAACACAAAGAAACAGCAACTCAGCTGTGAGAAGTCAGAATGTGCAACCGCGACGATCTTCGTGGCGATGCACACATGACACCAACATGGCGTGAGCAACAGGAAGGTGGTGGGAGCAGCTCTGAGGAAGAGATTGTCCCAACGGTACAAAGAGGAGGGAGAGGTAGGCTGCAGACTCGCTTGCCTGTAGCCTCCAGTTTGGCACCTGTTGGGAGCAGTTCTCTTAGAAATGTCAAAGTTGGCGCTCCCATGACTTGCACTGCGTGGTCCTTTTTTGACAGACTTGTAGATGATATTTGCTATGTTCAATGCAAGCTGTGTAAGCAAAAAGTTAAAAGAGGTAAAAATATCAGTAACCTGAATACCAAAAATATGTGGAAACATGTACGGACAAAGCACATAGCTGAGTTACAAAGACACACTGGAGATGTAGGCCAACCTACAGCAGCACCTACATCTTCAGGTCGTGTTCGAGCCTCTACCTCCAGCTCACACACACCTGGTTCGGCTTCCTCACAGGATCTCCATGGAAGAACCTCGGTCACTGTTGTCCATAGACAAACTGTTATTCCACCCACAGCAGCAAGTTCACAGTCATCGTCACACTCCCAGAACAAAAAACAGCCATCGGTACCACAGGCATGGGATAAAAGACGGCCATACTCGGCAAACCATCCACGAGCACAGGCTCTGAATGCTGGCATTGCAAAACTCCTGTCCCTTGAAATGCTGTCATTCAGGCTGGTGGAGACTGACAGTTTCAGGAACTTTATGGCATTGGCAGTCCCACAATATAATGTGCCAAGCCGATTTTATTTCAGCAGGCAAGCTGTCCTGCTCTGCAAAAACATGTCGAGGGAAACATTAAACATGCGCTACTAAACGCCGTCAGTAGCAGGGTCCACCTGACCACCGATGCGTGGACCAGTAACCCATGGCCAGGGACGATACCTTTCCCTCACTGCCCATTGGGTCAATGTTGTGGAGCCGGGTACAGATCTTGCCAGTGGCGCTGTACGTGTTCTGCCAACTCCAAGGATTGCAGGAATCCAGTCTGTACACATTGATTCCTCCTCCTACTCCAGTTCCTCAGAATCATCGCTGCACGAGCCGTCACGGTATACCTCCACATGGACCCGTGAACGCTTACCTGTTGCGACCGATATGAGCACAGCCGTGGCCAAACGTCAACAGGCCGTCCTGAAATTAATTTCCATGGGGAATCGAAGCCACACAGCGCAGGAGCTCTGGGATGCCATCAAGCAGGAGTGCGACGTGTGGTTTTTGTCAGCTAATCTCCAGCCAGGCTTGGTAGTGTGTGACAATGGCCGAAATCTGGTGGCAGCTCTGGGCCTTGGCAACCTCACTCACATACCATGTCTGGCACATGTGCTCAACTTGGTCGTGCAGAGTTTTTTGAGGGACTATCCGGATCTTGATGCACTGCTGCACAAGGTCCGCCTAGAGTGCGCTCACTTGCGACGTTCCAGCATGGCCAGATCGCCATTGCAGCTCTGCAAGTCAGATTTCGCCTTCCTGAACATCGCATCATATGTGATGTACCCACCAGGTGGAATTCCACGTTACATATGTTGGAGCGGTTGTGTGAGCAGCAGCCAGCAGTAATGGAGTATCAGCTGCAACAGGCGCAATCAACTCGCAATTTGCGCCGTTCACACTTCACCACTACTGAGTGGGCCTCTATGAAGGACATCTGCGACGTTTTGCGTGCGTTTGATGTCTCAACGCGGATGGCGAGTGCAGATGATGCACTAGTCAGCATGACTGTCCCCCTTATCTGCCTGCTTCAGAAATCACTGAAAACACTAAAGGAAGAGGTTTTGGAAGAGGTGGAGGATGAGGAGTCACAAATTCAATTACCTTCAGGACAGTCAGCGCAACGTGGTTCATCACAAAGGGCTGGGCAGGGCTCACTTTGTGAGGAGGATGAGGAGGAGGAGGAGTCAATGGAGGAGGAAGAAATCCTACAGAGGGAGGTACACAACGCTCTAGTCAGTATGTAGAGCGAGGGTGGGGTGATGCAGAGGAGGCAGAGATGACGCCTCTTCCAGAGGACAGCCTTTGTTGGCCAGTTGGGAGTCTGCAGCACATGGTTGATTTCATGCTTCAGTGCCTGAGAAACGACCGCCGCATCGCCCACATTCTCACCACGTCAGATTATTGGGTGTACACCCTTCCTAGACCCTCGCTACCGGGACAACTTACAAACCCTCATCACACCGGTGAACCGGGACCGTAAAATGCAGGAGTACCAAGACACACTGGTGCAATCCATACTGTTGTACATTCCAGCCGAGAGAGCTGCTGTTGCTGCTACTGCTTTACAAAGCAGCTCTGTGCGTCGAGGCAGTGTAGACACCTCTACAACAAGAGGGAGCAGAAGCAGCGCCTCTGCACAGGGCAAGAGCTGTATGTTAAAATGTGGCAAAGTTTTGTGACAGCGCCAGCAAGGTCTACACCATCCGAGACGGCTCCAGTCACCAGGAAGAAACGTTTCGTAAGATGGTGACAGACTACTTGGCTTTCCCTCTAAGTGTACTCCCAGATGCCTCTTCCCCTTTCAAATTTTGGGTCTCTAAGTTGGATACATGGCCAGAGCTTAGCCAGTATGCATTGGAAGTGCTGGCTTGCCCTGCTGCCAGTGTATTATCTGAGCGTGTCTTTAGTGCTGCAGGTGGTGTAGTAACAGACCGTCGCATGCGAGTATCCTCAGAGAATGTAGACCGGCTTACTTTTCTGAAAATGAACAAGGCATGGATCTCACCTGAATTTGCCTGTCCGTTTTCAGATTAAATAACTGTTTGGCAACGTTTTCCATGTCTCCTGTTATGTTCATCTTTCTACCACCTGAACTCTACTCCCTGGGCTACAACACCGCCATTTGTTGCTCGTAAGTAATTGGCAGGGGTACTGACTCCTGGCCAGCCTGGTTACAGCACGACAGCTGTTTCCTGGCAGTGTGAACGTCAATTATCCTCCAATAAGTTGTGCTGTCGTGTTGCATTCGGGTTAGCCGACTCTATGGTGCCTGCAGTTTAGGTGATTCCTATGTGTGCTGTGGGATATGTAAATAAAGGCGGTTTCCATTGTGACAATAGGACAAGCACCCACTGTAGGACTGTGTGATTCGGTAACTGCGGACGGCTTGCGTCCTGTCAACTTACATTTTCATGGGTGCGTTCTTCTACCGTCCGGGGTCCAGTACCGTCAACTGGTTCTCCCCAGTGCCTTTGGCCTAGGTGCCTCCATCTCCGTATCCGAGTTCCACCAATGTCTGCTGGTCCTTGGTAGTGCTTTGGAGCACAGGTACCTCCTGCTTAGTAACCGTGTCACAGTAACGTCAGCTGGTACTCGGTTGTGACATTGCCTCTTTTCCTTCTGCTACCCGTCCGGGGTCCAGTACCGTCAACTGGTTCTCCCCAGTGCCTTTGGCCTAGGTGCCTCCATCTCCGTATCCGAGTTCCACCAACGTCTGCTGGTCCTTGGTAGTGCTTTGGAGCACAGGTACCTCCTGCTTAGTAACCGTGTCACAGTAACGTCAGCTGGTACTCGGTTGTGACATTGCCTCTTTTCCTTCTGCTACCCGTCCGGGGTCCAGTACCGTCAACTGGTTCTCCCAGTGCCTTTGGCCTAGGTGCCTCCATCTCCGTATCCGAGTTCCACCAACGTCTGCTGGTCCTTGGTAGTGCTTTGGAGACAGGTACCTCCTGCTTAGTAACCGTGTCACAGTAACGTCAGCTGGTACTCGGTTGTGACATTGCCTCTTTTCCTTCTGCTACCCGTCCGGGTTCCAGCACAGTCAGCTGGTCCTCGTTACTTCCATTGTCTCTTGCTCCATCTGATACCCGTCAGGGTTCCAGTAACGTCAGCTGTTTTCGGAAATTAGACGACCTTAAAGACCACCCAGAAGAAGATGACGACAACAAGGACGACGAGCATGAAGCCAACCAGCCTGAACACCATCACAAAGAAAAAATAAAAGATTACCCAGAAGAAGATCACCAACAGGACAAAGAAGGTTACGACAAACTACAAGATACAGAACAAGAGACAGAAGAAAATAAGCAGAAGATCAAAAAGCAGAAGAACATGAAGTATAAGACCAAAATGAAGAGCAAAATATATGCTCTAAATTCTAAGCAGAAGAAGACTAAGCAGTGTATGGGGGTGAGTCCGTTCCTCCTCGTGGTGCCCCTGGAAAATGCCGCTGCTGCAGGCTAAACTGAACACGGACAAATACTGTTGTAATTTAAATCTTTTGTGACAGCAAGAACGGAAGGATGAACAATTCATACTTTTACAGATTACAAGTACAGGAATCTCTGTCACAAATAAGAATATGATGAAGAAGATGAAGAGGAAGAAGATGAAGAATTTGAATATGAAGATTAATTAGTTTAATAATAACAATATGAGTAATGTAAACAAAAACATGAATAGCAAGAAGTTTAAGAAGAAGATTAAGAAGGTGAAGATGAAGAATAATTTGATGAGAAAGATGATGCTGCTGCTGAAGATTATGAAGGATAAAGTGTGACACTGGCAAAAGTTAAAAAGGTGAAGAGCATGGAAGTTGTGAAACATACATATTTGCCAAAATAGAAAAAAGGTTAACAACATTGTCAATTTGTTAGTCAATCCAAACGTATTTCCAAAAAAAATATATATTAATGCTATTCCAATGCATTGGGTTAAACATGTATGCCTTTATTGTCTCCTCAACCTCCCCCAATACATTCTACATTAGTCTTTGTTGTTTTCCTTCATGTACAATTAACCAACAAGGCAAGAATGTTTTTTTTTAATGTCGATATTTGGTTCCCATAGACTTACATTGGACTTCCGGTATCGGAATCGGATATCGACGATATTTAGTGATATCGGCGATACCATTCCGATCCGATATTTTTAGATATCGAGCAGTATCGCTCAACACTACTCAACACTAGTCCAGACGTTTTTCCGAATGAGGTTACAGCAAGCGGCAGATTAAAAAGGGTTTTCAAAGAAATATGTCTAGGTCACGTGAAGAATTTTTGTATGGGCATTCCAAGAAAATGGATGACATTGATACCAAACAACCAATTAGGCTAATTACTGGTTTCAACAAACAATGGAATGATTTTTCTCATATTATTAAAAAACATTGGAATATTCTTAAAACTGATTCCACATTGAGTAAGTTATTACCAAACCATCCATCCATTGTAGCCAGAAGATCTAAAAATCTGAAGGATCTTTTGGTTCGTAGCCATTTTGATGTAGCCTCTTTCATGACATCCAGCTCTCCCAAAGGCTTTTTTCCTTGCGGTATGTGCAAAGCGTGTCTTAATCTGGTTAAGAGCAAAAATTTGGGCAATTTTGATGGCACAAGGCAGTATGAGATCAGGAAAACATTGAATTGTGCGTCGAAAGGCGTAATTTATCATGCCACCTGTCCCTGTCAGAAGGTATATATTGGCTTAACCACAAGAGAATTAAAAATTCGCACTAGGGAACATGTTAGGGATATTGAGAAATCGAGCCAGATTGAAGATCTAAATTCTTTGAAAACTCTCCGAGGCACTTTAAATTGGTCCATAACAGTAATCCCTCGGGTCTCAAAATTAAAGCCATTGACCAGATTTCATTAGGCATCAGAGGGGGAGATATAGGTAAAATCCTGGCACAACTGGAATGCAAATGGATTTATAGGTTGGGAACACTATCACCACAGGGATTAAATGAAAATTTGGGTTTTAGTGCGTTTCTATAAATATATTATAAATATATTAAAATTAGATAGTTGTAATAATAATAGTTATCATTTATGCTTTTATGGTTTTTAATTGATATTAATCCTGTTATTTATGGTCCTTTATTAATAGTTTTATTTATTTTCTAATAGTGAGGATTTTTCTGTGATGAATCTTTACTCTAATTCTGCACTTTGATCACTGGTTTCGGAGAAATGAATTTACTTCACTTGAATATGTGGATCTGCCAATCAACACTCACTGATTGATGGACTTATTCCTCTTCGTTTGGATTAATTATAATTAATTATTTAATACGTCTTTTTTATTTATTATTATTCATTATTATAATTTATATTCACTATTATTATATTGATATTTATGTTATGTGTTTATAATTAATTTATTTTTTATATTGATTATTCATATGTACGTATTTTTTATTTTATGGATCAGGTTCACTATTATGCATTATTTCAGATATTGCACTTCACTTAATATATTTACATACACATTTGTATCCATTCATTCTTTATTTTACTTTACACAGCATTTTCTTTCTCCCTTTTCATATCATCACAGTTTTCTTTCCTCCTTTTTCTATTTGTTTTGTCTCTCTTCTTTTTTCATACATCTTCTTGGTAGGATGAATCGCTGTGCATTACTTACCTTCCACGTTCCTGCTCTGCTTTCTCATTGTGAGGAGGTGCGCTTCCGTTCGTTCAGTCTGTCTTGACTTCCGGTCCTGCACAAGAAGGACAGCTTGCGTTCCAGCGCGGTGACCGGAAGTCACTTTTCACTATGACGGATCTGGTAACGACAGAGAAGCGCCCACTATTATCCACCAATGAAAACGCCCATATTCACAGCAATCTGTATATAAGAGAGCACCTGGACCTCTGTAGGTACGCCCCCATAGAGGAAGCATTAGCCAAGCGGCGCTGTCGGGGTGAGGACGCACTTTCATTGGGACCGGCACTACATTCATTTCTCAGGTATTGGCACATTGCACTTTGCAATAATTCAGCATCTTTTAGAATAGATAATGCTCTATATCATGTCACTTGACATTGCTATTTTCAATACATATCGCAGTTTTATTTCATCATGGCACATGTGTAGCTTGTCTATGGGATTTTCACATGCACTATTGCACTTTATTTGACAATACCCGTTTACATAGCTCATTTATTTATAATCAATTATAACACATGTGCAGTGTTTGGATTGGTTTTTTATGTTGCACTGTTGCACTTTATTTGATTATATTTATTTTTACAGCCCATCAATATTAATCTATCAAAACTCTGCGTATAAGTATTTTAAGATATATTGCACTATATGATTTTATTTTACTTTGCATATTTGTCACTTGATATTTATTTTGTTTTCTTTTCATGCTGGTACCCCATATAACATTTTTTATATGCAATTTTGCATTTTTTTTTATACTTTTTGTACTTTAGTCATGTTTTTTTGCAAATTATAGTGATGGCACTTGCACCTTATATATAATTTTCTGTGGATCATGTGATAACTAAGTACATTTGGAATGTGTATATAGCTGATACATTTACCTTGTGTCCCTTGAAGTGTGTCCAATTTTGGTTCCTTGATATCTTGATATCATATCTCAAATTTTTTAAAAAAAAAACCCTCTAATAAATATTCATTTTATAATTGTGATTGCATTGTCCTATCTTTCCATTACTCTATGGGAGTTGTGTCAATTATATGTATCAGTAGCGTACAGCTGTATACAGTGTTGGGGTCATTTTAAATCTCCATATATATTTCATGAGTAACACACAGAAGCTCAGTATGGAGTATGTCACCAACAACACATAAAACCACATATTAGGGGATATTATAGCAACCTTCCCTGGATTACACCCTTGTGGTGACTTGTTCAACAAGGACACATCAACAGAACATAAACAACAATTCCAAAGGAAAAAGGATGTACTAGTCCATATTTTCAAAATTACTGAAATCTTTATTAATTACCACAATAAACTACAATTGACATGTGTTAAAGTATTTACAACTATAAAAATGCTGTCGTGAGGCACAACAACCGCATAGTCTACACCTCCAAAGTGTGCATATAGCTATTTAATACCATGTACAAAAGTCCAAAATGACACATAGTCTATTGCACTATTCCCTACAAAATGATATTACCTATAACATCAGCACTCCCTGACTCTACACCGCTTGCTGTGCACTTGACATGTTAATAGTGAGTATATAATGACGATTGATGATCATCTCACATTGGCAGTACTACCACAGTATATGTAGACAATCTGTGCCCTGATATGTAACAGATATTTAGGAGCCAACGTTATAATTGTATATTCCCATTAGGTAATTGAGTATGAGGGATTTAGTTGGTAAGAATATTGATGCAACATGATATATGAAATACATGTGTATCATTATGAATTTAGGGGATTGTCCTGCATGTTGGTAGAATGGCCATTGGTTGAGGGATGCAATTGTGATTAATGCATGTAGCTAAATATGTTGCACCATGATATATAAATATTTGAGCCTATATATAATTATTATGGTATATGAAATATGATGTTATAGGTAATATCAATTTGTAGGGAATAGTGCAATAGACTATGTGTCATTTTGGACTTTTGTACATGGTATTAAATAGTTATATGCACACTTTGGAGATGTAGACTGTTAGGGTTTGAGTTCCCGCTGCTGCACAAGGGGAGTCTCGAACCAGTCCCGCTGCGGTCCCCCCCCATCTCTGTCCGCAGTGGAGCCTGCTCAACAAAGACATCAGTCCCAGCGTCTCGCCCAGGTTAACACTGTGCAGAGGCTTGTTGCGGTCTTTCCTGGTTCCTCTATTATAACCAGTGCGGCAGCAGGCAGTTCGGGAACTAAGTCCCTACTTTCTCCATCTGAGCATGCCCAGGGTAAGATCTCTCATTGGAGATCAGGGGTCACATGTTCTGGTACTGCAGCAGCTGCTATTGGTCCGCCAGGAAGGTCCAGAAACTACATGTGTTTTGGAACAGTTTCTCATTGGTCCTTTTTCTGGCAGGTCCTGTAGCTGTTACTATAAAAGGGTTGCATGGCTGGGCTGCCATGCGCTAGTATCAATTGCATTATGTGCTTTGCGCCAGTGTGATCATATGCGCATGTGGTTAGGGCTCGGCTGAAATAAGCCCCTAGAATACCGGCACCTCCGGTGAGGAGATTTGGATGCAAGAGGTTAGGGCTTGGCTGAAATAAGCCCCTAGAATACCGGCTTCTCCGGTGAGGAGATTGCTTGATTGCATTGCTGTCTGCATTATCACGGACTGCTATCCGCACAGCAGTTATCTGTGTATCCCTGTGAGTCTAACACAGTCTTTTTCTCAGCGGCTCTGTGACGCAACAGGGTTCGCTTTATAACGCTGGTTCAGCGCCCTAGTGTTTTACTTTGCGGCTCACTGAAGCTAAGTGAGTTCGCACTTATCGCCATATAGTGCTGTGGCATTCCCGTTAGCGGCTGCTGGGGATTAACAGAGTTCGCACTAACTGCCACAGCGCGCTACGGCGTTTATTTTACCGACTCTGTGGGATAACAGAATTCGCTACTTTCGCCATCTTACTAGCAGCGGGCTTCGCCTGCACGGTGGACCTCGGGCTGCGAACGCACCTCTCTACTATATCTATTAGGTGCGTTCCGCAGACCCTAACATAATACTAGCGCCAGGGTCTGGCTAGTAAAATGGCGGACGACCAGCGTCTACAGCAGTACATCCAGCAGCTGGAGGGAAGGTTGGCGGTCCTTGAGTGCACAACCTCAGCTGTGGATGTTAACGCAGTCGCTGTTCAGGCTGCTAGCGTAGCTGCAGCCAGTTTGTCCACCACTACCTCTGCTCCGACATTATCCCACCTCTCACTTCCAGACAAGTTTACAGGTAACAGTAAACATTATTGGGGATTCGAGTCAGTGCTCTATACAGCTTGAGCTTCTGGTTGCACGTTTCCCCACGGATCGGGCACAAGTGGGTTTTGTATTGTCAATACTCTCGGGCAGAGCGTTGGAGTGGGAGCGCGACGATCGTGTGGTGCGGAGTACTCCTCGTTTCTTGGAGGCTCTTAAAAAGGTCTTTTTAGGACCTCAGGTCACGCACGATACGGCACTCCAACTGCTGGCAATGTCACAGGGCTTGTTTTAGGGTCTGCGGAACGCACCAAATATTAGATGTGGAGGGGTGCGTTCGCAGCCCGGGGTCCACCGTGCAGGCAGAGCCTGCTGCTAGTAAAATGGGGCAAGAAGCAAACTCTGTTATCCCGCAGAGTCGCCAAAATAAACTCTGTTAATCCACAGAGCCGCTAGAAGGAGTGCCGCAGCGCTATATGGCGATGTGTGCGAACTCACTTATCACAACTGAGTCGCAAAATAAACAAGCTAGGGCGCTGTCTAGCGTTGAAAGCGAACCCTGTTACGTCACAGAGCCGCTGAGACAAACTTCTGTGTCCTGTCAGGCACCCAGGTACACAGTTAACTGCTAAGCGAACATAGAACGTGATCATGCGCTAATGTCCTCGCGGGAGTCACCCGCAATCTATGGCGTCTGAACGCCAGGCCCTGAATACGGCAATCAAACTCCTCACCGGTTATGCCGGTATTTTAGGGCATCTAGGACACCGACCCTGACCAGCTAGCATACCAAACTCCTCACCGAATAAGTCGGTATTCTAGGGGCTTATTTCAGCCGGGCCCTAACCACACACACGCATGACCACACTGGCACAAAGCATATAAAGATTGATATTAGCGCATGGCGGCCCAGCCATGCTACCCTTTTATAGCAACAGCTACAGGACCTGCCAGAAACAAGGACCAATGAAACTTGTTCCAGAACACTAGTAGTCACAGGACCTTCCTGGCGGACCAATAGAAGCTGCTGCAGTACCTGAGCATGTGACCCCTGATCTCCAATGAGAGATCTCACTCTGGGCATGCTCAGAAGGGGAAAACAAGAACTTTTTCCTAAAGACGTCTGCTCGCCGCTAACCAGTACTGGCCACAATAGCAGAGCCTGGAGGAACAGCAGTAATCCACTGCACACTGTTAGACTGGGCAAGACGCTGGGACCGACGTCTAAGCTGAGCAGGCTCCACTGCGGACGGAAATGAATGGGAGACCGCAGCGGGACTGGTTCGAGACTCCCCTTGTGCAGCAGCGGGAACTCGAACCTTAACTTTACCCCCCCTCCTATGGCCCCCTTCTCTGGGCCTCGCTATGCTCAAAGGCAGCGATGAGCTGCGGAGCATGAACATGCTCGGCAGGCTACCAAGACCTATCCTCAGGCCCATAACCCCTCCAATCCACCAAAAAAATTTTTTTGCCCCGTACCACCTTGCACCCTACAATGGCATTCACCTCGTAGTCATCCAAAGACGAACCCGACGTCCTGGCAGATGACTCAGGCAACCGGGAGATGACCACGGGTTTTAGGAGGGACACATGGAAGGTGTCGGAGATACCAAGGCGAGGCGGAAGGGCCAAACGGTAAACCACAGGGTTCACCTGCTCAAGAACCTTGAAGGGACCCAAATAGCGGGGTGCCAACTTAGTGGATTCCACCCGTAGCCTGATGTTTCGGGCAGAGAGCCACACTAGGTCCCAGGAGCAAATGTCGGAGCGGGACGCCGATGGGCATCGGCAGAAGACCTCATCCTTTCCTTGGAAGCCTGAATGGCATCCTGGGTGCGGTCCCATATGTCCCGTGCTTCTACAGCCCAGTCTGCCACCCTGGAGTCGGCGGAAGCCACGGGCATGGGCACCGGTACCCACGGATGTGGCCGTAATTTAAGAGGAATGGGGTCTGTCCGGTGGAGTCAGCCACAGCATTGTTTAGCGCGAACTCCGCCCACGGGAGCAAGGATGCCCAGTCATCCTGCCTGGCAGAGACAAAATGTCGCAAGTAGGTGACCAAGGTCTGGTTGGCCCTCTCTACCAACCCATTCGTCTCAGGATGATATGCAGAGGAGAGGTTCAACTCAATGCAGAGTAGATGACACAACTCTCTCCAGAACCGAGACGCAAATTGGGGACCTCGATCGCTGACAATCTTGTCTGGCATACCGTGTAGACGGAAGATGTGTCTAATAAATAATGCTGCCAAGGCCCGTGCAGAAGGTAACCGTGGTAGCGGCACTAAGTGCACCATTTTGGAGAAGTGGTCGGTGATCACCCAAATGACAGTGCAACCCCGAGACTTGGGTAAGCCCACCACAAAGTCCATCCCGACCATCTCCCAGGGCCTGTCTGCCATCGGCAAAGGAAAAAGAAACCCAACTGGTCGTTGTCGAGGGGAATTGTTCCTGGCGCAGGAGACACATGCCTGAACATACTCCCTGACGTCACGGACCATATGTGGCCACCAGTATGTACTCGCCAATAACTAAGTTGTCCTCTTTGCCCCAAAGTGTCCACCCACCCTGGACCCACCCTGGACGAGTGTGCCCAAGAGAGTACCTCCGGTCGCAAATTAGTGGGCACAAAAGTCTTGCTCGGAGGCACAGACTCTAGCGAAACCGGGGCTACAGTTCTCAGGCTTTCTTCGGGGACAATAAGCCGAGGCTCCTCATCCTCCTCCTTTGATGACACTAAGGAGCCAGAGAGAGCATCGGCCCGAACATTCTTCTCACCGGAGAGAAAATGGAGGGTAAAGTGGAACCGAGAGAAGAATAGGGACCATCTGGCCTGGCGAGAATTTAGCCGCTGAGCCGTTTGCAAATATACCAAGTTTTGTGGTCGGTGAAGACTTGGAAGGGAAAACGAGCCCCCTCCAGAAGATGTCTCCACTCAGAGAAGGCCAATTTCATAGCCAGCAACTCCCTGTCCCCAATGGAATAATTCCTCTCTGCTGGTGTAAAGGTCTTAGAAAAGGGATGCTTCCGACCTTGAGCATCCTTTTGATAAAGGACTGCTCCAGCACCAACAGAAGAGGCGTCCACCTCTAAAATAAACGGCTTATCAACATCAGGGCGATGTAATATGGGAGCACTGGCAAAATGCGACTTGATGGAAGAGAACGCCTTGGAGACCTCCTCAGACCACAACTTGGGATTTGCTCCCTTCTTGGTGAGGGCTACCAAGGGAGCTACCAAAGTCGAGAAATGGGGAATGAACTGGCGATAATAATTGATGAACCCCATAAAGCGCTGCACCGCTTTAAGAGAATGGGGTTCTTGCCAGTCCATTACAGCCTGTAGTTTGGCAGGATCCATAGCCAATCCCTGGGCAGAGATGATATAGCCCAGAAAAGGTAAAGACTCCTGCTCAAACACACATTTCTCCAGCTTGGCATAGAGGGAGTTTGCCCTAAGAGGTCGAAGACTTTGTTGAGATCCCTCCGGTGAGAGTCTATATCTGGTGAAAAGATGAGAATATCATCCAGATAGACTACTACAGAGGTGGAAAGCATATCCCGGAAGATATCATTGACAAAGTCTTGGAAAACAGCGGGAGCATTACAGAGCCCGAATGGCATCACCAGGTATTCATAGTGCCCATCCCTGGTATTAAAAGCTGTCTTCCACTCGTCCCCCTCACGGATGCGAATTAGGTTATAGGCACCACGTAGATCAAGCTTGGTAAATACTCTTGCTCCTCGGAGCCTATCAAAGAGCTCAGAGATTAGGGGCAACGGATACTTATTCTTGACGGTGATAGCGTTAAGACCCCTGTAGTCAATGCATGGACGTAATTCTCCGTTCTTTTGCACAAAGAAGAACCCCGCCCCTGCTGGTGACACCGACTTCCTAATGAACCCTCTTGCCAGATTCTCCTGAACATACTGGGACATGGCCTCCGTCTCAGGAAGCGAGAGGGGGTAGACTCTCCCCCGAGGAGATTCTGCTCCAGGCAAGAGATCAATAGGACAGTCGTAGGGCGATGAGGTGGAAGAGTCTCCGCCGCCTTCTTGGAGAAAACGTCTGCATATGACCAATAACACTGAGGGAGAGAAGTGAAATCTACGGGTATCTCTGTGGTGGTGACCTGAACGCACTCCCTGACACACCTGCCTCTACATGAAACACCCCAACCCAGTATCCTCCCAGAGGACCACTCAATATGGGGAGAGTGGTAACGGAGCCAAGGTACTCCCAGCAACACCTCGTCTATTCCCTCAGGCAGGACAAGAAAAGAAATACTCTCCTGATGGGAAGGGGACATAGATAAAGTGAGAGGGATCGTCTGGTGGGTGATTTGTGGGGGCAGAATTGATCCATTCACTACTCGCACAGTCACCGGTTTGGCGAGCATCACCAGAGGTATAGTGTGGCGGAGAGCAAATGCAGAGGACATGAAATTCCCCTCGGCTCCAGAATCCACACAGAGCTCGACGGAGAGCGTGGATGGACCTACTGTAATTGTCCCCTTAAAGGACAACTTGGTGGAAAATGCCGCAGTGTCTAGTGAACCTCCTCCCAAGGTCACTAGACGCGACCATTTTCCCGACCGCTGTGGACATTTGTTGGCATAATGTCCTAACTGCTGGCAGATGTTACAGACCACGGGTACTCGAGCGTCCCGGGACTTAGGTCCCACTCGAGAAACCTCCATGGCCTCATGGGAGTCGGGCTCCTGGCTGGAAGATTCTAGAGGTCTGGCGAAGGTGGGAGCCAGCCGGAACCTCTGCCTACACTGGGACCGCTCCAACCTCCGCTCGTGAAAACGGAGGTCGATGCGGGTAGATATGGCGATAAGCTTCTCCAGTGTGGTGGGAATTTCCCTGGTAGCCAAGGCTTCTTTCACATGGCCCGCTAGTCCTCTCCAAAACACGGGAATGAGGACTTTATCCGGCCAGTCCAACTCCGAGGACAGAGTACGAAATTGGACAGCAAAACAGCTGACCAAGGACGAACCCTGTGAACTTGACAGAAGTTGGAGCGCCGCATCGTGGGTAACCTGAGGTCCTAGAAAGACCTTTTTTAGAGCCTCCAAAAAACGAGGAGCACTCCGCACCACACGGTCGTCACGTTCCCACAGCGGGGTGGCCCACTCCAATGCTCTGCCCGACAGAAGAGATATTACAAAGCCCACTTGTGCCCGATCCGTGGGGAAACGTGCAGCCAGAAGCTCGAGTTGTATAGAGCACTGACTCACGAATCCCCGACATTGCTTGCTGTCACCAGCAAAATTGTCTGGAAGCGGGAGGTGGGATATTGTGGGGGCAGAGGTCGCAGTGGACACACTGGCTGCAGCCACGCTAGCAGCCTGAACAGCGACTGCGGTAACATCCACAGCTGAGGTTGTGCGCTCAAGAGCCGCCAACCTAGCCTCCAGCTGCTGGATGTCCCGTAGTAGACGCTGGTCATCCGCCATTTTACTAGCCAGACCCTGGCGCTAATATTATGTTAGGGTCTGCGGAACGCACCAAATATTAGATGTGGAGAGGTGCGTTCGCAGCCCGGGGTCCACCGTGCAGGCAGAGCCTGCTGCTAGTAAAATGGGGCAAGAAGCAAACTCTGTTATCCCGCAGAGTCGCCAAAATAAACGCCGTAACGCGCTGTGGCAAAATGTGCAAACTCTGTTAATCCACAGAGCCGCTAGAAGGAGTGCCGCAGCGCTATATGGCGATGTGTGCGAACTCACTTAATACAACTGAGTCGCAAAATAAACAAGCTAGGGCGCTGTCTAGCGTTGAAAGCGAACCCTGTTACTTCACAGAGCCTCTGAGACAAACTTCTGTGTCCTGTCATGCACCCAGGTACACAGTTAACTGCTAAGCAAACATAGAACGTGATCATGCGCTAATGTCCTCGCGGGAGTCACCAGCAATCTATGGCATCTGAACGCCAAGCCCTGAATACGGCAATCAACCTCCTCACCGGTTATGCCGGTATTCTAGGGCATCTAGGACACCGACCCTGACCAGCTAGCATACCAAACTCCTCACCGAATAAGTCGGTATTCTAGGGGCTTATTTCAGCCGGGCCCTAACCACACACACGCATGACCACACTGGCGCAAAGCATATAAAGATTGATATTAGCGCATGGCGGCCCAGCCATGCTACCCTTTTATAGCAACAGCTGCAGGACCTGCCAGAAACAAGGACCAATGAAACTTGTTCCAGAACACTAGTAGTCACAGGACCTTCCTGGCGGACCAATAGGAGCTGCTGCAGTACCTGAGCATGTGACCCCTGATCTCCAATGAGAGATCTCACCCTGGGCATGCTCAGAAGGGAAAAACAAGAACTTTGTCCTAAAGACGTCTGCTCGCCGCTAACCAGTACTGGCCACAATAGCAGAGCCTGGAGGAACAGCAGTAATCCTCTGCACACTGTTAGACTGGGCAAGACGCTGGGACCGACATCTAAGCTGAGCAGGCTCCACTGCGGACGGAGATGAATGGGAGACTGCAGCGGGACTGGTTTGAGACTCCTCTTGTGCAGCAGCGGGAACTCAAACCCTAACAGCTTGTCCATGGTCAGTCAGTTCTCAGTCCAATTTCGGACTTTGGCCTCTGAATTAGAGTGGCCAAATAAAGTTCTTATTCCAATGTTCTGGAGAGGACTGTCAGACCATGTAAAGGACGCTTTGGCTACCAGGGAGATTCCTGCCACACTGGAGAAACTCATTTCTATATCTACCCGCATCGACCTCCGTTTTCATGAGCGGAGGTTAGAGCGGACCCAGTGTAGGCAGAGGTTTCGGCTGGCACCCACCTTTGCCAAACCTCTTGAATTTCCCGTTCAGGCGTCCGACTCCCCAGAGACCGTGGAGACTACTCGAGTGGGATCTAAGTCTCGGACCACTCGAGTTTACGTGGTCTGTAGAGTGTGTCAGCAGCCAGGACATTATGCCAACCGATGTTCCCAGCGAATGAGTAAACGGTCATGTTCCATGACCATGGGTGCAGGGTCATTAGACTCGAGGGATTTTGCTCCGAAAGTGCTCCTTAAAGGGTTAATCTGTCTAGGTTCATCCACTCTTCCCACCAAGCTTTGTGTGGACTCTGGGGCAGAGGAGAATTTCATGTCCTCCTCCTTTGCCTCTCGCCATTCCATAACACTGGTGACGCTCGCCGAGCCAATATCGGTGAGAGTATTGAATGGAGCAATCCTGCCCTCACAAATCACCCACCAGACTGTCTCTCTACCTCTGTCTATGTCCCCTTCTCATCAGGAGAATATATCCCTTTTTGTTCTTCTTGAGGGAATAGATGAGGTTTTGTTGGGATTACCCTGGCTTCGCCACCACTCTCCCCATATTGAGTGGTCCCTGGGAGAATACTGGGTTGGGGTGATCATTGCAGAGACAGTTGTCTCAGAGAGGACGTTCAGGTTTCCACCACGGAGATACCCATAGACCTTGCTTCTCTCCCAAGGTTTATCGGTCATACGCGAACATATTCTCCAAAAAGGCAGCGGATACTCTTCCGCCTCATCACCCCTATGACTGTCCTATAGACCTCTTGCCTGGAACGGAGCCCCCTCGGGGAAGAGTGTATCCTTCCTCGGAGGCCATGTTGCAATACATCCAGGAAAATCTTGCAAGAGGGTTTATTAGGAAGTCAGTGTCACCAGCAGTGGCATGATTTTTCTTCGTACAGAAGAAGAATGGAGAATTATGACCATGTATAGACTATAGGGGTCTTAACGCCATTACCGTTAAGAACAAATATCCTTTGCCCCTAATATTAGAGCTCTTTGATAGGCTCCGGGGAGCAAGGGTATTTACTAAGCTGGATCTTCGTGGTGCCTATAACCTGATCCGCATCCGTGAGGGGGATGAATGGAAGACGGCGTTCAATACCAGAGATGGACATTACGAATATCTTGTGATGCCCTTCGGGCTCTGTAATGCTCCAGCCGTCTTCCAAGATTTCATAAATGACATCTTCCTGGACATGCTTGCCACCTCTGTAGTAGTCTATCTGGATGATATCCTCATCTTTTCTCCAGATATGGACACCCACCGGAGAGATGTTTGCAGGGTCTTCGACCTCTTGCGGGCAAATTCCTTATATGCAAAGTTGGAGAAGTGTGAGTTTGAGCAGGAGTCTCTGCCATTCATGGGCTATATCATCTCCACTCAGGGATTGGCTATGGATCCTGCCAAACTACAGGCTGTAATGGATTGGCAAGAACCCCACTCTCTTAAAGCGGTGCAGCGCTTTATGGGGTTCATTAATTACTATCGCTAATTCATTCCCACTTCTCTACTTTGGTTGCTCCCTTGGTAGCCCTCACCAAGAAGTGAGCCAATCCCAAATTGTGGTCAGAGGAGGTCTCCAAGGCCTTTACTTCAATCAAGTCCCATTTTGCTAGCGCTCCTATCCTACATCGTCCCGAGGTTGATAAGCCTTTTATATTGGAGGTAGATGCCTTTTCCGTTGGTGCTGGAGCAGTCCTTTATCAAAAGGATGCTGAAGGTCGTAAACATCCTTGCTTCTTCTCCTCCAAGACCTTCACACCAGCGGAGAGGAATTATTCTATTGGGGATAGGGAGTTGCTAGCCATGAAGTTTGCCTTTTCTGAGTGGAGACATCTCCTGGAGGGGGCTCGCTTTCCCTTTCAAGTTTTCACAGACCACAAAAATTTGGTCTATTTACAAACCGCCCAGCGGCTAAATTCCCATCCGGCCAGATGGTCCCTGTTCTTCTCCCGGTTCCATTTCACCCTCCATTTTCTCTCTGGGGACAAGAAAATTCGTGCCGATGCTCAGTCTCGCTCCGTGGTGTCCTCTGAGGAGGTGGAGGAAGAGCCTCAGCTGATTGTCCCCACAGAGAGCCTAAGAACTGTGGCCCCGGTTTCGCTTGAGTCTGTGCCTCCGGGCAAGACTTTTGTGCCCATCAATTTGCGACCGGAGGTACTCTCTTGGGCACACTCGTCCAGGGTGGGTGGACATTTTGGGGCAAAGAGGACATCTGAGTTGCTGGCGAGGACATACTGGTGGCCACATATGGTCCGTGACGTCAGGGAATACGTTCAGGTGTGTAACTCCTGCGCCAAGAATTAGTCCCCTCGACAACGGCCAGCTGGGTTACTTTTCCCTTTACCGGTGGCAGACAGGCCCTGGGAGATAGTTGGGATGGATTTTGTGGTGGGCTTACCCAAGTCTCGGGGCTGCACCCTCATCTGGGTGATAACCGACAACTTCTCCAAAATGGTGCACTTGGTGCCGTTACCATGGTTACCGTCTGCACGGGCCTTGGCAGCATTATTCATTAGGCATATTTTCCGCCTACACAGTATGCCAGACAAAATTGTCAGTGATCGAGGTCCCCAGTTTGCGTCTCGATTCTGGAGAGAGCTGTGTCGTTTACTCAGCATTGAGTTGAATCTCTCCTCTGCATACCATCCCAAGACGAATGGGTTGGTAGAGAGGGCCAACCCGACCTTGGTCACATACTTGCAACATTTTGTCTCTGCCAGACAGGATGACTGGGCATCCTTGCTACGTGGGCTGAGTTCGCTCTAAATAATGCTGTGGCTGACTCCACCGGACAGACCCCATTCCTCCTGAACTACGGTCAGCATCCGCGGGTACCAGTGCCCATGCCCGTGTCTTCCGCCGATTCCAGGGTGGCAGACTGGGCTGTGGAGGCACGGGACATTTGGGACCGCACCCAAGATGCCATTCATGCTTCCAAAGAGAGGATGAGGTCTTCGGCCGATGCCCATTGGCGCCCCACTCCTACATTTGCTCCGGTGACCTAGTGTGGCTCTCTGCCCGAAACATCAGGCTACGTGTAGAGTCCACCAAGTTGGCACCTCGCTTTTTGGGTCCCTTTAAAGTTATTGAGCAGGTGAACCCAGTGGTTTACCGCCTAGCCCTTCCGCCTCGCCTTGGTATCACCGACACCTTTCACGTGTCCCTCCTGAAACCCGTAGCCATTTTCCGGTTTTCCGGGTCATCTGCCGGGACGTCGGGTTCATCTACCGACGATCATGAGGTGAACGCCATTGTTGGGTGCAAGGTGGTACGAGGAAAAAAAAATTATTTGGTGGTTCGAAGGGGTTATGGGCCTGAGGATAGGTCCTGGGAGCCTGCCAAGCATGTTCACGCTCCGCAGCTCATCGCTGCCTTTGAGCACAGCGAGTCCCAAAAAAGGGGGGCCCTAGGAGGGGGGTAATGTTAGGGTTCAAGTTCCCGCTGCTGCACAAGGGGAGTCTCGAACCAGTCCCGCTGCAGTCCCCATCCATATCCAGCCGCAGTGGAGTCTGCTCAGCAAGACGTCAGTCCCAGCGTCTTGCCCAGGTTAACACTGTGCAGAGGCTTGTTGCGGTCTTTCCTGGTTCCTCTATTATAACCAGTGCTGCAGCAGGCAGTTCGGGAACTAAGTCCCTGCTTTCTCCATCTGAGCATGCCCAGGGTAAGAATTCTCATTGGAGATCAGGGGTCACATGTTCAGGTACTGCAGCAGCTCCTATTGGTCTGCCAGGAAGGTCCTGTAACTACATGTGTTTTGGAACAGTTTCTCATTAGTCCTTTTCCTGGCAGGTCCTGTAGCTGTTACTATTAAAGGGTGGCATGGCTGGGCTGCCATGCGCTAGTATCAATTGCATTATGTGCTTTGCGCCAGTGTGATCATATACGCATGGGGTTAGGGCTCGGCTGAAATAAGCCACTAGAATACCGGCTTCTCCGGTGAGGAGATTGCTTGATTGCGTTGCTGTCTGCATGATCACGGACTACTATCCGCACAGCAGTTATCTGTGTATCCCTGTGAGTTTAACAGGACACAGTATTTTTCTCAGCGGCTCTGTGACGCAACAGGGTTCGCTTTATAACGCAGGTTCAGCGCCCTAGCATTTTACTTTGCGGCTCACTGAAGCTAAGTGAGTTCGCACTTATCGCCATATAGCGCTGTGGCATTCCCGTTAGCGGCTCTGGGGATTAACAGAGTTTGCACTTACTGCCACAGCGTGCTACGGCGTTTATTTTAGTGACTCTGCGGGATAACAGAGTTCGCTACTTTTGCCATCTTACTAGCAGCGGGCTTCGCCTGCACGGTGGACCCCGGGCTGCGAACGCACCTCTCTACTATATCTATTAGGTGCGTTCCGCAGACCCTAACATAGACTAAGGGGTTGTTGTGCCTCACGACAGCATTTTTATAGTTGTAAATACTTTAACACGTGTCAATTGTAGTTTATTTTGTAATTAATAAAGATTTCAGTAATTTTGAAAATATGGACTAGTACATCCTTTTTCCTTTGTTAATTGTTGTTCAGGATGGAGTAGACCAGAATATGAAAATCAGAAAAAATGTACTGTATCAGAAGCGTACAGCTGTATACAGTGTTGGGGTAATTTTAAATCTCCGTATATATTTGAGTAGTAACACAGAGACGCTCTCTCAGTATGGATTTGACCGTAATACAGAAAAGCGGTACTGTATCAGAAGATACCAGCTGTATACGGTTTTGGGAAAAATTTCAATCTCCGTATATATTTCCGGAGTCACA
>JARQOD010000005.1:1994849-2097896 GCA_033576555.1 Oophaga sylvatica | reverse complement strand
CCCCATTTTGTTGGGGGAACCACTTTTTGGGGCGCACGGCGGGGTCAGAAGGGAATTTGGCTTTTTGGAAATGCAAATTGAGGGAAATGGTTGGGGGCGTCTGTTCCGTTAGCAGGCCCCTGGGTGCCAAAACAGGGAAAACCCCACAAGTGCCCCCATTTTGGAAAACTAGCCCCCCAAAGGAACTTATCTAGGGGTGTGGGAGTATTTGAACCCCCAAGTGTTTCAAAAAGTTTATAATGCCCTGTGTGAAAAAAAAAATTTTTTTTTTCCCAAAAGTGTTTTTTTTAGTCCCAATTTTTTTTTTTTCCCCAAGGGTAACAGGAAAAATTGGGCCCCCAAGTTGTTGCCCAATTTGTCCTGGACGCGGTCCCCCAAAATGGGGGAAAAAATTTTGGCACCGTCGGGCTGGAAGGGGAGTGTGATTTTTGGAAATTATTTTGAGGGGATTGGTTGCGGGCGTCAGTTCCATTTGCGGGCCCCCCTGATGTGCCTAAACGGAAAAAAAAAACCCAAGTGACATAATTTTTGAATTAGACCCCAAAGAAGCTTTTTGATGTGCCCCCTTTGGAATAATTTTCCCTGTAAAGAAATTGTAGTGCAGGGAGGTGGGTAAAATTTGAAGCATCCTTATAACAGGCCAGGTTTTTCGGGGGGTGTCGCACTGAAAAAATTGGTGTCCTTTGCTTTTCCCTTTTGTAACACCTCGGATTTTTTTGCGCTTCCCTTTTTTTGCGTTTGCGGGACCTCCCCCGGGGGAAGGCTGGTACAATTTTGAGACCTTTAGTTCCGGAAGTACTGGGGCCCTCTCCCTTCCCGAGCGCCCAAAAATCAGGGCCTTTATCACTACCCCCTGGAATGAAGGTCGACGTATTGGTTGGCCCCTGCACTTGTGACAGGAGGAAAGCGTTGGATTGCCTTTGGGTGTGAGGACAGCTTCTTTTACCACACCTTGGCCCTTTTTCAAAGCACTGTTGGTTGGGGAGTTGATCAGGAGATCAACACCCCCCATTTTTGTTGTACCCAAGTACCTTTTGGTTTGGGGATCTGTGTAGAGGTACCCCGTACGTGCTGAGGGTGCTGCTCCCCGTGTTGGGGGTCAAGAAAAGGCATCCTCTTGTCCTTGTACTTGCCACCAGAAGGGGGTGAAATTTGGGGCCCTTGCTTCACCCTTTCTGGCTTCCCCAAGCAGGTTTCGGGAGGCCTTTTTTTTTTCGGCGGTCCCGAGGCTGCGGTCCCCGCGCAAAGGGGATTTGGGGGTTGGAATGGGGTTTAAAAAAATTTTATCGGTGTGAGGTTAACCTTTTTCCAGCAGTGGGTGAACCCAAAACCCCACACAATTTTCCCACTACCCAGGAAGGGGACACTCAGGGGGTTCAATCTGGTGCCCTTTCCTTCTTTAAAACTTAAAACGGTGAGTGCCCTGAGGTACTTAAAAGTTTGTAGGTTTGTTCCCCCTTTCCCCTCTTTTTGGGGCGGTACTGAGGAAATCCGAGCCGCCCTTAAATGAACAAGGCTCTCCCGCAAAGCCCCTTTTGGGGCAGTACACTTCAGCAACTTTTTGTTGAATGTTGTGAGGCGACTTTGAAAGCGGCAATTTTGGGGTATCTCGTGCGGGCCCTGTGCATTTTTTTAAAATTGCAAGAATTTTGGGGGCCCTAAAAGGTCCGGGCCATCCCCTTCGGAAAACATGGAGCGTTTAAAAAAATTCAACATCCAATATTCCCGAAGTTTGGTTTTCAAACCCCCATGTAGGACCAGGCCCAAAACTGCATCAATTAAAACTGCGTCAAAAGGAGACCGTTAGAATATGTGAAGGGGGGGGTTTTTTGCCCCAAAAAATTTGAGAGGTAAAAATTTGTTTGCCCCATGTGGTTGATAAACCCTAAAGGAAAAAGATTTGAAAAGTCTATTTCTGTGGGCCAGGGGTTTTGTCAAACCTGATTCCTTTTTTCCCCCCAAAAAAATCAGGAATCAGTGGTCGTTTTTGGGGGGGCGAGGTCCCGGGATCCGCAGGGGGTTGCGTGGTTCAGCTTCGGTCATCTTCGTCTTCTGGAAGGGGGGCAGGCCTATCTTTTCCCTGGGGCGTTGCGTGGTGGTTCGCGGGCCCCGAGGAGGAAGATGGGGGGGGGGGAAAGAGGGAGGGGGGGAAAGAGGAATCTGAAAAATAAAAAATTGTGGGACCCTCTCCCTCGCTATGAGGCAAGAAAAGCGTATGCCTCTAATAAATAGGTGTTGGGCGAACGGGACGGGTGGGACATTTTTTTGTAAATGTGGTGCTTGGGTGTACTTTTTTGATAACTGTGTATGTGTGGGGGGGGATAGGCTTGGTGTAAATTGCTGAAAGAAAAAATCTAAAAAAAAAAAAAAAATGGGGAAAAAATGCCGGGTGAAAAGAAAAGTTAAAACAGAGGCTTAGCTCTGAAAGTAAACTGCTCATTTATCAAATTTGGGTGGCTGCTAGATGTGGCAAAAGGGGGGGGGGAAAAAAAAAAAAGGGGAAAACAGCCGGCAGAGTTTGTAAGTGACTGCGTATTTTAAAAAAATTCGGGGCTGCTAAATGGGGAAAACGGAGGCGGGCAAAGGGGGGAAAAAAAAAAGGAAAAAAAAAAAAGAAAAGGAAAACACCCGGTGCGAGCTTGATAGTGAACTGGTCATTTCAAAGTTCGCCGGTTGCAGGGGGTGCGCACGGGGTGGCGAAAGGGGGTGGGCCGAGTGTTTACGGTTTAAAGCGTACCCAAACAACGCTCGGCGGCTGGGGTGTGGCCGGAGGCGGCGCAAAGGGGGGATGGAGGGGGTAAAAAGGGGGGAAGGGGGGTGGGGAGGGAGGAAGGGGTCAACACTTTTGGGTTTTGCTCCTTTTTTTTTTTATTTTTTTTTTTTTCTTCTGTCTTCTTTTTTTTTGTTTCTTTTTTTGTCTTCAGCACTACAAGGGCCAGAAAGGAGGATTGTTGTAGCCGTCTGCAGGAAACCTTGCAAGTGTGGGCCCCGCAGAATGGTCATACAGGTCAGGCCAGGTGGCAGGTACAGGCGGTCAATTCGCTTCTGTGACCCGTGTTGGTGGGATCCTCATAAACAAAATCCCACCATAGAGTCTCCTGGTTACCTGGCAACCCGCCCCCGGGTCGGAGCTCACAGCCCGACCCAGGCAGGTCACACAGGGGAGCGCCAGGTCACTGCAGGGCAAGCGGGGTCCACAGCGTCAGACCGTGCTGTGCCCCGTATTTGGGGGATCGAAAGATTCATTGATGCGCCAATCGCCCTGCAGGCCCTTCAGGGCCTGTCTGAGCTCCCCAAACCGGGTCGGTGTTTTACAGCACCCGGTCCAGCCGGATCG
Organism: Oophaga sylvatica; assembly: GCA_033576555.1. Classification (NCBI taxonomy): domain Eukaryota; kingdom Metazoa; phylum Chordata; class Amphibia; order Anura; family Dendrobatidae; genus Oophaga; species Oophaga sylvatica. The sequence continues at coordinate 2,094,559 of JARQOD010000005.1, read as the reverse complement.
GTGTTTACACACCGATCCCCGGCTGTCAGGCGGCACAGCGTCCTGCGCCGGGCTGTCCTTGCGATTGGCGCGATCGACGATAACATCGATCGCGCCAATCAGCTCCTGCGGCCCTGTGGCTGTCCTATTTTCCCGGCCTAGGATCGGTGTTTATAGCACCGACCCGCAGGAAGGAGGGCAAGCGCGGTATTACCGTTCTGTCCCCGCGATTGGGCGATCGATATATCGGCGACGCCCCAAATTTGGGGGGTCTGCATAGTGCTGACCCGGGCCCTGGATCGAGTAACGGTATCGATCCGTGGGATCTCACTGTTTCAGCCCTCTGATTGGTTTAAAAAAGTGGAAAGGTGCGATTGGTGTTCAGAATTGAACAGCAATACAGGATGGGAGGCCCGGGAGGGGAGGGGCGCCCCGGGGTGCCGACGTCATCTTCCTTGAGGTAAGTGGGTCGGGAAATTTTTAAAGCGATCACCCCGACTTTAGTCGCGTTTTTGGATTAAAGGGCATGACGTTTTTTTCCGTCCATGGGAATTAGGTCCGGGTCCATGGACGGAATGTCGTTGATGGCAGAGAGGGGGTTTTTTAATCACAAATTTTGATGAAGAATTAATCCTTTACATAAAAAAGGGGTAAAATAGCCAATTTAATGAATTTTTTGATGAAAAAATTAAAAGTCAAAGAGTCAGCTGCAAGGCAATTTGGCCTCAGTATCCAGCACGATTTATGAAAGTGATGGTATTCCTGACAGGAAAAAATGTCTTAAAAAGTTTTAAAAAAATACCTCCAAAAAAAGGGTAAGTTTTAACGATGTTTTGATATTTTTTGAGGAATTTTTGATTATTGGCCTGATTTTTTTAGATTTTGAGGGATTCCCCAGGACGCAAGTCGGGGCTACGCCCCCGTCCCGGCCCGCCCCCGATGATATCTATGTTAAATTACAATGCTAAAAAAGGGCAGTATTATGGCACCCCATAGTGCGCCCTCAGAATAATGAAACCCCTTATGCCCATACAGAGTAATTTGGGCCCCTATAATGTTCCATACAGATTGATGAGTCCACATAAGCTACGGATTGATGGCCCTAAAATTGTGCTTACAGTTGGACATTTCCCATAGGATTGACCCCCACATATTGCTCTCAGTAATGAGTCGCTATAAAGCTCCATATAGTTATGTTTTGCCCTATTTGCTCCTACAGAAAAATGAGCCCCTTTTTGTCCCTCAGAAAATTTTGGCCCCTTTTATTGTCCATAAGGTATTGGTCCCTTTTAATGTTCCAAAAAGTATTGATGAGTCACTAAGCTACAGGATATGGGGCCCCCTATAAGTCCCATACGTATAGGACAGCCCCCATAGGCAAAATATCCCCCATATTGCTCCTACAGTAAAATGAGTGTTTTTAAAAAGTCCTTGTATATGTGTGCCCCATTATTGCTCCATACAGAAGGGTCCATATATGCCCCATAAGAATAGGCCCCATATGTGCTCCATATGATGCTCCTATTTATGAGCCCCATAAATAATAACCCCCTAGTTTTCCCCGTATATGATGGGCCCCTGGTGTGCTCCAGTGTCTGTTCTCCCCCTTTAAAATGCCCGTATATGTTGGGCCCCATGGTGAAGCTCCGTGTTTTATGGGCCAAAAAATGCCCCCAATATAAGGGGCCCCGTTTTTAAAGACCCGTGTTAATGGTCCCTAAATGCTGCTCCAGTTGGTTTTCCCCCTTTTAGAATGCTAAAGTTTTTGTGGGCCCAGGATGCTGCTCCAGTGTCTGTCTGCCCCATTTTTAATGTCCATTAAAAGGGGCCCCCATGTAAAATGCCCCAATGTTAATGGGCACCGAAAAATGTGTCCGTGTTTTTACCCCTTTTAGAATGCCCCAGTATTGAGGGCCCCCCCATGGTGTGCTCCAGAGTTTTGGGGCCCAAAAAATAATGCCCCCTTAAATTTAATGGGCCAACTGTATAATGCTCCATGTTTAATAGGCCCAGAAAAATGTGCCCCCGTGTTGTGCCCCCCATTAAAAGGGGCTCCAGTGTATTATGGGCCCTTTCTTGTGCTAATGTGTCTTAGGGCCAAAAATGCTCCAGTGCATATGGGCCTTGAAAAATGCTGCCCCACTGTCTGAGCCCCCCATTTGAATGCTCCAGTATTGATGGGCCCATGGGATCCCCATTGTTTTTGGGCCAAAAATTGCTTCTTTAATGGCACCATTATAAATGATCCAGTGTTTTTAATGGGCCCCTTTAAATGCTGCCCAGTGTTGTTGTCCCCTTTTAGAATGCCCCGTTATGAGGGGCCCCAGGTGATGCCCATTGTTTATGGGCCAAAATAAGCTCCAGTGCTAATGGGCCCCGTAAAGCTGTCCCTTTTGATGCCCCCCTTTTACTTTGCCCAGTGTATGAGGGGCCCCTATCTTGTGTCAAGTGTATTTGGGCCCCATATATAATTAGCCGCGTTAATGCCCCCCATTATTGTGCCAAAACTTAAAAAAAGAAATACCTCCCCTCGCTGGCACGCTGTATTGGCCTTAGCGTCCCCATTTACGCTTTGCATTGGATGTTTGGCGAGGGCGTACGAGTGCGTCATCGCGTCTTAACTGAATGTAACTGTCAGGGAAACGGGAAGACGTCACAGCGGGGAGCTGGAGAGGTAAGTTTTCATGTACGCGGGTGTGTCTGACGCGAGTGGGCCCTCCCACCATCAGAGACCTTTTTTATACTGGGGGCCGATGAGTGCCGTCGCCAAGAGTGCCCCCCCCTGCTCAGGGAACCGGCACTTCCCGGGGTGCGTCAGGTGCTGCCCCGGCCCGGGGGGGGGATTTGTGGTTTGTATAGTGTCCCGTTGAAAAGTGCATGTTATTAAATTCTAACTTTAGAGTTGAGCGAAAATTTTCCGATTCAGTAGTTCAGATCGGAATGGGTACGCCGATCCCCAAAAAGTTCGGCGATACCCGATCCCAAACCCGGGAAAAACCCAAATTAAGTCTAGGGAAACAAATATGGAAATTTAAAAAAAAAAACATTCTTGCCTTGTTGGTTAAATTTTACTAAGGGAAACAAAAAAAAGTAATGTAGATGATTGGGGGGGGGTTTAGGGACATTTAAAAGGGATAGTGTTTAAACCCCTTAAATGGATGAATTAATTTTTTTTTTTAAAAATGTTTGGGATTGACGAAGAAATTTACTGTTGTTAACCCTTTTTTTTATTTTGGCAAAAAAATGTATGTTTCACAACTTCCATGTCTTCACCTTTTAACTTTTCCCAACACTTTTCCTTATAATCTTCAAGCAGCATTCTTTTTCATCAATTTTTCTTCATCTTCCCCTTCTTTATCTTTTCTTAAATTTTGCTTTTCATCTTTTTGTTAACATTACTCTTTTTTCTTTATTAACTATTATTTTTTTCTTTTTTACTTCTTCATCTTCTCTTTCATCTTTTCATTCATATTCTTTTTTGTGACAGAGATTCGGTACTTAAAATCTTTTAAAAGTTAAATTTTTTTTATCCTTCGTTCTTGCTTCACCAAAGATTTAAATTAAACAGTTTGTCCGCGTTAGTTTACCCTGCAGCAGGAGGCCTTTTCCGGGGCACCACGAGGAGGAATGGATCCCCCCCTACCTGCTTAGTCTTCTTTGTTAAAATTTGAACATATATTTAGCTCTTAATTTTGGTTTTACTTCATTTTCTTTGCTTTTTGATTTTCTGCTTTTGTTTTCTGTCTCTGTTCTGTTTCTTGAGTTTGTCTTAACCTTCTTTTGCCCTGTTGGTGATCTTTTCGGGGTAATTTTTTTTTTGTTTTTTGATGGTTTTCGGGCGGTTGCTTGTCCCGTGCCCTTGGATCGTCGTTTCTTGGGGTGGTTCAGGGTCGTCATCTTCATTTTTGGGACCATAGTGTTTACCCAAAAAACATTTTAAAAATCTTCGATTTGGAAATGTAGCTGAAGGTACAGAGGTGAATAACTTCGAGAACAGCTGCGTTACTGGAACCGGACGGGTATCAGTTGGTTCAATTGCATGGAAGTAAAGAGGACAGCTGCTGTGCTGGAAACCCGGGGGGGCAGCAGAAGGAAAAAGCCAATGGCACAACAGGGACCGCTGACGTTACGGGGGCACGGTTATAAGCAGGAGGTACCTGTGCTCCAAAGCACTTCCCAAAGGGCCAGCAGACGTTGCTGGAACTCGGATATCGAGATGGAGGCACCCAGGCCAAAGGCCTGCGGAGAACCAGCTGACGGTATGGAACCCCGGGCGGGTAGCGAAAGGGACAGAGCCAAAGGAAGTAAGAGGACCCCGCGCGTTGGAACCCCGGGGGGGAAAACGAAAGGGAAAAAAGCCAATGGCACAACCGAGGACCAGCTGAGTTCTGGGACCGGTTACTAAGCAGGAGGTACCTGTGCTCCCCAAAACCTCAAGGACCAGCGGCTTGCTAGAACTCAGTACCGGATTTGGGGGCACCTAGGCCAAAAAGGGACTGCGGAGAACCAGCGACGTCTGGAACCCGGGGGGGTAGCAGAAGGTACCCATGGAAATTTAAAGTTTTACAGGCCACGGCCCCGGGCCCATTTCGAATCCCAGTCCCACAGTGGGTGATTTTCCCATTGTCACAACGGAAACAGCCTTTATTTACATATCCCCCAGCAAATGGAAGCACCTAAAAATGAGGAACCTACAGTGGCTAACCGCCCCAACAGAAGGAAACTTATTGGGCTAAGTGACGTTTTCCCTGACAGGAAAAGTGGCGTGCTGTAACCCGTTGGGCGGAGTGAGTACCGTGCCCCAATTTTCCTTCCGAGCAACAAATGGGGGGTGTTGGGCCCCGGGATAAGAGGAGAAAAGAGTGGAGGAGCAGGACTTTTTGCCCTTCACACGCAGGGGGAAAAACGACATTATGAACCCAGTTAAACAGGGGCAAGTGTTGTTGTGCTAACCAAAATTCCGGGAACAGTGGCGGTGTTGGAGCCCAGGGATGAGAAGGGGAAAAGGGGGGGGCAAACGGGTTTTTTTCCGTTCACACAGCAGGGAAAAGCGACATTACTGAAACCCCCGTAACCAGGGGCAAGTGTTGTCTGTGTAACAGCACTTCGAGCAACAACTGGGGGTGTTGGGCCCAGGGTGAGGGAAACAGGGTGGAGGGAGCGGGCTTTTTTCCGTTCAACGCAGGGGGAAAAACTGAATTACTGAACCCCCGTAACCAAAGGGAAAAAGTGTTGTCTTGCTAACAGATTCCGAGCAACAACTGGCGGGGTTGGAGCCGGGATGAGAGGGAACAGGGTGGAGGCGCAGGGGGCTTTTTGCCGTTCACACAGGGGGAAAAAGCTGACTTACTGAACCCCCGTAACCGGAGCAAGGTTGTCTGTGCTAAAAGCATTCGAGCAACAACTGGCGGGTTGGGCCCCGGGGTGAGAGGAGAACAGGGGGAGGCAGGGATTTTGCCGTTCACCAGCGGGGAAAGGGTGAATTCTGACCCCCCTAAACAGGAGAAGTGTTTTACTGTGCTTTCAGCACTTCGAGTAAAATGGCGGTGTTGGAGCCCCGGGATGAGAGGGGAAAGGGTGGAGGCAGAAAGGGTTTTTGCGTTTAAACAGAGAGGGAACAGTGACATTACTGAACCCCAGTAAACAGGGCAGTGTTGTCTTTGGGTAACGACTTCGAGCAAAATGGCGGGGTTTTGGGGAGGGTGAGAGGAGAAAGGGTGGAGGCGAGGACTTTTTTCCCTTCACCAGCAGGGGAAAGTGATATTTTCTGAACCCCCGTAACAAGGAGAAATGTTGTTGTGTAAAAAAAGCCTTCGAGCAACAACTGGGGTGTTGGAGCCAGGGATGAGAGGGAACAGGGTGGAGGAGCAGGAAATTTTTTCCGTTCCACAGAGGGACAGTGACATTACTGACCCCCGTAACAAGGAGAAAAAGTTGACGTGCTAAAAGCCTTCCCAGCAACAACTGGCGGTGTTTGGGCCCCGGGATGAGGGAGAAACAGGGTGGAGGCAGGCAGGACTTTTTTCGTTCCACGAGGGGAAAAGTGCATTACTGAAACCCGTAAAACTTAGCAAATGTTGATGTGCTACAGCACTTCCCAGCAAAAATGGCGGGTTGGGCCCCGGGGTGAGAGTAGAACAGAGTGGAGGCGCAGGGCTTTTTACCGTTCAACAGCGGGGAAAAGTGACATTACTGAACCCCCGTAACCCGAGCAAGTGTTGACTTGCTTTAAAAGATTCCCAGCAACAATGGCGGTGTTGGAGCCCAGGGGTGAGAGAAAAGGGGGGGGGAGCATGACTTTTTTCTGTTCACCAGCAGGGGACAGCTGAATTACTGAACCCCCTACACAGGGCAAGTGTTGACTGTGCTAACAGACTTCGAGCAAAACTGGCGGTATTTGGACCCGGGGTGGAGGAGAAAGAGTGGAGGGAGAGGCTTTTTGCGTTCCCCAGCGGGGGGAAAAGCTACATTATGACCCCCGTAACCAAAAGGGGCAAAAGGGTTTTCGTGTACGCACTTCAGCAACAAAATGGCGGTGTTGGAGCCCCGGGATGAGAGGGAACGGGTGGAGCGAGGACTTTTTGCCCCTTCAAAAAGCAAGGGGAAAAGTGAATTTGAACCCCCGTAAACGGAGCAAGTGTTGTCGTGCTAACGCCTTCGAGAACAAAGGGGGGTGTTGGAGCCCAGGGTCAAGGAGGTGTTTAAAACTAGATCAAGTTTTTTCCCTTGTTCGTGTCAATTAAAAAATGTTATACCCCAAACAAGAGAAATATAACCTTTGTACCAAAAGATGATGTTTTTATTTTAAAAAATCAAATAAATTAAGAAATTGACAAACAAAAGCATACTTAACATGTTGAAAAGCAATGCAAACCCCAAAAAAATTGGTTAAGTAAATTTCCCATTCGGTTTAAAAAAAAGCATACAAATACATATAGAATCTTTTGATGGTAAATAACAGTTGTAACCCTTTTATTTTATGGGAAAAAAATGTTGACTTCAAAAAAATCTCAGCATTACAGTTATCTGTGACTTATAAACTTTTTCATTTGCAGAATAAATCACTTAAGTTTATAAAAATATATAAAATTTCTATGTAATACTGTAAAATGTGCAATCATTTATATTAAAAAATACCTTTAAAGTGTGTGCATAGTGAAAAAAGCTATTTATGCTGATGTGGACTTGCAAAATACAAAGGATAGTAAAGGGAATATAGAAAGATGCATAGAAAAAGTGGTGAATGGGAGTATACTTACTAATAAAGTGGCATATCTAATCCTTTTTTTTTTATATGCTTTTAAAAAGGGGACGTGCTTGTTTGTTGCGCCTTTTTTTGGACGCAAGACTGGTTCCCGCTGTGCGGTTGGGTATTGGGGCTTGAGTCTTTGGGGCAGATAAATTTGTTTGGATCGTTTTCTTCGAAAACGTACCGACAACAAAGGGGTTTTCTGATGCTTTTCAGTAACATGACTATGTTTAAACTTTTCCGCATGTGCCCTATTACATAAAAATCTACAAGAAAAACGCGTGTGAGGTGTACAGCTGTTTTTTTTGGTACGTTTATATCGACATTGTAAGGTGTCGTATTCAGTTGAAAAATAGATATCTTCCCCTTTTTATCAGTTGTCTTTTTTTGCCCACTTGAGGTTAATTTTGCTTTGTGAATGCACTTTGACTTTAACAAAGGTAATGTCAGTGTGCATGCACGAGAGTCGGGGTTTGCACATTTGATTTCCCAAAGCTGAGTTGCTGTTTCTTTGTTTTTGGGCTTTGGGGGTTTAATTCGGTCTGTGCTCAGTTTGGGATGGGGCAGTTTTCCCCGGCTGCAATTTTTTATTTTTTGTTGGTTTCCCTTTAAAAACTTTGGTGGTCTGTTTTGGGAGTTGCCAGTGTATTTTCATGGACCACGTAGGATTGTTCTGTATAGACTTAATTTTTAAAGAGCCCCTTTTTGTTTAGTCCCCTTGTTGTTTTAAAATTTCCCAGTCTTTTAGTTCCTTCTGTTTTTGAGTGTGATGCAGTCTGTGTTTTCTCCAGTCTGTTTATTTTGCTAATCTGTGTATTTAGCAGGTCGCCATTCCCTTTGGGGGTAATCAGAATCCTTCTTGGGGATGTTCAGGGTTCGGGGTGATGGGGAACAGGGTTAGTGGGATTTGGGGACCTCTAAACCTTTATCGTCCCTCAAGGTGAGGGATTATTTGGACCCAGTTTAGGGTCGGTTAGACCCGTCCCTTCTTTCCTTGACAGTGTTAAAGCCCTAAAGATTAACCCCGGGTTTTAAACGGTTGTGTCGGAAATCATTTATTTTACATGCTGAGTTGCTATCTATATGTTTTTTGGTGTTGTTTTTTTTAAGAATGTTTACTGTCGTAACATTCATAAGACCGGTGAATTTTCATGGCCTATAAAATTTTCCAGTTGCCATGGATCCGTAGCCCAGTGGTTGCATTTGCAGGGATTACCCATGGAGTGACGGACTTTAAAGCCCAAAAGTTTTGTCCCCTCGGGAAAACCCAGTTTGAACCTAAAGTGTCTCCCGGCAGGTTCCTGGGGGCGAGAAAAATTTTTTTACCTCGGGAAGCATGAAAATTTGTATTTTCGGTTGGGCCTCGTACGGGGAGTGAAGGCAGAGAGTGGAATTTTTTCGTCCTAAAGGGCCCTAAAACCCTGGGCTTTTTCCCTTCTCCGGGATCCCGGCTTACGTCAGTAGACGATTTTTTTCTGCCTGGGTTTTGGGTTTTGATGCCAGATCGGGTCTCTCTTGCTGAGACAAAATTACGTAAGATACAGCGGGGGTCGTTTTGGGGGAGGAATTTTTTCTGGTTTCCCTAGATGGGCCACAGTCTCAGTGGAATGACCCCCCTTTAGGGCCGTTTTGCACGGGCTTTCTGAAAATTAAAGGAGTTTTTGGTCAGTTGATTTTCTCATCACTGGGGGTGTATGGGCCCCGGCTATCCCCTACTGATAGACGGTCCGGGAGAGGTGCGAGGTAACTCCCCCCCTTTGTTACTCCCCTTCTAAAGTCCCTTTGTTTAGGTTCCCCCCGTCTGTTCGGAGGAGCCTAGCAGTGGGAGGGACATCATTTTGTAGGGGGGGTTGGCGGTCGCCGCAGGACTTGAAGGTGTTTCTTCTGCGGGAAAGAGGGACATTTTGTTGGGGGGGTCCGTCCCGGGGCCTTGTTTAGCAGAAGGGCGCCGGGGAAAAATGTTAATCCCAGGTTGTGTGGTGGACGAAACCCGGAGATGTTTTGTCCCCTAGCTCTTTTCAGTTCCCTTGTACAGTGGGGGTGGTGGTTGTACGAGGTGGAGGTTTTCTGTTCTTTCTTGGGGGGCCCGGGGCTATTGGTTGCGCTCAGTTTGCTCAGGTAAGGATCATCTGAGTGTATTGGTCAAACGATCCCCTTTTCTCATTGACCCGGGCCCTTGGCCCGGGTAGCTTTGTTATGGGTTTCAAAACATTGACCTTCGGGTAGGGAAATCATAGGGAATATTTCTTTTTTATGTGTTGGGGGTCTCCTATCTATTGTTTTGGGGCTTCCGGGTTTGGGTTTAAAAATAACCTGGTTTAATTGGCGTCCGGAGAAACCCAAGGGGGGTGAGTTTTGAAAAAGAAACTGCATAAAACCGTCATCAGTGCGGTCGTGCCCAGTTCTTTGCTCCTTTTTTGGAGGACTTTGGGGATGTGTTCTCTGGGAGGGGGGTCAGGGTTTTTCCTCATGCGGGAGAGCTCTATTAAATTTTCTTCCTGAGCTAAGTTACCCAAAGCTAGGTTATATAACCTTTCTGGTCGAGAGGCAGGCTATGAAAGTTTTTTTCGGAAGTTTTGGCCAAAGGGGATATTGACCTTTATCTTCCCCAGTGGCCCCGGGGGTTTTCTTTTGAGAAAAAAAGATGGAGGCCCACCCCTTCTTTTGGGTTTCCCCGGAAATTAATGGGTTTCGTTCGAATCGTTCCATCCCTCTGATTCCTGATTTTTCAATCAAATTGTTTGGGGCAAAAAGGTTTCTAATTGGATCTCAGGGGGGGTATTTGATTAGGTAAAAAAGGGGGATGAGTGGAAAACGGGGTTTAACACGCCCGGGGGGATTTATGAGAAAATTGTCTGCCCTTTTTGGTCTGTACTGCCCCAGCAGATTTTAACATTTTTTTTAATGAATTTTTTGTATCTGGTGGGGTGTTTGTGGTGTTATTTGGATGCATTTTAATTTACTCGCCAGATTTGGTCTCCCGGGCATGTGAGACAGGTGTGCAGATCTTGGGACAATGAACTATACGCCAACTGGAAAAGTGTGTATTCGCCCTGGAAATTCGTTTTTGGGTTTTTGGGGTCGCCCCGGTTTGTATGGCCTGAAAAAGGGGAGAGCAGTGCTTTAATGGGATCAGCCAGAGGATTTTAAGGCTCTGCGCGTTTTTGGGGTTTGCTAAATATACGGAAATTTATTTGTAATTTTCATCTGTTGTCAAACCTCTCATGACTGACAAGAAAAGGGGACGGATTTTTTTAAAAGGTGGACAAAACTTGAAAAACTTTTTCCTTTGAAAAAATGTTTTGCTTCGGCACCCGTTCTATCCAACCGTGCATCACAGCCGTTCGTTGTGGGGGGGAGGTTGACGTGGGGGGGGGGCAATTTGTCCAGGGGGCCGTCCCCTGGTTAATGGCATCCGTGCGCTTTCTTTTCAAGAAATTTCGTCCGCGAAAGGGAAATTTTGTATCGGAATGGGAATTTTGGCCATTGTTGGCTTTTGAAGAATGGCGCACTTTTTGGAGGGGGGGAGCCACCCCGGGACCATCATTACTGATCAAAGAAAACCGCTGTTTTGGAATCTGCTAAAACGTCTGAATTCCCGACAGCTCGATGGTCGTTGTTTTTTCCGGTTTTTTTTTGTTTCATTATCGCCCCGGTCTAAAAATGTTAAGGGGATGCCCTTTTCTCGCGTTTTTGGGGGGGAAAATGGGGTGACCGATTTCCCATCCTTCAGGAGGGGGTGGTAGTGTGGCTGTATGTTCTGAGCTTGAGGAGGAGGTATTAGAGGGTCAGGGGGAAAGCCCCTGCGGACTCCGGGAACTGTTTTTCCCAATAGTTTAGACAAAAGGTTTTTGAGGCACTCTAATTTGCTCTGCAGGAATCCAGGGATAGGTATTTTAGATCCCCTTTCTCGCCGGGTTTTTGGTGGCCAAACGTTAAAAAAGATTTTAAACTTTTGTGCCCCTTGGGGTTTGTGCTCGCTTAGACCCCCTATAGTCCATCTGGGCCCCTCTTCCCCTTAAAATTTCCCGGAGCGTCCAGGGGACTCATTTGTCTTGGATTCACACGGCCTTCCCAGTCGTCGGGAAAGCTGTCTACTGGTGGTTTTTGCGGGTTCAGTAAGATGGCAATTTCATTGCTCTTCCTCCCCTCCCTAATGCTAAAACTCTGGCGCGGGTTTTTCATTGGGGGTTTGTAAACTTCAGGGGTTCCCTTTGATGGGGTGTCAGATAGGGGTCCAGTTTGTGCCCAATTTTTTGGAGGGCATTTTGTTTTTTTGGGGGTGAAAATTTTCATTTTCCCCGGTTTTCATCCCAGCCAAAGGTCAGACGGGTCTGAATCAAAGCCTGAGATTATCTTGGGTTTTTTCTCAGAGCCGGAGGACTGGTCTTCTTTCTTGCCTTGGCGAGTTCGCTCTTAAACAGGGGAGCGAGTCCCCTGGTAAAACCCCCTTTTTTTTGGGGGATATGGTTTTATCCCCCGTTTTTTACTTTCAATGGGGGGGGCCCTTTGGGGGTTCCCCGGGAGGAGCGTTTTTGTGTCATTGCTTTGTGTGGAGAGGTTTTGAATAATTTGAGTGTAGGGGAACCGTTATAAAAGTTTGGTGATAGGAGGAGAGTTTCTGGTCCGATCTTTAAAATGAACGATTGGGATGGTTGTCTACCAGGAAAATAAAAAATTAAAATTCCCCCCTGAAGCTGGGCCCCAGATTTTATGGGCCGTCAGGTTAGTTCATAATTAATCCTGTGGATTTGTTGGACCTCCCTCCCAGTTTAAAATCTTAATGTGTTCCCCAAAAATATTAGAGGTTTGGGGCCCGTTACCCTCACCTCTACTCCCTCCGTGGTGGCAATGGAATTGGGTTTCAAAGGTCAAAGATCATTTATCCCTCTGAATCGCGGCCCTTTTAGTCTTGGGGCATTGGAAGGGGGATGGTCCCGGGGGAGGAGTGGGTTCCTGGTTGCTTAAGCAGATGTTTTGCGGCCTCCACAGAACCCCGGGCAAACCTGGCCCTGAGGGTCGGGGCCCCCTGTAGAAGGGGGGGTACTGTATTGTGCATCGCCACGAAGATGTCGCGGTTGCAATTCTGATTTCAAGGGGTTTTGCTGTTTTTTGTTTTTGGCTTTAGGGAGTTAAATTTTCTGTCTGTGCTCTTCTGGGGGGGTGCAGTTTCTCCCGGCTGCAATTAATTATTTGTTGATTGGTTTCCTTTAAATCTCTGGTGGTCTTTTTGGGAGTTTCCGTGATATTTTATGCAGAACAGATGGATTGTATTGTTTTGATTAAGTTAAGAGCTCCTTAGTTTTTTTAAACTCACCTTGCTTAGAGTTTAAATTTCCCCGATCATTTATGTTCCCTTTGTGTTTGGTGTGTATGCAAGTCTGGTTTTTCCGTCTGTTTATTTGCTAATTGTGTATTTAGCAGAGATCAGCCCATATCCCTTTTTTGGGGGAATCAGAAACCTTCTTAGGACGATTTTCAGGGGTTTGGGGTGATAGGAGCGGGTTAGGTGGGACTTGGACCCCTGAACCCTTATCGTCCCCCAAGGGAGGATTAGTTAGGACCCCGTTTAGGGTCAGGTTAACCCCCGGTCTTTCTTTCTGTGACAGTGTATCAAGCCTCAAGATTAACCCGAGTTAACGGATATCGTGTCAGGTAAATCTATTCTATATTTACATGGATGTTGAATCTAATGTTGAAAGAGTTTTTTTTTTAAAAATTGTTTACTGACATCGTAACTTATCATAGACCCGTGACGGGTAATGATGATTTTTTTTACGATTATCATGTTTAATGATGGACTTTTTTGTAGGGGCTTTTTTAACTTTCTAATTAAATAGTTTTTTTAAAAATGAAAAAATTAAGTAATGTTGAGGGATTTCAAAACCTTGTTTGAACAATTTAAGGTGTAATCACGTCCCTTTAAAATCAACATGGATTTTTTTTTTGTGGCTTTTTTTTTAAAAAGCCAAAAAATTAAATTTAAACCTTCGCATGCGTGTTGTCAAAGTTAACCCATTTTGCATTTCCAACATTGCAGCATTTGAGCATGAGTGGTTGAATTTGTCAAAGTTTGGAGGCAAGGGCCCCTTTTTATATATTTTTTTGTTTTTTTTTTAAGGCATTTAAAAAAATTTCCAAATTTTTTTACGTTTGTGACCTAAATTTTAGTTTTTTGCATTTTCATGTTTTAACTTAAAATCAGGGTTTTTAATCTAGTTTTGATTTGCAGCATTTTTTTCACAGGAGTCGAATTTTTGCCCAACGTGGGGGCAGAGGCTTTTGAACCCAAAAAAATGAAACATTTTTTCCCCCCCCCCCCCCAAATCTTTTAACCAGGGTAGGGGGGAAAACCAAAAAATTTAATTTTTTGGGCAGGAAAATTTTTGGGCCCCGAGGGGCAAGGGTTTTTTAAAAACCCTACGTTTTTTCTTGGCACCCAAATTGACGCAAATGGGGTTTTGGAAACCGGGTCAAAATGAGGGAGGGCCCAGAGTTTTTTGGGAAGTTTTTTATTGCACAGTAATTTTTCCGCACAATGGGGAAAGGGGTTCAACCCCAAAAAACTCAGCGGCTTTCCCAAACCCCTTTTTGGGAGAATGGGTTGAGCCCCGGGTCAAGGGGGTTTACGGGTGTAGAGAGTTTGAAATTTATTTTTTTGGGTAATTTTGCCGCACCAAAAAACCCCGGGGGGATGAACCCCCCCCAAAAACCCACATTGTTTTTCATTTTCATAACCTTTGGCCAAAAACCCCCCCCCCCCCCCCAAAAAAAAAAAATTTTATTTAAACCCCCCCAAATCAGTCTTTTGACCTTTTTTTTTATTTCTTTTTTTTGAAAATAAAATTTTTTAAACCTTTTAACCCCCCCCCAAAAAGGGGAAAAAAATTTTTTTGGAAAAAAAAAATTTGTAAAAATTTGCAGTTTTTTTTAAAATTTACCAAGAATACTAAAGGGGTCTTTTTTGACCCCCTACTATATTTTGAGGTCCTTTTGTCACTAAATTTGCATAAAGTTTTGTGCTAAATTTTTTTCCCCGTCTTATTTACCCGATGTTCATATAGATGTAGTTCAATTTACATGTAATTTTCAATTTTCCTTTTGTTTTTCTGCTGTTTACTGTGTATGTGAAAAAATGTTGTTTTCCTTTGGCTCTTTTTTATGTAATTTTTTATTCTTATATGCCAAAATAAAGAACTGTACGCTTGCAGAAGCAGCAGGAACATTTAAATTTTCGTTTTTTATTGATGAGGAGCTGTGATTTTTTCGAAATTTTATGCTGTGGAATATCTGGCACGAACCCCACTCAATTAGCAGTATTTGGTGTAGATGGGGGAAAACCTTTTTTCAAAGCGCATGTCTAGGGACCATTGTTGAAAATTATGAGGTTTCCCCAGATTTGATGAGAAATTCTCGACGGGAGACTGAAAAACGGAAAATTTTGCTTTTTTTTTATGTGTGGGACAGGTTTTTTAAAAATTGTATTGCGTGTTAAAACCCTGGCATACATACGGGGATGGCAATTTTCCCAAGAAAAACTGGGTGTCTTACGAGTACATCCCTTTCCCCAAACCAGTAATATGGCCCCAAATATTGGCTAGCTTTTGTAAGGAGAGAAATTTTGGAAAAAGGTTCCCCCTTATCTAGGCAAAATGACAACGCTTGCTGAGGCCGTTTGCTGCCCATGTGGAAATGAAGTTATTGGCCCCGTTTTTGAAAAAAGGTCGCAATGTTACAACGAAAAATTTATTTTACTTAGTAAAATTGCTAAAAGCAAAAAAGAAAGGAAACCATGTGGGAACATGAAAAGATAAGCGGAAGTGCCTAAGAAATAAAAACCCATGAAAGGGAATTGTCAACAAAATTTTTAAAAATAAAGACAATTTTACACTTACAGTATACGGGGAAACCCCAAAAAAAATGTTGTTTTTTTGATTTCCCGTCCATCAGTGTGTTGTTGCGTTGATTCCGCTAAAAAAAAATCCAAAAAGGGTAAATTTTTAAAAGAAAAAAATTGGAGTGTGTATGGATCTGATGGCACGAAAAATAACACGAACTGCACAAGGAGTTGCCTGTTCATGCATTTGAAATGCTTGACTTTGGGGGTTAAATGCTGGTATATTTAATGAATACCCCCCAAAAATGTCACGCAGGGATTTTTGCAACGTTGTGGAGAGTTGAGTGGTTTATGTCAAGATAGGAAAAGGGTTCCGTCCAAGTTTTTACTGTCAGAAGTGATGGTTCAAAAAAAATTTTGCCCGATCAAAGAAAAATGCAAGAAAAATGATCTGTCGGGAAATTTTAAGACTTGTGGTAAATTTTTTGTGTGGAAAGTACTGCCATAAAAAAAAGGCATGCCTAAAAGCGAAAACCAAATGTTTTGAAGGTGAATCTGCGCCATTTTTCTTTTTTGTTCACCTACATTTTCTCTGCTTTTTGTTCTTCAGTGTGTTTTATGTGTGCACTTGAATAAAAAAAAAGTTTTAAAACGTTTTATTTAATTATTGTTATTTTTTTGAAAAAAAAGAAAAACAGAAAAAAAAAATCAAAAGCATTATGTTGGATCTCACAATAATAATACATTACAAAAAATAATTTTTAATAAAAAAACCACAAAAAAACTCAAAAAATTTAAAACGAAAACAAGAAAGGAGTAAAATGATCCTTTCAGTTTTTCTAGGGGGGGTCACGGTCCAGTAGCCCTAGTTTTAAATTTGTTTTTTGAAAGCATAATTTTTCCCGGGACACACAGAAAGGGAACAGCAGGATTACAAAAACCCCAAAAAAAACATCAGCGATTGTTTTAATCTGTGCTCCAACACTTCTGAGCAGCAACAAGGAGGGTTTTGAAAAAAAAATTTATTGAGTTATTGCCTTGTTTCGTGGCCATTGGGAAAAAGTATGTACTTCAAAAAAGAATTTTTTGAAATTTTACTAGGACAAAAAATGATGAAATTTTAATTCCAAAAAATAAAAATAAAAAACATGCAAATATAACGCATATAAGCAATGGCAACAAAAAAATGGAACAACAACCACCCAAAATTATTTTACAAAATTTTATGTTTTAGGGTTAAAGTGTATTTTTGTACCGTTTTTAAACCCGTAGATAGGGAAAAATTTTTTGACTTGAGAGTCCCCAGGGTTGATACCTTTTAATGGCTAACTGAAAAGATGGTAAAAATTGCAAGTTTTCGAGACTTTCTCAGGTCTTTCTTTTGGCAAAAGGGTAATTTCAAAATCTGAAGAATCACATTTTTTATATTCCAAAAGGAACAGGAAAAATGCAATGATTAAGACAAGTGACGTGAAGCGAAAATGTAAATTTTGGGAGAGGGATGAACTTTAAAAATTGGCCCGTTCAAGATAAGGAGGGAAAGTTTTTTTTGGGTTGAGGGGGGCGGTATTGTGTTTTTTATGACCCAAAAAATCAAGGATCAGAAAAATTGTTTTTTTTTATAGAATGCATTTAAACCATGGGGACACGTTTATTTCCAAATTTTGAGGGCAAAAGGGCATTTATGGCTTTTTTTTCCCAAACCCCTTTTTTCCTTTTTAGATTTGAAGTTTGTTTTTTAAATTTAAATTTTAAATTCCATTCCCCCTCCCTGTAGAGGGCAAAAAAGGGTTTTGCACCCGGGAAATCCCTTCTTTTTTTCTTAATTTTTAATGGGGGCAGGTTTCCTTCCCAAACAAATTTAAAAAACTTTTATTGTTCCCCCCAGGCCAAGCCATTTAGAAAAACCGAATGGGTTCCCCAAACCCCCCGGATTTTGGGGAAGGGGGAACACCTTAAATTCCCCCTCCGAAGACCTTTTTAAACGGGGGCCCCAAATCCAAGAAACAAATTGAAAAAACCAAATTAACAAGAAGGAACCAGGGAATTATAAGGGTCCCTTGGACTTATTCAAAAGCTACCCCCAAAAAAATTTAAAAAAAAAATTTTTTCCCCCCAAAAAAATTTTTTAAAAAAAAAAAAAAAAATTAAAAAAAGGGGGAAAAAAAAAGGGGCCCCCCCCCTTTTTTTTTTTTTAAAAAATTTTTTTTTTTTTTTTAAGCTTAAAAAAATTTTTTTGGGCCTTTTTTTTTTTTAAATTTTGGGAAAAAGGAAAAGGGGGTTTTTTTTCCAAAATTTTCTTTTTTTAAAAAACCCAAAACCAAAACCAAAATAAAAAAATTTTTAAAAAAAAAAAAAAAAGGGGGGTTTTTTTAAATTTAAAAAAGGGGAAACAAAAAAAAAAGGGGGGGTTTTTTTGGGTTAAAAAATTTTTTCCCCCCAAACCCAAAAATTTTTAAAATTTTTTTTTCCCCCCCCCCCCCCCCCCCCCCCCCCCCCCCCCCCCCCCCCCCCCCCCCCCCCCCCCCCCGGGTTAATTTTAATTTAATTTTTTTTTCCCCCATTGGGGTTTTAAAAATTTTGGGCCCAAAAATTTTTTTTTTTTAAAAAAACCCCAAAAAATTTAAAAAATTTTTTTTCCCCAAACCTTCAAAAATTTTATTTCCCCCCTTTTGGGGGCCCCCTTTTTTTTTTTTTTTCTTTTAAAAAAATTTGAAAAATTTTTTTTAAAACCCCCTTTTTTTTTTAAATTTTTTTTGTTTACCCTTTAAAAAAAATAAGGGGGGGGGTTTTTTAAAAAAAAAAAAATTTTTTGGGGGGCCCCCCCCCCCCAAATAAAAAAACCGTTTTTTTTTTTAAAAAATTTTTTGGTTTGGCGGTTTTTTTTTTTAAAAAAAAAGGGGCCCCCCCCCCCCCCTTTTTTAAAAAAAAATTTAAAATTTTTTTAAAAAAAATTTTTTTCACCCCCCAAAAAAAACCCAAAAGGGGGGTTAATTTGGGGTTTTTTTTTTTAAAAATTTAAAAAAAATTTTTTTTTAAAAAAAAATGGGGGGAAAAAAACCCCCCCCCAAAAAAAAAATTTTTTTCCCCGGGAAAAAAATTTTTTTTTTTTAAAAAGGAAATTTTTTAAAACTTAAAAGGGGGGAAAAAAATTTTTTAAAATTTTTTTTTAAATTTTTTTTTTCCCCCCTTTTTTTTTTAAAAAAGGTTTTTTCCCCGTTTTTTGGGAAAAAAAAAACCCCCCCCAAAAAAAGGGGTTTTTTTTTTAAAATTTTTTTTTTTTTTTTGGGCCTTTTTCCCCCTTTTTCCCGGGAAATTTTTTTGATTTTTTTTTTTTTTTGGGGTTTTTTTTTTTTTTCCCCCCCCCCCCCCCCCCCCAAAACCCCCCCCCCCCCCCCCCCCCCCCCTTTTTTTTTTAAAAAAAATTTCCCCCAAAAAACCCCCCCAAAAATTTTTCCCCAAAAAAAAAAAAGGGCCCTTTTTTGGGGGGTTTAAGGGGGCCCCTTTTTTAAAAAAAAATTTTTTTAAATTTTTTTTAACCCCCTTTTCCCTTTTTAAAAAGGGCCCCAAATTTTTTTTTTTAAAAAAAAAACCCCCCTTTAAACCCTTTTTTAAAAGGGGTGCCCCTTTTTTTTTTTAAAAAAAAAAAATTTCGGTAAAAAAAAAGGGGGGGGGGTTTTTTTAAAAACCCCAAAAAAAAGGGTTTTCTTTTGGGTTTAAAGGGAAAAAAAATTTTTAAAAGGGTTTTTTTTCCCTTTTTGGGGGTTTTTTTTTCTTTTTTGGGGGTTTTTTTAAAAATTCCCCCCCCCGGGGGTTTTTTTTTTTGGGTCCGGGGGAAATTTAAAAAAATTGCCTTTAAAAATTTTTTTCCCCCCGGGGCCCCCCAAAAACCAAAAAAAAAATTTTTTTAAATTTTTTTTTTTAAAAAAAAAAAAAATTTTTTTTTTTTAAAAAAAAAAAAAAAACCCTTGCCTTTATTAAAGGGAACCCGGGATTAGTTTGAATTGCCATGAGTAAATATGCACGTGATACCCATATACCATTATTAATTTTTTTTCTGTTGTGGTTGTTTTTACCCGCAAATTGCAGGTATAATTTTCCTTTTGTCAGTTTGATGATGCACTTTCTAGATGTAATAATTTAAATTTTTTCCCCATTTTTACCAAAGGGTTTTGATGTGGCCTTTTCAAAATATGGTGGGTTTAAGTTACAGTTGGCTCAGTTTTGGGTATTTTTTTAGTCTGTCTTTAAAAATTTAAATCGTGGGATGATGATGATGATGTTTATGATTTTGTACATCCCTTGACGAAATTAAACTTACAGGCACAGATAAAAGTTCCTTAAAAAGCTTTTAAATTTTAAGTATGAAAAGTACTTTTATGCATTAATTTCAAAAAATTGAACACTATGTTTTGTTTTTGTTTTTCCTTTTAATTGACCCGTGAAAATATGGGCTGTGTTTACAAATTATTATTTGGGCCATTTTCTTATAAAAAAAAGGGTTTATTTAGGCCTGGGAAAAAATTCAAGGGTTTCCCGTTTTAAACATAACCCAAACAGGGGGATGGCTTTTTCCCCATTTGGAGCATTTTTCGACATGGGTTTTTCTGTGCATGTGTAGGGGAAAAGGAGCTTCTTGCCCGGGCAACAGCGGGGGGGTCAGCGGGGGTTTGAAACCCCCCTAACCCCTTAGTTGTGTATTGGTTTTGTGGACACGACATTCTGAGCAAAAAATGGCAGTGTTGTAGCCCGGGAGTAGAGTTAGGGGTTTTAGAAAAATTGAAAATAACAGGAGACATGGATACGTTGCACATTTTTTTAATTAAAACCCGGGGACAGGAAAATTTCAGGGGTTCATGCCTTGTTCTTTTTCGAAAAGTAAGCCGGTCTACATTATCGGAGGTTGTCGCATGCGCCGGTCTGTTAGTACCCCCTGCAGCACTAAAAAACGCGCCCTCCGATTACACTGGTAGAAGGGCAAAGCCAGCCCTCCAATGCAAACTGGTAAGCTTGGACATGTTTCAGTTAGAGGACCCAAAACTTGAATGGGGAAGGGCCCATCGGGGAGTAACTGGAGGGAAAGAAATTTTGTCTGCCACCATTTACGGGAACGTTGCCTCCTGCTGACTGGAGCCGTCTCGGAGGGGTGTAGCTTTTGGCGTTTCCACAAAACTTGGCCACATTTGGACATTACTGGTCTTGCCCTGTGCAGAGGCGCTGAGTCCCTTCCCTCTTGTTGCAGAGCTGTCTCCACTGCCTCAAAGCAAAGAGCTGCTTTGTAAAGCAGTAGCCCCAGCAGTGCTCTCGGTGGAATGGAGAACATTATGGATTGCACCAGTGTGTTTTGGTACCCCAACATTTTACTCCCCCCGGTTAACGGTGTGATAAAGGTTTGTAAGTTGCCCGGGGGTAGGGGGTCTAGGAGGGTGTACACCAATAATCAAAAGTGGTGAAAAATTGGGCGAGGCGGGGCTTTTTCTCAGGAACTGCAGATGAAATCAACCATGTGCTGCAGCTCCCAATGGCCAAGAAAGCTGTCCCCTTACAAAGACGTCATCTCTGCCTGTCTGCTACCCCACACTCGCTTACTTACAGACTGAGCATTGTTTTCCCCCTTGCAGCGATGTTTTTCTCCTCCATTGATCCTCCTATCCTCTCTCAAAGTGGGGCCCCCTGCCCCCCCTTTGTGAGAACCACGTTGCGCTGACTGTCCAGAAGGTGATGGAATTTTTGACTCCTAATTCTCCACCTCTTCAAAACCCCCATCCCTTAGTGTTTTGCGGGGTTTTTTTTTAAAAGCAGGAAAGATAAGGGGGACAGTCAGGCGGGCTAGTGCATCATCTGCACTCGCCATCCGCGTTGTCATCAACGACGCAAAACCTGGCGATGTCCTTATTTGAGGCCAACTCAGTTTTGGTGAAGTTTTTGAACGGCAAATTGCGAGTTGATTGCGTTGATGCAGCTGATATCCATTACTGCTGGTGCTGCTCACCAACCGCTCCAACAAAATGTAAAGTGGAATTTTCCCCCTGGTTGGTAAGTCACTTGATGCGTTTTTCAGGAAGCCGAAAATGTGCGTTGCAAAAGCTGCAAGCGCGTTTTTGGGGCCCTGCGGAAGTCGCAAGTGAGCGACTCTAGGCGGCCTTTGCAGCAGTGCATCAAGACGGATATTTCCCCCAAAAAACTTGCACGACCAAGTTGAGCACATGTGCCGACATGGTATGTGAGTGAGGTTGCCAAGGCCCAGAGTGCCACCAGATTTTGGCCAAATTTTCACACATACCAAGCCTGGGGAGAATTCGCTGGAAAAAAACCCCACGTCACTCCCTGCTTGATGGCATTCCAGAGCTCCTGTGCTGTGTGGCTTCGATTCCCAATGGAATTAATTTCAGGACGGCCTGGGGAGTTTGGCCACGGCTGTGTATATCGGTGCAACAGGTAAGCGTTCACGGGTCATTGGAGGTTGACCGTGACAGCTCCTGCAGCGTTTATTTGAGGAACTGGGTTTGGAGGGGGGGTCAATGTGTACAGAGGGGTTCCGCAATCCTTGGAGTTGGCAGAAAAAGTACAGCGCCACTCGCAAGGGTCTTACCCGGCTCCCCCAACATTGACCCAATGGGCAGTGAGGGAAAGGTATGTCCCTGGCCCTGGGTTTCGGTCCGCATCTGGGTAGGTGGACTTGTACGCGGCGTTTAGTAGCGCATGTTTAATTTTTCCCTCAACATGCTTTTGCAGACCAGGGATGGCTTGCTGCTGAAATAAAATCGGCTGGGCACATTGTATTGTGGGGACTGCCAATGCCATTAAGTTACGGAAACTGTCAGTCTCCTCCAGCGCTGAATGACAGCATTTCAAGGGACGGAGTTTTGCAATGCAGCATTCAGAGCCTGTGCTCGTGGATGGTTTGCGGAGTATGGCCGTCTTTTATACCCATGCCTGTGCTACCGATGTCTGTTTTGTGGCCTGGGAGTGTGAGGATGACAGGGAACTTGCAGCTGTGGGTGGAATTAAACTTGGGTCTCTGGACAACAGTGAAGAGGTTCTTCCATGGCGTCCTGTGAGGAAGCCGAACCAGCTGTGTGTGAGCTGGAGGAAGAGGCTCCAACACGAGCTGAAGATGTAGGTGCTGCTGTAGGTTGGCTAATCTCCAGTGTGTCTTTGTAACTCAACACGTGCTTTGTCCGCACATGTTTCCACATATTTGTGGTATTGAGGTTACTGACACTTTTACCTCTTTTTACTTTTTGATTACACAGCTTGCATTTGACATAGAAAATATCATTGCAAGTGTGTCAAAAAAGGACCACGCAGTGCAAGTCCTGGGAGCACCGTTTTGGTTTTTGGAAGAGAACTGTCCAAACGGGTGCCAAACTGAAGGCTACAGGCAACCGAGTCTGCAGCCTACCTCTCCCCCCTGTTTGGACTGTTGGGGCAATTCTTCCTCAGAGCTGCTCCCACCACCTTCCTGTTTCCTCACGCCATGTTGGGTCTTGGACCTCATCATCTCCACTACCCTCTTCCAAACCTGCTGCTGTTGGGTGGTCTGGCCAGCACCATGCTCAACAGAAAACTGGCCCCTGAGTCTCATCATCATCAGATGCGTTCTGCGGTGTGCTGACCATCGGCACTGGCTCCACGCCTCTTCAGATTCAGAGAGACACAGCTGTTGCGAAATCACTGCATACTCCCTCTTCTTCACATTCCAGAATGGCTGCTTGGCTGGGCCCCTGTTGCAAGCCAAAGATTCTGAGAACAGAAGCAGAGGACTCAGCTGGCCCCTGTACAGGCTCTCTGACTGCCTGGGCAATTTGGCAGGCGGGTGAAGAGACAGATGGTTGTTCAACAGTGCTGTGGTCCTGAAAGGAGGTGGAAGCAATTGAAGTCGATGCATTGGCTGCATCCAACCAACAACGGCTTCAATTTGTTCTTCCCGCAGCAGGGGGCTACGCCGAGCTCCTACAAAAGTGCGCATAAAAGGAACGCTCAGGGGGGAAAACTGGTGGATGCTGTGTCACTGGGGGCGGCAGCAGCCACAGAACCCCCACGTCCTCTCCCTGCTGAAACTCCACGGCCACCACCACGTGCCTTACTCCCTGCCTTCTTCATCTTGGTAGATTGATAAAGAAAGTCAGAAAAGTTATAAGGCCTAAGTGTGGTTATTTTCCCCAGAGACTGCAGTGAACACTGCAGACAACTGTTCATAGCTGTGAAAGGCCCCTTTGTGTACTTTATAGTGTTTGCAACCAATGTATTGTATACGGATGGAAGCGCGTCACACTATAGATTTGACTTTTTTGAAATAGAATGGAGCAGCACCAATTAGAGAAAATGTCAAGGATGAGGCAGTGACACACGCTCAGCAGACTACAACCAGCAGTGGTTGAAGAAAATAACTGGAGCGTGATCTGCACTCAAAAAATGAAAAGCTCACAGGACTACAGTGAACACTGCAGACAACTGTTCACTAGCTGTGAAAGGCCCCTTTGTGTACTTCTATAGTGTTTGCAACCAATGTATTGTATACGGGGTGGAAGCGCATCACACTAATAGATTTGACTTTTTTGAAATAGAATGGAGCAGCACGAATTAGAGAAAAATGTCAAGGATGAGGCAGTGCCCCACGCTCAGCAGACTACAACCAGCAGTGGTTGAAGAACTAATGGAGAGTGATCTGCACTCAAAAAATGAAAACCTTACAGACTACAGTGAACACTGCAGACAACTGTTCACTAGCTGTGAAAGGCCCTTTGTGTACTTCTATAGTGTTTGCAACCCCAAAGTATTGTATACGGATGGAAGCGCGTCACACTAAAAGATTTGACTTTTTGGAAATAGAATGGAGCAGCACCAATTAGAGAAAAATGTCAAGGATGAGGCAGTGACACATGCTCAGCAGACGACAACCAGCAGTGGTTGAAGAAAATAATGGAGCGTGATCTGCACTCAAAAAAAGAAAAATCACAGATACAGTGAACACTGCACACAACTGTTCACTAGCTGTGAAAGACTCCTTTGGTACTTCTATAATGTTTGCAACCAATGTATTTGTATACAGATGGAAGCGCGTCACACTATAATTTTTAATTGAATGGAGCAGCACCAATTTACACTAAAGAAAAAAAAAAAGAGTCTGTGAGTGAACGTGCAGATGCCTACAAAACAGCGTTGGATGCAGAGCAAACTGCAGTGTCACCTGCACTCACAAACACACACCTTGCACAGAGCTGTGAAAACAACACGCAAGAAAAAAGGATGATTCACACAGCGGTTTCTCAAATAGCCTGCCTACACAGCAATTCACAAAAACGCTATCTGTAACTGTCCCTCAGAGTCAGCAGAGCAGCGTTCTGTCCCTAACTTTATTCACAGACAGTGAAGCTAAAATGGCGGCGGCGCCTTTTATAGTGCATTTGACATCATTTCAGCAGCCAATCACAGCCCTTTCCATTAGTTAAAATGACCGCAGCATTACAGGATGTTTCCCACACTTATTCGGATTTCCTCATTGGCTGAATAAAATCACAGTGCCTCTCAAAGAATTATGGGAACTTCCGATTCCGGTATACGATATAGGAAAGTATCGGAACTAAGTATCGGAATTCCGATACAGCGAATATCGGCCGATACCCGTTACTTGCGGTATCGGAATGCTCAACACTACTAAACATGCAACTGGTATTCAAATTTCTGAGATTTTTCCCTTGGCTAAAGGTCCTTCCACACTTCTTACAGATAACCTTTGCCTCATCAATAGGATTTTGGTCAAAAAAGTGCCACACTGGACTCTTCCTACTATGGTATAAATTTTCAGGGCTTGCAAGCTGTGCTAATTTGAGCATCTGGCCAAGCTGTCCTGCAACTCTTTTTGTTTTTTTAAGACCTTTTTGTACTGCTATGGGCCTGCCAGATAACCGCTGCTGCGATGTCGATGCTGCTGCGGATCCTTCTACTCTTCTGAGCTATTGCCAGCGGCACCCTCTTCCCCCAATGGATGCCAATCCGGGTCAACAACTGGGTCATCCATCACCTCCTCTTCAATTTCATCTGCACCTTCCTCTGTGTCACCATGTAAGGTGGTATAGTTTGTGGGAAGGGGCACCTGAGTTTCATCAGGGTCAGTTTCTGGCTCAGTAGACTGCGAGGGCAATGTAGTGCTCTGGGTGAATGTACCAGCAGAATCATCTAGCAGTGGCTGTGCATCAGTGCACTCCATCTCTGATTCATGTTGGACAGGGGAATTCAGGATTTGACTTCCAGGCCTTCTTGAGCCAGACTTAGAACTTAGAGTGGTGGGTGGAGGAGGACTTTCTGGCAAAAAGGGTACTGTATCACCAGATACCAGGTATATATAGTATTGTTAAATTATTGGAAATCTTTGTATATATTTCAGGAGGCAGACACAGACGCTCTCAGGCTTAGTATGGATTACACAATAATATAAAAAGATGAAAAAGGGGTACTGTATAACCAGATACCAGGTGTATCTAGTATAGTGAAAATATTGGAAATCTCCGTATATATTTCAGGAGGCAGACAATGACGCTCACAGGCTCAGTATGGATTACACAAGAATATAATAAGAAGAACAAGGGGTACTGTATCAGCAGATACCAGGTATATATATAGTATAGTGAAAATATTGAAAATCTACGTATATATTTCAGGAGGCAGATACTGACTCTCTCAGGCTCAGTATGGATTACACAATAATATAAAAAGATGAAAAAGGGGTACTGTATCACCAGATATCCAGTATATCTAGTATAATGAAAATATTGGCAAACTCTGTATATATTTAAGGAGGCAGACAATGACGCTCACAGGCTCAGTATGGATTACACAATAATATAATAATAAGAAAAAGGGGTACTGTATCAGCAGATACCAGGCATATCTAGTATGGTGAAAATATTGGAAATCTACGTATATATTTCAGGAGTCAGATAAAGACGCTCACAGGCTCAGTATGGATTACACAAGAATATAAAATCAGATCCGCAAGAAATAATGACACATGTTGGCCAATGTTCGAGATGTCAATGATGCACTTAGAGTTGTGGGTGGATGAGGACTTTCTGGCAAAAAGGGTACTGTATCACCAGATACCAGGTATATATAGTATAGTCAAATTATTGGAAATCTCCGTATATATTTCAGGAGGCAGACACAGATGCTCTCAGGCTCAGTATGGATTACACAATAATATAAAAAGATGAAAAAGGGGTACTGTATCAGCAGATACCAGGTAAATATAGTATAGTGAAAATATTCTAAATCTCCGTATATATTTCAGGAGGCAGACACTGGCACTCTCAGGCTCAGTATGGATTGCACAAGAATATAATAAGAAGAAAATGGGGTACTGTATCAGCAAATACCAGGTATATATAGTATCGTGAAAATATTTGAAATCTCCATATATATATTTCAGGAGGCAGATACAGACGGTCTTAGGCTCAGAATGGATTACACGAGAATATAAAAACTAGAAAAAGGGAAATGTATCAGAAGCGTACAGCTGTCTACAGAGTTGGGGTAATTATAAATATGTGTATATATTTCCCGAGTCAGACAAAGACTCTCACAGTCTCAGTATGGATTACACCAGAATATAAAACGTAGAAAAATGGAAATGTATCAGAAGCGTACAGCTGTATACAGCGTGGGGGAAATTTTAAATATTCGTATATATTTCCAGAGTCAGACAAAGACTCTAACAGGCTCAGTATGGATTACACCAGAATATAAAAAGTAGAAAAAGGGAAATGTATCAGAAGAGTACAGCTGTATACAGCATTGGGGTAATTTTAAATATCCGTATATATTTCCAGAGTCAAAGACACTCACAGGCTCAGTATGAATTACACCAGAATATAAAATGTAGAAAAGGAAAATGTATCTGAAGTGTACAGCTGTATACAGCATTGGGGTAGTTTTAAATATCCGTATATATTTCCAGAGTCAGACAAAGATTCTCACAGGCTCAGTATGGATTATGGGGTACTGTACCACCAGATACCAGGTATATATAGTATGGTGAAAATATTGGAAATCTCCATATATTTTTCAGGAGGCAGACACAGATGCTCTCAGGCTCAGTATGGATTACACAATAATATAAAAAGAAGAAAAAGGGTACTGTATCAGCAGATACCAGGTATATATAGTCTAGGGAATATATTGGAAATCGCCATATATATTTCAGGAGTCAGACAATGTTGCTCACAGGCTCAGTATGGATTACACAAGAATACAAAAAGATCCGCAAGAAATAATCACACATATGGGCCAATGTTCCAGGTGTCATTGATGCACTTACAGTTGGGGGGAGGATGACTTTTTGCAAAAAACGGTGTTGTATCCCAAGAATCATAGAATCATAGAATGGTAGAGTTGGAAGGGACCTCCTGGGTCATCTGGTCCAACCCCCTGCTCAAAGCAGGATTCTCTAAATCATCCCAGACAGATGACTATCCAGCCTCTGTTTGAAGACTTCCATTGAAGGAGAACTCACCACCTCTTGTGGCAGCCTGTTCCACTCATTGATCACCCTAACTGTCAAAAAGTTTTTTCTAATATCTAATCTGTGTCTCCTCCCATTCAGTTTCATCCCATTGCTTCTAGTCTTTCCTTGCGCAAATGAGAATAAAGATGATCCTTCTACAATGTGACAGCCCTTGAGATATTTGTAGACAGCTATTAAGTCTCCTCTCAGTCTTCTTTTTTTCAAGCTAAACATTCCCAAATCCTGCAACCGTTCCTCATAGGACATGGTTTGCAGACCGGTCACCATTCTGGTGGCTCTTCTCTGAACTTGCTCCAGTTTGTTGATGTCTTTTTTAAAATGTGGTGCCCAAAACTGGACACAGTATTCCAGATGAGGTCTGACCAAAGAGGAGTAGAGGGCAATAATGACCTCACGTGATCTAGACTGTATGCTTCTGTTGATACATCCTAGAATTGCATTTGCCTTTTTTGCTGCTGCATCACACTGTTGACTCATGTTAAGTCTGTGATCAATTAGTATACCCAAGTCTTTTTCACATGTGCTGTTACTTAGCCCTATTCCTCCCATTTTGTATATGCTTTTTTCATTTTTATTGCCCAGATGTAGTACTTTGCATTTTTCCCTGTTAAAATCCATTCTGTTAGTTGCTGCCCACTGCTCCAGTTTATGTATATCTTTTTGAATCCTCTCTCTCTCTTCTCTAGTATTAGCTACCCTCCTAGCTTTGTGTCATCAGCAAATTTGATCAGTTTACCCTCAATTCCTTCATCTAAATCATTGATAAAGATGTTGAACAATACAGGGCCCAAAACAGAGCCTTGTGGTACCCCACTTGAGACATTCTTCCAACTGGATGTGCAGCCATTTACAACCACTCTTTGGGTCCGATCACTAAGCCAGTTATGAATCCACCTAACAGTTGCCTTGTCCATTCCATACTTAGTCATTTTTTCAATAAGGATTGTGTGAGATACTTTGTCAAATGCTTTGCTGAAGTCAAGATATACTATATCTACAGCATTTCCCTGATCCACCCAGTCAGTGATTCTGTCATAGAAGGAAATTAAGTTAGTCTGACATGACTTATTAGTTACAAACCCATGCTGACTCTGTTTAATCACTTCATTCTTATCCAGGTACTTGCATACATGTTCTTTAATAATTTGTTCAAAGATCTTTCCTGGTATAGAAGTCAGACTCACCGGCCTGTAGTTCCTGGGTCCACCTTCTTCCCCTTTTTGAAGATAGGAACAACATTTGCTCTTCTCCAGTCTTCTGGGACTTCTCCTGTTCTCCAAGAATTTTCAAAGATTATGGACAGTGGTTCAAGAATTTCTTCTGCTATCTCCTTCAGTACCCTGGGGTGTAATTCATCTGGACCTGGAGACTTGAATTCATTTAGGTTAGCTAAGTGTTTCCTCACTGTCTTTCTGTTTATAGATATCCTGGATTCTTCTATTCCTTTAATAGGACAGTGAAGATCAGTTGATGTTACATTTCCTTTCTGAGAGAAAACAGATGCAAAATAGGAATTTAAAAGTTCAGCCTTCTCAACATCCTGACTTACCATTTCATCATTTTCATCCTGTAAAAATACTATAGCATCTTTGACTTTTCTTTTACTTTTGACGTATCCCCAAAATCCTTTTTTGTTGCTTTTGACGTCACTTGCAAGCCTTAATTCATTGTCAGCTTTAGATAATCTGATTTGTGCCCTGCAGGTTCTGCAGACGGCATTATATTCTTCTTTAGATATGCCTCCCTCTTTCCATTTGATAAACATTTCTTTCTTCCTTTTTAGCATGTGTTTAAGTTCTATGTTCATCCATCCTGGTTTCCTTAAATGCTTCCCATTCTTCCCTCTTTTCGGAATTGTTAACGATTGTGCTTTGAGAATCTCATTTTTCAAGATTTTCCATCCTTCCTGGACATTTTTGTCCTTAAGGATATCCAGCCATTGGATCCCTCCAATTCTCTTTCTGAGTTCCTTAAAATCTGCCTTTCTGAAATCTAACCTTGATGTCTGAGTCTTCACAGGTCTTCCTCCTCTTGTTATCCAAAATTCTAAAATAGCATGGTCACTACCTCCTAGGGTCCCAGCCACTCTTACCTCCTCCACCATTTCCTCCCTGTTTATGAGGATTAGATCCAAGGTAGCAGATCCCCTTGTTTTCTCCATTACCTTTTGGAAGATAAAGTTGTCAGCAAGAGAGGATAAGAATTTCCTGGACCTGTTAGTTTTGCCTGAGAGAGATTCCCAACTAATGTCTGGATAGTTGAAATCTCCCATGACCACTATGTCATATTTTTTGGAGAACTTGGCCATTTGATGCATAAAGAGTTCATCCATATCTTCAGCTTGCACAGGCGGCCTGTAGTAAATGCCTACAATGGTGTCCTTTCCATTGTTCTGTCCTTGTATTCTTACCCAAACAGTTTCCACAGAACTCCCAGTCTCTGAAGCTTCAATCTCTGTGCAGATATACGCTTTTCTAACATACAATGCAACACCTCCTCCTCGTTTATCAAGTCTGTTTCTTGCAAATAAGTTGTAACCTTCTAGCCTTGTATTCCAATCATGTGTATCGTCCCACCAAGTCTCAGTGATTCCAATGACATCATATTTCTTCTCCTGCGTTAGTAGCTCCAGTTCTCCTTGTTTGTTGCCCATGCTTTGTGCATTCGTATAGAAACACTTTAGTTTGTGATTGGCTTCTCTTTCTTCAATATTTTTATTATGTAGATTTTTTTGTCTTTGTTCTTCCCCTTCACTTCTAATAGCAGAGTTCTCAATAGCATTTGTCAGGTGTATGGCTTTTGCTGGCGTTTTGCTTCCCTTCCCACATTGTTCTAGTTTAAAGCTCTCCTGATGAGTGTAGCAAGGCGACTTCCAAATACATGTTTTCCAGTCTTCGTAAGGTGCACCCCATCTCTAGCAAGTAGTCCATCGTACAGGTAATTGACTCCATGATCCAGAAATCCAAATCCTTGCTGACTGCACCATCGACGTAGCCAGTTGTTCACCTGCAGAATCTTATTCCACCTCCTTGTTCCATGGCCATCCACTGGAAGGATGGAGGAGAAGACCACCTGCGCTCCCAGTTCTTTCACTTTCTTACCTAAGTTTTCAAAGTCACTGCAGATGGTTTCCAGGTCACTTCTTGTGGTGTCATTTGTCCCCACATGTATTAGCAGGAATGGGTAGTCATCTTTAGGTCTGAAGAGTCCTGATATCCTGTCAGACACATCTTTAATTTTTGCACCTGGAAGACAGCACATTTCTCTTGAGGTTATATCTGGTCTGCAGATAGCAGCCTCTGTTCCTCTCAACAGGGAATCCCCCATGACAACAACTCTCCGTTTCTTCTTCACAACATTTTTCTTTCTCCATTCAGGAGGACTCTGAGGGCGTACAAGGTTACTCTTTGTGGGCAAAGTCTTATCCTGATGTATTTCTTCATCGTTCTCCTGTGTAAGAGCCTGGTACTGGTTTCTGAGCAGAATTGGTGCTGACTGCCTCCTGATCCTCCTGCTTCTTTGGGTCACATGCTTCCATTCCTCTGTTTCTTCAGTTGCACTTCGAATTTCTTCTCTTTCTGTACCATGAAGAGATAATTCTGCTCTGTCTAAGAACTCTTCACCTTCCTTAATGGTCTTCAATGTAGATAACCTCTCTTCCAGATTTTGCAACTTTTCCTCCAACAGGGACACAAGCTTGCATTTGTGGCATGTGAAATTTGGCTTTTCCACTGGTAAGTCTATGAACATGTAGCAAGAAATGCAGCTCACCACATGGCTCCTGGCCTCTTCCATGTTCTTATTGTTCAAGAGATGAAATATAAGCCAAAACTAGCGGCGCGCGGTTTACTGATGTCCTCCTTTCAGCTGCAACAGCCAAAATCCAGTGTTCCTTGAGCTCGCGGAGACTCTTCACTTATCCCAGAAGGCACTGGGAATATGCAAATTATCTCCTCTGGACTCCTCCCCTGGTTTACTGATGTCCTCCTTTCAGCTGCAACAGCCAAAATCCAGTGTTCCTTGAGCTCGCGGAGACTCTTCACTTATCCCAGAAGGCACTGGGAATATGCAAATTATCTCCTCGGGACTCCTCCCTGGTTTACTGATGTCCTCCTTTCAGCTGCAACAGCCAAAATCCAGTGTTCCTTGAGCTCGCGGAGACTCTTCACTTATCCCAGAAGGCACTGGGAATATGCAAATTATCTCCTCGGGACTCCTCCCCTGGTTTACTGATGTCCTCCTTTCAGCTGCAACAGCCAAAATCCAGTGTTCCTTGAGCTCGCGGAGACTCTTCACTTATCCCAGAAGGCACTGGGAATATGCAAATTATCTCCTCGGGACTCCTGTATACTGTAGCTGTATACAGTTTAGGGGTAATTGTAAATCTCCGTATTTATTTCCGAAGTAACAGACAGACGCTCACAAGGCTCTGTATGGATTAGACCAGAATATAAAAAGTAGAAAAGGGTAATGTATTAGAATTGTACAGCTGTATACAGGGTTGGGGAAATTGTAAATCTCTGTATATTTTGCCAGAGTCAGACACTGGCTCTCACAGGCTCAGTATTAATCACAACAGAATATAAAAAGTAGAAAAAGTGTAATTTATTAGAAGCGTACAGCTGTATACAGTGTTGGGGAAATTGTAAATCTCCGTATATTTTGCCAGAGTCAGACACTGGCTCTCACAGGCTCAGTATTGATCACACCAGAATATAAAAAGTAGAAAAAGGGTAATGTATTAAAAGCGTACAGATTTACACAGTGTTGGGGAAATTGTAAATGTCCGTATATATTTTGCCAGAGTCAGACACTGGCTCTCACAGGCTCAGTATTGATCACACCAGAATATAAAAAGTAGAAAAAGGGTAATTGTTATGAATGTGCTAGAGATGGTTTCTGAGCAGAGGCTCCCTCTGGTGGTTAAAGACAGTACTGAACCTTTCAGCGAGGAATGGCAATCTGGGATCACTGACTGGTCTGATATAAGGGAGGTTCCCTCCCATGATGGTTGCCGGTGATCAATTGTTCTTGTCTCAATTGTGGTTCCTGGTTCATTTGGAAGTTTGCTGGACTCCTGCCTGCATCTCCTGCTTTCAGATAAGATATTTTTTTGCTTTTCTTTTTGTGCTTGCTTTTTGCATTGTTTTCTGCACTTTTGTGGAGGTCAGCCAGGTCCCCTCCTGGGGCCTGAGCTCCTCACAGTTTTTTTGCAGCCACTGTTATTTGCTCATTTGCTTTTTCCTATTTTTTCAGTGGCTACGGCATAGTTTTGTTACACCAGAGATATGATTTAGGTGGTAGAGATCGTGTGATCTCAGGTGTTTTTGCAATCAGAAGAGTTGGTATTTTTTAGGGTTTTTTTTGGATTGCAGTGAGAATCCTTTCCTCTACTTTTCTGTCTAGACAGATTGGGCCCCAGCGTTTGCTCATTCTATTTTCTGTCTGTGTCCGTGCTTCTTCTTGTCTAACCGCCATTACATGTTTGGGGGCTTCCTATTTTCTTTGGGGATTTGCTCCGGGGCAGATAGCTTTCCTCTTTCTGCCTTTAGGTGTAGTTATCTCTCAGGCTGTGACGAGGCATCTAGGATCAACGTAGGAACGCTCCACGGCTACCTCTAGTTGTGTGGTTAGTTCAGGTTACTGCAATTCAATAGGTTCCAGCATCTCTGGTGTATTGCTTTTTCTACCATTTGCATTTTAGCTACCATAAACACAACAGGTAATGTATTAGAAGTATACTGCTGTACACAGGGCTGGGGATCTTGAAAATCTCCGTATATTTTGCCAGAGTCAGACACAGTCTCTCACAGGCTCAGTATGGATCACACCAGAATATAAAAGTTGGGGTGTGGAGGAGAGGGGGACAGCCCAGGTAGGAGGTGGCAAAAATGGCATATGTTGAGGTGTATAATAGATGTAAACAGCTGCAAATGGAGGAATTGAAGTCCGAGGAAGAGGAGGACAAAGTGAGCCATTTTGCTGGCAACCTATGTGTCATCAGGGGAAAGTGGGACAAAATCCTTTGCAACCCATGCATGGTTCATTTTAATGAAGGTTAGATCATCAACATTTTGCGTCGACAGTCGGGTCCTTCTTTCTGTTGGGATTGATCCAGCAGCACTGAAGACTCTTTCTGATAGCACACTACCTGCAGGGCAAGCGAGCTCCTGTAAGGCATATTATGCCAATTCAGGCCAGGTGTCCAGTTTACAAGCCCAGTAGTCAAAGGGGAATGACCGGTGAGGGAGAACATCGATAGGGGAGTAGAAGTAATTTTTAACCATAGTTGACAACTGCTGTCTCCTGTCTGTTGCTATAGATTCAGTATTACCAGGCATGTGAGCTGTCCTGGAGAAACCAGTCCACAACATGGGCATGAAACCTCTGTCTCCAACGCCACTTCGGCTGTGTGCACCAAGAACACCTCTTCCATTTGGCCCAGTACGGCTCGTGGTAGAACCTGCACCGCTGCTGTTTGCTGGGAATGCCTCTAACAAACGGTTTTTCCAGAGTTGCTTGTTTGTTCACCAATATTAGCTCTAGGTTCTCCTGCAGCATGATGTTCTGTAATTTGCCTTTATAGAGTGGATCGAGGATGCTGGCCAACCAGTAGTCATCATCCTTCATAATTTTGGCAATGCGGGGGTCCCTTTTTAGGATCCACAAGCCATAATCACATATGTGGGCCAATGATCCAGGTGTCAGTGATGCACTGCCAGTGGTGGGTAGAGGAGCACTTTCTGTCAAAGCCACATCCCTCCAGTAATGCACAAACCCTGGATCTGAAATTGGCAAGCCAACATTTTCTCTTGCCCCCTTAGAAGCATCCTCCTCCCAAAAATAATCATCCCCCTCAGCCTCCTCCTCCTGTTCCTTTTCTTCCTCCATCTCGTTCAGGACAGTTCCCTGAGCAGACAATGGCTGACTGTCATCAAGGCTTCCCTCTTCCTCCTCTGCTGCAGACGCCTGATCCTTAATGTGCGTCAAAGTTTGCATGAGCAGACGCATAAGTGGGATGCTCATGCTTATGATGGCGTCGTCTGCGCTTACCAGCCATGTGCATTCCTCAAAATACTGAAGGACTTTACAGAGGTCTTTCAGGTTTGACCACTGTACACCCGACAACTCAATGTCTGCCCTCAAACTGCCTGCCCGTGTATCCTCCCATAAATGCATTACAGGCTGCCTCTGTTTGCACAGCCTCTCAACCACGTGCATGGTGGAGTTCCACCTTATTGCAACGTCTATGATTAGGCCGTGCTTGGGGAGGTGGAGCGATCGCTGCAGCCTCTGCATAAGACTGGAGTCTACGGGCGAGCAACGGATGTACGAGCACAGTCTTCACACTTTATGGTGCAAGGCTGTTAACTCCGGATAATTATTTAAGAAGCACTGCACCACCAGGTTCAAGGTGTGAGCCGTGCAAGGTATGTGTCTGAGTTTTGCCAGGGCTATGGCCGCCACAAAATTACGGCCATTATCACTGACTACTTTGCCTGGCTCAAGATGTATACTGCCCAGCCATGACTCAGTTTCTCGCTGCAAGTAGTTGGCAAGTACCTCCGCGATGTGTCTGTTGTCGCCCAAAGACATCATTTTTAAAACAGCCTGCTGACACTTACCACTAGCTGTTCAATAGTGGGACACCTCATGTGCAACACTGGCAGTTGCGGATGGAGTGCTCGTGCAACTGCGCTCTGGTGACGAGCTTTCGCTTCTGGAGGGAGGAGGAGGGTCGAACGCCTACAGCCAACTGCTGCCTATACCGTGGGCTAGACAGCACTGTACCACTGTCGCTGTCCCCTGTGGACCCTGCATCCACCACATTAACCCAGTGCGCAGTGATGGACACATAATGGCCCTGGCAATGCCTACTGGCCCATGCATCTGTTGTGAGGTGCACCTTTCCACTCACTGATTGTTTGAGTGCATGGACAATGCAGTCTTTCACATGCAGGTGGAGGGCAGGGATGGCTTTTCCAGAAAAGACGTGCCAACTGGGTAGGTCATAGCATGGGACAGTGTAGGTCATGAGGCCTCTGAATGCTGTGCTTTCAACCAAACAGAAGGGCATCATCTCTAATGAGATCAGTTTGGCAATGTAGGCTTTCAAACCCAGTGTATGAGGATAAGAGGATGAGTACTTTCTTGTCCTACTCAGAGTGTCTGGTAATGTGAGCTGGACTTGAGAGCTGCATATGGTGGAACTATCGGTGGATATGACAGACTGAGAGGGGGTTGGTGATGGTGATGGTGATGGTGGTGGTGGTGATGGCCTAGATGCAGTCTTTCGTTGCAAAAACATTGTGATTCCCTGACTGCTTTGGCCTTGCGACGACACCTCAACATTTCTTGCTGGTGGTGTGCCAACTGGTGGGCTTACAGTGGAGGAAGCGATGGAGCATTGCTGGCTACCTTCAGTCGGAGTAGGTGAACATGTGCTACCTGAGGTTTTGTAGTCCGTCCACACTTGCAAGTGCATGTTCTTTAAGTGTCTAAGCATGCAGCTGGTATTCAAATTTCTGAGATTTTTCCCTCGGCTAAAAGTCCTTCCGCACTTCTTACAGATAACCTTTGCCTCATCAATAGGATTTTGGTCAAAAAAGTGCCACATTGGACTCTTCCTACTATGGTATACATTTTCAGGGCTAATTTGACCGTCTGGCCAAGCTGTCCGGCATCTCTTTTTGTTTTTTTAACACCTTTTTGGACTGCTATGGGTCTGCCAGATAACAACAGCTGCGATGTCGATACCTGCTGCGGATCCTCCTCCTCTTCTGAGCTATTGCCAGCGACACCCTCCTCCCCCACTGTATGCCAATCAGGGTCAACAACTGGGTCATCCATCACCTCCTCTTCAATTTCATCTGCACCTTCCTCTGTGTCACCATGTAAGGTGGTATAGTATGCAGGAAGAGGCACCTGAGTTTCAACAGGGTCACATTCTGGCTCAATAGACTGCGAGAGCAATGTAGTGCTCTGGTTTAATGTACCAGCACAATCATATAGCAGTGGTTGTGCATCAGTGCACTCCATGTCAGATTCATGTTGGACTGGGGAATTCAGGATTTGACTTGATAGCCCAGGCATGGTATGTGAAAAGAGCTCCATGGAGTAATCTTAAGTGTGGCTTGCCGCATCCTTCCCTTTTGGTGGGGGTGAAGGATACAAGGCAAGGGGTTGTTATTGACCAGAAGCCTGCACTGACGAGTTTTTGAAACTTCAGAAGAGGAGGCGATAGAGCTCGAGGCTGTTTCGGCAATGTAAGCCAAAACCTATACGTGATGCTCCGGCTTTAAAAGCGGTTTTACGTAGTCCCAGAAATGGGAGCCTTCCAGGCCTTCTGGAGCCAGACGATGACGCAGGCTCAACACCTCCTGCCTTAGGTGCTATTGTGCTTTTGGCACTACCAGCAGATGCACCACCACAATCAGTACCAGGTGGCCCTCCACGGCCACATCCGCGGCCTCTTCCACCATACTTCCTCATGTTTGTGAAAATGTACCCAAAATACCAGCAGCTATATGGTACTGTATCAAGCGTACAGCTGTATACGGCGAGGGTGAAAAATTTTAATCTCCGTATATATTTCCGGAGAAACAGACACAGACGCTCACAAGCTCAGTATGGATTACACCTGAGCATAAAAAGCAAAAAAGTGTACTGTATCAGAAGCGTACAGCCGTATACAGTGCTGGGTTAATTTTAAATCTCCGTATATATTTCAGGAGTAACACACACAGTCAAAGGCTAAGTATGGAGTAGACCAGAATATGAAAAGCATGAAAAGTGTACTGTATCAGTAGCGTACAGCAGTATACAGTGTTGGGGTAATTTTAAATCTCCGTATATATTTCAGGAGTAACTCACACGGTCACAGGCTCAGTACGGATAACACCAGGATATGAAAAGCATAAAAAGTGTACTGTATCAGTAACGTACAGCTGTATACAGTGTTGGGGTAGTTTGAAATCTCCGTATATATTGCAGGAGTAACACACACGCTCACAGGCTCAGTATGGAGTAGACCAGAATATGAAAAGCATAAAAAGTGTACTGTATCAGTAGCGTACAGCTGTATACAGTGTTGGGGTAATTTTAAATCTCCGTATATATTTCAGGAGTAACACACACGGTCACAGCCTCAGTATGGATAACACCAGAATATGAAAAGCAGAAAAAGTGTACTGTATCAGTAGCGTACAGCTGTATACAGTGTTGGGGTAATTTTAAATCTCCGTATATATTTCATGAGTAATACACATGGTCACAGGCTCAGTATGGAAAACAACAAAATTTGAAAAGTAGAAAACGTGTACTGTATCAGTAGCGTACAGCTGTATACAGTGTTGGGGTAATTTTAAATCTCCGTATATATTTGAGGAGTAACACACACGCTCACAGGCTCAGTATGAATTACAACAGAATATGAAAAGCAGAAAAAGTGTACTGTATAAGTAGCGTACAGCTGCATACAATGTCGGGGTAATTTGAAATCTCCATATATATTTCGGGAGTAACACACACGCTCACAGGCTCAGTATGGAGTAGAACACAATCTGAAAAACATAAAATGTGTACTGTATATGTAGCGTACAGCTGTATACAGTGTTGGGGTGATATTTGAGGAGTAACACACACGCTCACAGGCTGAGTATGGAGTAGACCAGAATATGAAAAGCATAAAAAGTGTACTGTATCAGTAGCGTACAGCTGTATACAGTGTTGGGGTAATTTGAAATCTCTGTATATATTTCAGAAATCACACACAGACGCTCACAGGCTCAGTATGGATTTGACCGTAATACAGAAGGCAGAAAAACGGTACTGTATCAGAAGATACCAGCTGTATACGGTTTTGGGGAAAAGTGAAATCTCCGTATATATTTCCGGAGTCACACACAGGTAGTCAGCATGTATTTGTCCGTGTGTAAGGTTCTTTGTCTCTGTTGACATGTTCCTTGAAACTCAGTTTTCCGTCGGCCATTTTGCTTTCTGTCTTTCTGCAGCTCTTGCCCTCAGTTAATATGGAGTTTCCAGTTTTCATGTTCCCGCCCTGATTCTTTCCTCTTGCTTCTTAAGCAGCCTCAGCTGAACAATCAGTGCTCCTGAATCAAGCCTCAGTCAGTCTGTGACCTTACTCCTGGAAACCTTGGACTTGTACTCCAGCTATTCCCTACTGAGGAACCTTGGAACACTTTTGGACTCTGGAAACCTGCTGTTTGGTGAATCCATGTTTGCAGAGGAATTACGGTACAGAGAAGAGATCCTGAACCTGCTTTGGAGATTTATTCTAGTGCTTGAAGTTACTCTGGCCTGCTGTGTCTTCTGTCGCTGTTCCTGCAAACTGTGTGAACTTTTCAGCATGCTTGTATGAAGTAATACAAGTCATTTCATTTCAACCTATGTCTCCTGTGTTTTCCTCGCAACCAAGCACAAGACGCTATAGGAACTGTACACTATACATGACAAGATTCAGGAGCCAATGTTTAGTGTCTGCTGGGTCTGGGAAAGCCGTGTCTGCTGTGACTGTGGATATCAGATGTCCGTTTAATACCTTATGTGATGACAGTGGTTGTGACTTCTCACAACCATTCCAGGTGAGCGCATTCCCTTAAAATTTTACTCTGGAGTGTTACCACAGGTAAACACTATTGTTTTTTTTTTGTTTTTTTTTCTTTCCTCTTCCAGCACTTCTGCCTTAAAAGATCTGGAAGATGGAGGCCCGCATAAAGGAACTTTGCGGAGTGACTGATACAATCCTTTCAGATGTACAGACTTTAAAAACCCGTTTTGCAAGCCTACAGGACCTCACTAATCATAATTTGCAAGTGTTTGGACAGACTACCCAGGAATTGCGAGCCAGGATTGAGGCTCTAGAGGAACGAGCCCAGGCTTCTGCCATAACCCCGAGTTCTGGGATCCCCAAATTACCTCCTTTTCGTTTTGGCGGTGAACGTGAGAAATTCAGGGGATTTATTAATCAATGCAATTTATTTTTCTCTGCACATGCTTCACAATTTCCCACTGAACGATCCAAAGTGCTTACTATAATCATGTTGCTTACCAATAAGGCTTTGATGTGGGCAAACCCTCTGATTGAGACTGAGGATGATTGTTTGAATCACCTTGATGCTTTTATTTCAGCCATGGGGCAGGTGTTTGATGACCCCAATCGAGGTGCAACAGCTGAAGCAGCCATGTTAACTTTGCGCCAAGGTAAGCGTTCAGTAGCCGAATATGCCCTGGATTTCAGGAGATGGGCTTTTGATACCACTTGGGACACTTCCGTTAAAAAATCTATTTTTCGGAAAGGGTTGTCTCCACTGATTAAGGATGAACTTGCTCGTGCCGACCCTCCCACTGCGTTAGGTGACTTTATTAACTATTGTATCCGTATTGATGCTCGTCTGACTGAACGCAGACAAGAGAGATGGTTCGAAAATAATCGCACTAACCTTTTCCTACCTCCCTCCTCAGCTAAGGAACCTTTGAGTAGGATCACAAGGGAACCAGAACGTGAACCCATGCAGGTGGACTCTTTACAAAGACGGGTTAGTGATGCACGCAAAGAACATCGTATAAAGGAAAATCTATGTTTCTACTGTGGTAAGTCAGGGCACTTCATTATAAACTGCCCCAGCCGTTCTCGTAAGACTACAGCAGCAGTCATTCACTGTGAGTTTGCGAGAGGAGCTCTGTCATGTCCGAGCCTCAGGCTCCAGAGAGATCTGCTGCAAGAGATCTTGATTTCTCGGACTTAAACTCTGTTAGTTCTGGGGACGATGACGGTATAAACGCTGCAATTTTTCAAGTTTCCTCAGCGGTGTCCCAGCTGAGTTGTAAAAGAAACAATTCTCATTGCTTCCTTTCCATCAAACTCTGGGTTGACTCAGTCTGGGTGTCTAGCTCTGCTATGATTGACTCAGGAGCAAGTGGAAATTTTATGGATATCTCCTTTGCTCTGAAACAGGGGATACGTTCAGTGAAGAAGGCTACTCCAGTACAGATGGAGACTGTGGATGGCTCTCTACTGACTTCTGGACCAGTGGATCAAGAAACAGAGCCTTTGAGGGTCCTTATGGGTAAAGATCATCAGGAGAAAATGTCTTTTATGCTTATCTCTTCTCCCCACTTTCCCATTATTCTAGGGCTACCATGGCTGCAGGCGCAGAATCCTACGATTAACTGGGAGACCAAGGAATTACACTTTCCAGAGAAACAGATGAGTCAAGGATAGTGTTGAGCGATAGTGCTCGATATCTAAAAATATTGTATCGAAATTGTATCGCCGATAGCACTAAATATCGTCGATATCCGATTTTGATACCGGAAGTCCAATGTAAGTCTATGGGAACAAAATATCGCAACTAAAAAAAACCTTTATTTCCTTGTAAACACTAAATATACACACATAGAATACATATATATATATACATGTCATTGTGACATATATATATATATACATATATTTATAGTTTATACACTTCTACATAGTAAAATAGACTCTGATTCAATTGCCGGGTAAAGCCGTGACATACCCCATAGAAGTCGACGGGCTCGGTGCCGAGTACCCCAAAAACCTCTGGCTCTGTGCGTCTCAACTTGGGCGTCACGAACAGGATTCTGTAACTCGCTATAAGCGAGTCCTGTGTGCCTGAATTGAACTGGTTTTGTGCTTGAGAATTGCTAAAATCATCAGAGAATGTATTTGCCATTTTTCCGCCATATC
Source organism: Oophaga sylvatica (assembly GCA_033576555.1). NCBI lineage: Eukaryota > Metazoa > Chordata > Amphibia > Anura > Dendrobatidae > Oophaga > Oophaga sylvatica. Next base: position 2,053,233 of record JARQOD010000005.1, on the reverse strand, counting down.
TGCGTCACGACGAGGCACTGGTGAAGAAGAAGGGCGTGCTCTTCATGGGTGTACACACTCACTCAGTGACGCGAAAACGATGGCTCTAAATGGTACTGCAATGTAAGATCGTGCCCCACAGCTCTTGAGTTCCGCCTCCTCATCCTCCTCAGTGTGCGGAAACTAACACGAAGGTCCCGCCTCACTACAAAAGAGGGGCCCTCTCCAGATGCTAATGACACATGTGACTTGGCAGAGATGGCTAATGGACACGAGCAGAAGTGTGAAGGAATGGAGCAGTCAGAGCTCTCCCCCCATGGAAGCGACCCGATCGCCACGGAACCACCGTTGGGCACCCGGCCTGGAAACCCTCCTACGTTGCAAGAAGCGGAGGATACCCTAAGAGGCCTGGCCCGGCACCGGGAGGAGGTCGCCAGGATGGAAGCCAGCTGGCGTGCCCTAAAACTAAACTTGGAGCGGCGCCAATCCCTCTTACCTGAAGTGTCTGTACCGGAAGGTGAGGCACCCGTTCTAGTAGAGGAGTCCGTGCGGGCATCCCAGCCCTTGCAATGTGATCCGGTTGACGTTGTCGCAGTGGAGGCAACCGTTCGTGCAAAAAACGCTGCACCGGCAGCACCCCAGATCCCGCTGTCTGCCCCCGTCGCTGAGACAGAAGAAGCGACACCCGTCCTCATGGAGGAGGCCGCGCAGGCACCAGAGGTCTACCTGCCTGTACCGGAGCCCCGACTGTCATCTGTTCCAGAGCCGGCTGCTTCCTCCGCAGGTGAGCGCCGCCAGGACTGGGGGGCGCCAGGAGAGCTGCCGCAAACTGGACACTGTAAGCTGCAGTTTGATGGTGGAGACATGGAGATGCTGGAGGAGAATTTCAACCGGCGTCAGGAGGAAGAGTGGAGACGTTGGGAGAAGGAAGCAGAGCGACAAAGGGAGCAGCGAGAATCCCAAAAACTTCGCCAACGTCAGCTGGAGAAGGACCGGGCAGATAAGGACCGGATGAGAAAAGATAAAGGAACCCTGAGGGAGCCGCGGCGTAAGGGTGCAGTACGGAGCTTTAAATTGAAAGGTGGTTGGGGCTTCATCCAGGAGCCTGGACTTTATTTAGAATTTTTTGTGAACCGGCGGGACGTGGAGGCTCACCTCCCAGAAGGACACCCGGGGAGGGACCTGTTGCCAGGAGACTTGGTGACTTACACCCGACACTGGGGTTACAATGGATGGTACGCCCTAAATGTTACCAGGTGCGACCCCTACTCCCCAGAGTGTCAGGAACCTGTGAGACCCTCGGAGCCTTCAGCCTCCCACATCCAGGCCTCTGCAAAAGTGCCAACCCCACAACGTAAATCTCCCCAGCCTCCCTCAGTGGTCTCCTCAGCAGCCCCAGCTATGGACATGATAACTATAGCTGGCCCGTACCCGGCGCCTGTTAGGCCCCCTGGGGTTCGTACAGTCCGTGACATAGGGCTCCAGACCCGGAGGGAGATGAAAGAGGTGGCCACACAGACCCAGATAGCGGGTCACGACTTGACTGTACAGGTCACACGACGTCATCAGGTCCTGGTGGTCCTTGGTGCCTCGGATGTTTGGCAAGCATCAGAAGAGTACCAGGTGGTACCTGGAACACCCCTGCCAAAGAATTATAAATAACCTGGACAGGGTCCCTGTATGTAAATAGTTAAATTGTTTATGTACCCGGACGGGTGAATGTTCATAAAAAAGTTTTTTAATTTAATAAAAAAAAAAAAACACAGTTTTCATTACTTTTATTACAGTGTCATCCTGCGACGCCATCGATCTCCTGTAAAAAAATGAAAAAAAAAAAAAGTATACCACCTGACCGACGCAGTCCATAGTAACGAGTGTCCAACGACGATCCAGCTCTGCTACATCAGAATGACAGGCAGAGCCTGTCATCCCGGCGCAGCACAGCTGATTACCTGCTTCCCCGGCGGTGACGTCATCGGACTGACTGCTTTACGGCCGGGATTACCCAGCAGTCACTGCAGTTATCGCAAGAAACTGCATGTGACCGCCGGGGAAAGATGATGGCGGCCATGAAGCAGTCCAGGCCGTGACCGCCGGAGATCTTCTGCCAGGTAAGTGCCGCTGACTCCTGACAGACCCGACCGACGGACACTCACAGTGACAGTGACAAATCTGATTCCGGTATTCGATAAGACGAAAATATCGAAACGAATTATCGAAAGGCCGATAGAGCTAATATCGGCCGATAGCCGATATTTACATTATCGTATCGCTCAACACTAGTCAAGGAGTTTCAGCTTGCTCTGTTCCTAAAGGAACCATTTTAGTCCCTGAACTACCAGCTGTATACCAGGACTATGTGGATTTATGTGACAAGAAGAACGCTGATTAGCTTCCTCCTCACCGTCCATATGATTGTCCAATTGAATTATTGCCTGGAGCCGAGATACCTTTTGGTTAGATCTACCCCCTAGCGGGGCCCGAGCTAAAAGCTTTGAAGGATTATATAGACGAAAATTTAGCCAAGGGCTTCATACGCACCTCTTCATCTCCCGCAGGTGCACCCATCTTCTTTGTGAAGAAGAAAGATGGATCTCTGAGACCCTGCATAGACTATAGGGAACTCAATAAGGTTACTATTAGAAACCGTTATCCATTGCCTTTAATCCCTGAGTTGTTGGAGAGAGTGCGGCATGCCAAAATTTTCTCTAAACTGGATCTCCGTGGGGCCTATAACTTGGTCCGTATTAGACCTGGGGATGAATGGAAGACTGCTTTCAGGTCACGCTATGGACACTTTGAATATCTAGTTATGCCTTTTGGTCTGAGTACCGCCCCAGCCACTTTCCAACACTTCGTGAATGATATCTTCAGGGATCTCCTAGATACATTTGTGGTGATTTATCTGGATGATATTCTAATTTTTTCTAACTCCACAGAGGAACATCATGGACATGTGAGAATGGTCTTAGAACGCCTAAGACAAAACCATCTCTACATCAAACTTGAAAAATGTGAATTCCATAGGACCGAAATTCAATTTCTGGGGTATGTACTATCTACGCAAGGGATTAGTATGGATGGAATGATTTAGAGAATCCTGCTTTGAGCAGGGGGTTGGACCAGAAGGCCCAGGAGGTCCCTTCCAACTCTACCATTCTATGATTCTATGAAGCAAGACCCAAGCCATCAAGGATTGGCCAATTCCTAGAAATGTGAAGGAGGTGCAGCGTTTCATCGGGTTTGCCAACTTCTATAGACGTTTCATTAAGAATTTTTCTGAGGTAGTGTCACCTATCACCCAACTTACCCGGAAACAGTCTAGGTTCTCCTGGACCCCGCAAGCTCAGGAAGCATTTTCCTGTTTAAAGGATAAATTTACCACCGCACCTATCTTAGTACATCCCAACCCCGAGCTTGCCTTCATAATAGAGGTGGATGCTTCAGACTGTGCCGTTGGAGCTATACTCTCTCAGAGAACAGGTGAGAAGAATGTCTTGCATCCCTGTGCCTTCTTTTCCCAGCAGTTGTCTTCGGCTGAGAGGAACTACGATGTGGGCAATAGAGAATTGTTGGCCATTATTGCCGCCTTCAAGGAATGGAGACACCTTCTTCAGGGAGCTGCACAGCAAATAGTCGTCCTGACAGACCATCGTAACCTTGAATTTATCAGGTCGGCTAAGTGCCTGACTCCTCGCCAGGCTCGCTGGAATCTTTTCCTAAACCAATTTAATTTTGTCATTTCTTATAGACCAGGATCGCGCAATGGAAAGGCTGATGCACTCTCTAGGATTCATTCAGCAGAGACACGTCCACTTACTCCTCCTAAGACTATTCTTCCTGACTCTAGATTCCTGGGAGTGATTCATAATCAAGACCTACTTAAGGACATCAAGGAAGCATACCATGCGGATTCTTTGTTGGCTCAACCCCCAAGGGACGTAAGTCTTGTCTTTAAGAATGGTGTGTGGATTCAGGGACAACGTCTGTATATACCTGAAACAGTCAGATTGAGAGTATTGCAACTCATCCACGATTTCAAGACAGCCGGGCATAGGGGAATTCTAAAGACACAAGAATTTCTTTCTCATTTCTTTTGGTGGCCCACTTACAGGAAAGATGTCTTAAACTATGTCACTTCATGTGAAGTCTGTGCAAGATGCAAAACACCTCGCTCCTCACCAACTGGTCTGTTGCAACCTCTTCCCACCCCGTCCCGCCCGTGGGGATCCATTTCTATGGACTTCATTGTGGAGTTGCCAACCTCTCAAGGGAAGAACACCATTCTAGTGGTGGTTGACCGTCTAACAAAGGCAGCTCATTTTATCCCTTGTGTCGGCTTACCCACTGCAAAACAGACATCAGACTTGATGATTAAGAATGTGTTTCGCTTACATGGAGTACCGGATGAGGTCATTTCGGATCGAGGGGTGCAATTCACTTCAAGGTTTTGGCAAAATTTCTGTGCAGCATTGGACATTAAAGTAAACCTTTCTTCTGCTTTTCATCCCCAGACTAATGTACAGACAGAACGAACCAATCAGACCCTGGAGCAGTATCTCCGCTGTTTTATCTGCCACCTACAGGATGATTGGGTGGATCTACTTCCACTGGCTGAGTTCTCTTATAACAACTCTCAGAGCGCCTCCACTAAGCAGTCTCCTTTTTACTCCAATCTAGGTTATCATCCTAACATTCTTCCTCGATTTCCCATAGATACGCCCTTGCCGGCAGTGGCTGAAAGAATCACTTCTTTACAAAAGAATATGGATCTTCTAAAGGAAAATCTAGAATTGGCTCAGGAAAGGTACAAGAAAGCAGCAGATAAATTTCGTAAACCTGCACCAGCTTTCAAGGTAGGAGATTTGGTCTGGCTGTCAACCAGAAATCTTAAATTAAAGATTCCATCGTCTAAATTGGGACATAAGTACATTGGACCTTATAAGATCAATAAGATTATAAGTGCTGTTGCTTGTCGTCTTCAACGGCCCAGAACTATGAGAATCCACCCTGTCTTTCATGTATCCCTACTAAAGGCTGCAACACCCAATACGTTTCCTGGACGTTCTTCTTCTTGCCCTGACCCAGTGCTGGTCGATGGTCAGGAAGAATTTATGGTGGAAAGGATTCTAGATTCCAGGTTGTACAGAAATCAGTTGCAATATTTGATTAAATGGCAGGGCTACCCAGTGGAGGACAACTCATGGGAGCCAGTCAATAATGTAAATGCTCCTCGCCTGCTCCGCCAGTTTCATCAGAGGTACCCTGACAAGCCTGGTCTGAGGTCATCCGGAGGTTGTCCCTAAGGGGGGAGTAATGTAAGGTTCTTTGTCTCTGTTGACATGTTCCTTGAAACTCAGTTTTCCGTCGGCCATTTTGCTTTCTGTCTTTCTGCAGCTCTTGCCCTCAGTTAATATGGAGTTTCCAGTTTTCATGTTCCCGCCCTGATTCTTCCCTCTTGCTTCTTAAGCAGCCTCAGCTGAACAATCAGTGCTCCTGAATCAAGCCTCAGTCAGTCTGTGACCTTACTCCTGGAAACCTTGGACTTGTACTCCAGCTATTCCCTACTGAGGAACCTTGGAGCACTTTTGGACTCTGGAAACCTGCTGTTTGGTGAATCCATGTTTGCAGAGGAATTACGGTACAGAGAAGAGATCCTGAACCTGCTTTGGAGATTTATTGTAGTGCTTGAAGTTACTCTGGCCTGCTGTGTCTCCTGTCGCTGTTCCTGCAAACTGTGTGAACTTTTCAGCATGCTTGTATGAAGTAATACAAGTCATTTCATTTCAACCTATGTATCCTGTGTTTTCCTCGCACCCAAGCACAAGACGCTATAGGAACTGTACACTATACATGACACCGTGATAGCAGCCGGTACACGGTAGTGTGAGGAGCGTACAGCTCTATACGGTGTGGGAAAAAATGAACGCTCGGTAACTGTGCAGAAAAAAAGTATTAGTGCTGTGTAGGTGCTGTGTTAAAAAGCACTCTGCACAGCAGTGTACACACAGCAATACAGCTAGCAGGCAGCCTAATAATCAGCTCTGCTGCTGCACACAATATATTCCTCCCCTGTCACTGGCAGGCAGCCTAATAATCAGCTCTGCTGCCCCACCAAGAAATTCCTCCCCTGTCACTGGCAGGCAGCCTAAGAACCAGTGCTGCTGCTCACAACAAAATCCTCCCCTGTCACTGCACACTAACTGTACAGCTAATCGCTATCAGCACAAGCACAGAATTATTGCTTTTTTCCTGCCTAATGCTCTCCCTACTGAGAACCAGCGTCAGCAACCTCTCCCTACGCTAAGATCGGCAGAAGTAAAATGGCGGTCAGCGGTGAGGGCTTTTATAGGCACTGTGACGTCACACAAAGCAAGCCAATCACTGCAATGCCCTTCTCTAAGATGGTGCTGGCCACTGCCCATGTCTTCGCGTTGCCCACAGTATGCGTCCTTGCTCATTGGCTGTGAAAAGGCCCTTCAAGCATTATGGGAAAACCAATTTTGGCGCTCGGGTCGCCGAACGCATGACCGACCTCACGCTATGGTCGGGTTTCACTCGGCGAAACCCGACTGTTAAGGGCCTGCGGAACGCACCTAATAGATATAAAGGAGAGGTGCGTTCGGAGCCCGGGGTCCACCGTGCAGGTAGAGCCTGCTGCTAGTAAGATGGCATAAATAGGCAGTATGAGCGAACTCTGTTATACCGCAGAGTCGTAGATGTAAATGCCGTAGCACTATATGGCGATATAAGCGGACTCTGTTAATTCACAGAGCCTCCGTAACAAAGACTGTGTCCTGTTAGATTCACAGGGAACACAGATGACTGCTAAGCGGATTGCAGTCTGTGGTCATGCAAACAGAACCCAAGCAGTAATCTCCTCACCGGAGGTGCCGGTATTCTAGGGGCTTATTTCAGCCAGACCTAACCACATGCATACATGACCACACTGGCGCAAGCACGTAACAAATTTGATACTAGCGCATGGCCATGTGGTAAGGACCGCCTTTTATAGCAGCCACAAGAAAAAGACCTTCCAGGAAGGACTAATGGGAAGCTGCTTCAGAACATCAACAGCCACAGGACCTTCCTGAAGGACCAATAGGAGTGGCAGCTGTATCTGAACATGTGACCCCTGATCTCCAATGGGAGATCTTGCCCTGGGCATGCTCAGATGAAGCAACAAAGGACTTAGTCCTAAAGACGTCTGCTCGCCGCTGACCAGTACTGGCTACAATAGCAGAACCTGAAGAGGCAGCAGCAAGTCTCTGCACAGTATTAGACTGGTCGAGACACTGGGACTGACGTCTTTGCTGAGCAGGCTCCACTGCGGCTGGAGATGGATGGGGAACCGCAGCTGGACTGGTTTGGAGACTCCCCTTGTGCAGCAGCGGGAACTTGAACCCTAACACCGACTTTGGCGAAAGTCGGTCTGTTTTTGAATCTGACTGACCTGTTTTACTCAACTCTACTCTGCACCCAATCTTGACTGAAAAAAACAGAAATGTAGAAATTTTTGCAAATTTATTAAAAAGAAAAACTGAAATATCGCATGGTCATAAGTATTCAGACCCTTTGCTCAGACACTCATATTTAAGTCACATGCTTTCCATTTCCTTGTGATCATACTTTAGATGGCTCTACTCCTTTATAGGAGTCCAGCTGTGTTTAATTAAACTGATAGGACTTGATTTGTAAAGGCGCACACCTGTCTTTATAAGACCTCACAGCTCACAGTGCATATCAGGCCAAATGAGAATCATGAAGTCAAAGGAACTGACCAAGGAGCTCAGAGACAGGATTGTGGCAAGGCACAGGTTACAAAAGAATTTCTGCAGTACTCAAGGTTCGTAAGAGCACAGTGGCCTAAATAATCCTTAAATGGAAGAAGTTTGGGACCACCAGAATTCTTCCTAGAACTGGCTGTCCAGCAAATCTGAGCAATTGTGGGAGAAGAGGCTTGGTGAGAAAGGTAAAGAAGAACTCCAAGATCACTGTAGCTGAGCTCCACATATGCAGTAGGGAGATGGGAGGAAGTTCCACAAAGTCAACTATCATTGCAACCCTCCACCAGTTGGGCCTTTATGGCAGAGTGGTCTGATGGAAGCCTCTCCTCAGTGCAAGACATATGAAAGCCTGCACAGAGTTTGCTAAAAAACACATGAAGGACTCCCAGACTATGAGAAATAAGATTCTCTGGTCTGATGAGATGAAGATAGACCTTTTCGGTGATAATTCTAAGTGGTATGTGTGGAGAAAACCAGGCACTGCTATTCACCTGCCCAATACAGTCCTAACAGTGAAACATGGTGGTGGCAGCATTATGCTATGAGGGTTTTTTCAGCTGGATGGACAGGACGATTGGTTGCTATTGATGTAAACATGAATGCAGCCAAGTACAGAGAAATCCTGGATGAAAACCTCTTCCAGAGTGCTCTGATCCTCAGACTTGGCCGAAAGTTCACATTCCAACAAGACAATGACCCTAAGCACACAGCTAAAATAACAAAGGAGTGGCTTCAGAACAACTCTGTGACCATTCTTGACTGGCCCAGCCAGAGCCCTGACCTAAACCCAATTGAGCATCTCTGGAGAGACCTGAAAATGGCTGTTCACCATCCAATCTGAAGGAACTGGAGAGAATCTGCAAGGAAGAATAGTGGAGGATACCCTAATCCAAGTGTGAAAAACTTGATGCATCATTCCCAAGAAGACTTATGGCTGTACTAGCTCAAAAGGTTGCTTCTACCTAATACTGAGCAAAGGGGCTGAATACTTATGACCTTGTGATATTTCAGCTTTTCTTTTTTAATACAGTTGCAAAAATTTCTACATTTCTGTTTTTTTTTCAGTAAAGATAGGGTGCAGAGTGTACATTATTGAGAAAAAATGAACTTTTTTGCATTTACCGTATGGCTTCAATGAAACAAAGAGTGAAAAATTGAAATGGTAATTAATTTATCTGAAATTGTGCTAATAGAACCCCAGTTAGAAGTCCTGAGCTTGGGTGTTAAGGTTCGAGTTCCCGCTGCTGCACAAGGGGAGTCTCGAACCAGCCCTGCTGCGGTACCCCATCCATCTCCGTCCGCAGTGGAGCCTGCTCAGAAGATACGTCGGTCCCAGCGTCTTGCTGATTCCAATACTGTGCAGAGACTTGCTGCTGCCCTTCCTGGATCTTCTATTATGGCCAGTACTGGAGCAGACGTCTTTGGGACGGAGTCCTGCGTTTCCCCTTCTGAGCATGCCCAGGGTAAGATCTCTCATTGGAGATCAGGGGTCACATATTCAGGTACTGCAGCAGCTCCTATTGGTCTGCCAGGAAGGTCCTGAAACTACATGTGTTTTGGAACAGTTTCTCATTGGTCCTTGTTTCTGGCAGGTCCTGTAGCTGTTACTATAAAAGGGTGGCATGGCTGGGACGCATTATGTGCTTTGTTCCAGTGTGATCATGCACGCATGTGGTTAGGGCTCGGCTGAAATAAGCCCCTAGAATACTGGCACCTCCGGTGAGGAGATTTGAGTGCACATGGTTAGGACTTGGCTGAAATAAGCCCCTAGAATACCGGCTACTCCAGTGAGGAGATTGCTTGATTGCGTTTCTGTCTGCATGATCACGGACTGCTATCCGCACAGCAGTTATCTGTGTATCCCTGTGGTGTTAACAGGACACAGTCTTTTTTCTCAGCGGCTCTGTGACGCAACAGGGTTCGCTTTATAACGCTGGTTCAGCGCCCTAGCATTTTACTTTGCGGCTCACTGAAGTTAAGTGAGTTCACACTTATCGCCATATAGCACTGTGGCATTCCCGTTAGCGGCTCTGGGGATTAACAGAGTCACACTTACTGCCACAGCGCGCTACGGCGTTTATTTTAGCGACTCTGCGGGATAACAGAGTTCGCTACTTTCGCCATCTTACTAGAAGCGGGCTTCGCCTGCACGGTGGACCCCGGGCTGCGAACGCACCTTTCTACTATATCTATTAGGTGCTTTCCGCAGACCCTAACATTGGGTCTTTCCTTTTCACCAACAGCCCCCTTTGATTCTTTTTTAGCGATATACGACTTAAACATGTTTGCATGTAAGCTAGTGTTGAAGAAACTACATGAAAAATCTAATAATGGGGATGGATGGGATGCAAAGAAATTAGAAGCTATATCTACCTTGGAAGAGTTGGATGAGGAAAATGATAGACTTGTCAAAAGGGGTAAGTTTGTACCACCAATCCCTAAAAAATTCCCTCCGCTCAATATATACCCTAATGTGGAACTCTTTGTGAGATTGGTCTAGGATGAATTTGAAAAGATTTCTGAAACTGTCACCCACGGTAACCTCACCTTTGTCCAGAGAAAGGCTCTCAGGGAGTTGAAAAATCTTATAGAAGTTATTATAAAATCTGCTGACAAAGGAGGTAACGGCTTTTCAGGGGGAAATTTTGGACATCCTAGAAAAGGCATTTGAGAATGGAATCATCACGAAAGAACTGAGGGATAACCTGAAACCTGACTTCCCTAAAGTGGCCTGTATTTATTTCACATCAAAGGTTCATAAGAACCTTACGACAACTCCGGGATGGCCCATTGTATCATGTAAGGGAAATCTGTGTTAAATTGTGTCAAAATAACTGTTCCAATTTTTGTTTTGCCCATTCTGCAAATTCAGCGTGTTGATCTGGGTCACCAACCACTTCCATTTTATTTAGGTGTATCCATATAAATGGCCCACACTGTAGATTTGATCTTACTACGTGCTAAGGGGGTGCCATATTTATGGCCCTGAGCAAGACCACATGAGACCCTTAAATTGGATGAGTTCCTCACAGCCACATTTATAATTAGACGCTTAATGATCTTTGATCTTCAGTCTGCTTCTTTTCCATCGGTGATGTCACCTATTAGCTATATACCATACCTCATAGACTCTAGTTTTATTGATCCTTACAACCTTTGATTTGGGTTACCCAGAGATACTTTAAATTGTTTTTATGATAATAAGATACAGGAACATAACAATTGGCCCAGAAATGCTCTACTTCAGCCTGAAAACTTTCTTCAGCTCCAACATGCTACGTGGATACTTCACCAATTTAGGCAACAATATCCATCTAAATCAAATTGCTCCTGGCTGGACATGCTGACTAAATTACCTTCTCCAAGAATAAAGCTTATCTATCGTTTATATTCTAGACTTATCACCCCACCCCTATTTTTAAACCCTCTTTCATTTACTCTTGGTAGTCAGAACTTAATGTTATTTTCTCTGATGAACAGATATCTAAACTTTTTTTAATGCACGCAGTTTTTCTAGAGGAGAATTCTTATAAAATCCTAACTAGATGGCATATGACCCCGGCCAAGCTTTCCCATATGGGTTTATTTGACTCCATTACTAGCTGGAGATGCCACTCTCAGATGGGTCAGTAGACAAATTACACACATTTTTTGTGATTGTCTGATACTTAAGGATTTTTGGTAAATTATTAACCGGGAACGTAAGAGATTAGGACACTTTGATACTAACCTACAAGCTACAGAAGCTCTTTTGTCATGCCCATACAAGAGCTTTAAGCCAAGGAAACATGGTCTTCTACCATTATTAGGGGGTGGGATAGAATTAAATACTTATTTCCCCTTCCTCTAATTGTTCTCAGTGTGTTGATGTTTACATGTGCTAATGTTGATAATGTCTATGTTAATAGTTGTGGCACTGCTACATAGTAATATGTATTTCCTCTTACATTTATGGTACTGCTACATTCATGTACTGTATGTGTTACCATTCTCTGTAGGACTATGCATAGTATGTTGTGTTCCTTTAATGTAAAATAATAACGTGTTGTCTTGCTTTACACTGTATATAATGTAATAATGTTTACTAATTTTAATGTACAGTTTAGGGAAAGTGAAGCGTACCCTTCAGACAATGGAGGGGGCATTATAAGGTTTGCAGTTCTTTATTACTAAGGGCAACTGTAGTATTTGTGGGAACCACTAGATGGAGCATAATAGTGTGCCCTGTAAGTATAGCTCATGGTAAGGTTATAGGGGGTTAAGTGTAGAGGGGTTTCTGGGTAGTAAGATAGTAGTTTTTAGGAATTTAGTTCAGACGGGGCCAGGGTACCGAAGTGTACACATGGGCTATAGGGCCGGGCAGCTCAGCAGTCACTTAATGTTAAATAGCTGCAACCCACGTTATCCACAGTCACTGTGCATCATAGCAGTGGGCCAGTACAGGAGAGGAAAGATGTAGCGACTCATTGCCTGGGCGGACGTCTTTAGGGCAGGAGTTAGTTGGACTGAGGAGTTGAAGGAAGTTAGAGCTTCGACGAGAACGGTACAGAAGAGCCAGATGCTTTACCAGAGGCAACCAAACCTGGTGGCCGATGATTTCGAGTCTGGGGCGAAACAGGCAGAAGGAATTGTCATTTTGGCAAGGTTAGGCCAGGAAGGATCTGGGGAGCAGTCTAAGACGGTCCGGTCCGGGCGTGTGCCACACAGAAGCGAAAGCAAAGTAGGGAAAGATGGGGAGACAAGTGAATTTCATGATGTGCCAACTGTGTATGTAACGTGTGAAGTATTAAGAGAATTTTCAAGTTATCCTAGAATGTGTCTCCATTACTGGGGGTCACCTGGAAGAGGGACCGTCGCCGCCTGGGAAGTGCCCAGGGGGGACCTGAAACTGGAGACTCAGATACGCTGAGAAGTGAAATACAGTTTTCTGTGAGGGAAGATCAGGACATAGATGCTATAGTGACTCTGGCCATGACTACAGAACTGGCCTCCCCTTACACCATTACTAATTAGCGCAGTTAAACATTTAATAACAATACACTGGAGAGATGAGTCTCCTCCCACTCTTCGAGAATGGATCTCTAAGGTGAATCAGATTTCCCATTTGGAAGAGCTCACCAGTTGGGAAACACACACCCATGAGACCTATAATATAACTTGGGCCCCATGGAAACAGCTACAATCTAGAGATTCAACATAAGGTTTTTTACATGCGTAGGTATAGGCTACCGACGAGGTTTAACCTTCATGTGGCTCCTCCTTCATTATAAATACTCTTACCCAACATATCTATACAGATGTTTCTAGCACTTCTTCATTGGTTTTAATGTAATTATGTAAGAATGGATATATGCTTCACTATATTAACATGTGTGCCTACTATTGTTCATTTTATACCTAATTTTCCTTCTTACTCCCCATTTAAGCGAACCTAAACCTATATTCCCTGCATTCTCCCTTCATCCTTCCCTCCCTTATTTTCTCTTTGTTCCCCTCCCCCCCTTCTCCCCACCCTCTTTTTCCGGCACTATGGTTTGATATGTACTGCTGTGTACTATATATATATGCCTACAACATGTTTGTATCTTTCCTATGATAAACCTAAAATAAAGTATTTACAAAAAAAGATTATATATCAAGGTTTAAATATTCCACTTTAAATGCAAGATCAATCAGGGTTACATCAATTTAAAGTCCCTCTTCAGTGTGTTTATTACCAGTCTGCAAAATTATTGCTATATTAGTACAAGATGTAGATTGTGAGAAGTGAACTCGCCTAAAACATCAAAAAAAATTGTCTCAGTTTTCTTCTCATTGTCACCTCCTGTTTTACTCTACTGAGCCCGACAGCTATCCACAATCACAACCTCTGGTCTTCTGCTTGACTGACAGTCCAGATGAAGTTGCTGCTCTTCTTCAGATATCCCTTTTAATAGTTTTTTCCAAGCTTTAGAGCCTCTCACAGTTTCTCAGCAGGTTTTCTATGTATCCGAAGTTCAGCAGCTTTTGGAGTTTGGAACCGATCAGAAGTCCCTATAGTCCAGCTCATGACTAGAAAGATAAATCCTCAGCGTCACGCTTCTCTCTCACTATTCATGCCCAGCAACGTTTCAAAGATATCCTCCACTCCTTGTTACCTATAAGAACCCGGGTGCTGCCTCAGAATCTTCTCCGGTAGTTCTGTAAGAGCTGTCCTTGGGCTTTTGCAGCTCCTCAATGCTTCCACGGTGAGCACAGAATCTGCTGCTCTGGATATCAGAAAAACACACTCTGGTGAACACTGCAAGGGATTCTTCAACTATCAGCTTCAGGTCCCCGCTGACTTTTCTGGTCAATTACTGTTGAGTGCCAGCACATAGAGGTACAGTTGTGATTACTAAATGTTCACCAGGTTGTCCAGAGTCTTCATGAATTGGTTTGGAGACTTGAAATCTTCTAAGCATAGCTTAAGTCATCGCTTTTCATGAAGCATCCACAGGCTCAAGTCTCCTGCATCTCACATCGCAGAGATCCAGGCCATGCCCATGAAGGTCACTTTAAACATTTAGTAAACATGATAAATAAAAACAATTATGGAACTGCAGTTCTTTTGCAATTTCACAACAACTGAAATTCAATTTTTTATCAAATTCTAGGACAATATATTGGAAATTTGATAGTTTCATTCAAACGTACCACTCATCCCGCAAAAATCAAGCCTTCATGCAGCTATATTGACAGAAAAATAGAAAAGTTATGGCTCTGGAAAGATGGGAAATAAAAAAGGAAAGCACAAAAATGGGAAATCGCAAGTTGGTGAAAGGGTTAAAAATATGTTTTCATTATTTTACTTATGCAATATCTACTGGTCCCACTAGGCAGGGCCGGCTCCATGTTTTTCTGGGCCCCGGGCGAAAGAGCCTCAGTGGGCCCCTTTAACACAGACCACGATTCATGATGCACAGATACGGCAGAGAAATATGGGTATAGCACAACGCCAAACACTTCACTTCTTCCATTACATGAGTGATATCTATTGTAAATTGTACAATAGCTCAAAAACCGCCAAATCCTCGCAGCGCACAGTACAGACCGGACAGTACAGTCCTCCATACAATATTATGGGCACCACATAGACTCCTCCTCATCAACCATATAATACCCCATGCAGGATGTCACCCCCCCAACCCTCATATAATGCTCCATACAGAATACTGGACCCAAAATAATGCTCCATACAGAATACTGGACCCAATATAATGGTCCATACAGGATACTGGTCCCCATATAATGCTCCATACAGGATACTGGTCCCCATATAATGCTCCATACAAAATATGGAGCTCTCCTCTGCGCTGTGCTACGTTCTGCATTGTTACTGCTCAGGAAAGGGCGCTGTGGAAAGACTTCCCATTATCATCATCATTTCCTCCCCATCATCATCATTGCCTCCCCATCATCATCATCGCCTCCTCATCATCATCATTGCCTCCCAATCATCATCATTGTCACTCCATCATCATCAATGCCTGCCCATCATCATCATTGCCTCCTCATCATCATCATTGCCTCCCCATCTTCATCATTGCCTCCCCACTATCATTAATG
Source organism: Oophaga sylvatica (assembly GCA_033576555.1). Lineage (NCBI taxonomy): Eukaryota > Metazoa > Chordata > Amphibia > Anura > Dendrobatidae > Oophaga > Oophaga sylvatica. The sequence goes on along the minus strand of JARQOD010000005.1, from coordinate 2,037,880 downwards.
CATGTCCATCATCATCATCGCCTGCCCATCATCATCATTGTCTCCCCATTATCATCAATGCCTGCCCATCATCATCATCATCGCCTTCCCATCATCATCATTGCCTCCCCATTATCATCAATGCCTGCCCATCATCATCATCGCCTCCCCATCATCATTATTGCCTCCCCATCATCATCATTGCCTCCCCATTATCATCAATGCCTGCCCATCATCATCACCTCCCCATCATCATCATTGCCTCCCCATTATCATCAATGCCTTCCCATCATCATCGCTTCCCCATCATCATCATTGCCTCCCCATCTTCATCATTGCCTCCCCACTATCATTAATGCATGTCCATCATCATCATCGCCTGCCCATCATCATCATTGTCTCCCCATTATCATCAATGCCTGCCCATCATCATCATCATCGCCTTCCCATCATCATCATTGCCTCCCCATTATCATCAATGCCTGCCCATCATCATCATCGCCTCCCCATCATCATTATTGCCTCCCCATCATCATCATTGCCTCCCCATTATCATCAATGCCTGCCCATCATCATCACCTCCCCATCATCATCATTGCCTCCCCATTATCATCAATGCCTGCCCATCATCATCGCTTCCCCATCATCATCATTGCCTCCCCATTATCATCAATGCCTGCCCATCATCACCTTCACCTCCCCATCATCATCATTGCCTCCCCATTAACATCAATGCCTGCCCATCATCATCATTGCCTCCCCATCATCATATTCATTGCTTCCCCATTATCATCAATGAATCCCCATCATCATCATCACTGCCCTCCCCCCACCACCATCACACATACAGCACCACACACAGACAGCACAGCAGCACACAAGCACTCTCTCACATACACACACACACAAAGCACCGCACTACATACACACACACTGATACACACAGATACACACACACACAGACACATACACATCACATCTCACCTGTCCGGCGTCCGCGCGCTCTCTGCCACAGGCAGCCGCTGAATGATGACGTCATTCAGCACCGCTGCTGCGAGAGGAAGCGCTGGCGCCCCGGGAGCCCGGAGCTGCGGTAGCGGAGGCACGGGGAGAGGTAAGTATTGTGCCAGCTGCTGCCGGGGCCTTGAGCAAGCGGGGGGACAGTGGCGGCGCTGACACCGCTCTCCTCCGCTAACGGGCGCCGGGGTACCTGACGACGAATGGGCCCCCCCGCCTGCTCAGGGCCCCAGCACTAGCCCGGGTATGCCGGTGCTGACGCCGGCCCTGCCGCTAGGGAACTAATAGACTGTAGCAATTCTGTACTGCAGTGCATTATCTTCCCTTTCAATGTTGAACTGACAGATAGACAATTAGGTCTTTCCTCAATGTAGTCAATTCCCATTCATTGCACTGATTAGCCTGGGTCCATACGGATTCACCTCCTTGAGCTAGTTCTGGTTTCTTCACTTCTCTTTTGCAATATGACATCACTGACAGTCTGCAGAACCTTGGACATCTGACTCCGGAGTTTGGCTGTTCTATAGATCAGGTAGAAGGAATGTAGAGATGGTAGAAAATCCAGGACAATATAAACCCATGGAAGGTTTATACAGTAAACATCGTAATAAAAAGCACAAAAAAATAACCAGCAAAAATGTAGTATTATATGTGAAAGTGACAGATACAAATTTCATCATTGAGTAATAAGTCTCCAAATTGATGGATAAATTACTGCTCATCTTCATCTTTACTGTGTGATGATACAATGAGGAGAAGAGGAGGATGGAGGAGATAAAATAAAATAGAAGTGGGATGGAGATTCCTATCGTTAGAGGTATTAAAGAGTTAATAGAAATGCATCCCATGTCCTGAGTTTTCATGGTTATATTGTATGTTTCAACATTGAAAATCTTAGACTGTGCCTTCCATAGGATTATCAGACAACTGACAACAGCGAGAAGTCCTGAGTAGGGTTGAGCATTCCGATACTGCAAATATCGGGTATCGGCCGATATTGGCTGTATCGGAATTCCGATTCCGAGTTCTGATATTTTCGTCATATCGGATACCGGAATCGGGATTGTCACTGTCACTGTCAGTGTCCGTCGGTCGGGTCTGTCAGGAGTCAGCGGCACTTACCTGTCAGAAGATCTCCGGCGGTCACGTCCTGGACTGCTTGATGGCCGCAATCTTTTTTCCCCGGCGGTCACATGCAGTTTCTCCGCGATAACTGCAGTGACTGCTGGGTAATCCCGGCCGTAAAGCAGTCAGTCCGATGACGTCACCGCCGGGGAAGCAGATAATCAGCTGTGCTGCGCCGGGATGTCAGGCTCTGCCTGTCATTCCGATGTAGCAGAGCTGGATCGTCGTGGGACTGTCGTTACTATGGACTGCGTCGGACAGGTGGTATACTGTTGGTTTGTTTTTTTCTTTTTTACAGGAGATCGATGGCGTCGCAGGAATGAGAGTATAATAAAAGAAATGAAAACTGTGTTGTCTCTTTTATTTCATTAAAATACTTTTTTCTTGCTTTGTCTTTTTTTTATGCATTTAATAACTTTGGGATTAATAATGGATCGGTGTCTTATTGACACCTCTCCATTATTAACCGGGCTTATTGTCACCGTGCAATCAACGGTGACATTAACCCCTTATTACCCCGCTTGCCACCGCTACAGGGCAAGTGGGAAGAGCCGGGTAAAGTGCCACAATTGGCACATCTTTTGATGCGCCAAATGTGGGGCTGCTGTAGCCTGGTATTATCAGGCTGTTGAGGGCCAAAACCCATGGGCCTTGACAGTCTTTTAATACCAGGCCGCAGCAGTCTGCATTTTACTTGGCTGGTTAACAAAAATAGGGGGGATCCCCACGCCGTTTTTTTTCGAGGGGATCCCTATTTTTGTTAACCAGCCAAGCTAAGCAGACTGCTGTGGCCTGGTATTATCAGGCTTGCAAGGTCCATGGATATTGGATCCTTACCAGCCTGAAAAACCAGGCCTCAGCGGTCTGCTTCATCTGGCTGGTTAACAAAAATAGGGGGGACCCCACGCCAATTTTTTTCGAGGGGATCCCCTATTTTTGTTAATCAGCCAAGATATGCAGACTGCTGTGGCCTGGTATTATCAGGCTGGCAAGGTCCATGGATCTTGGCTCCTTAACAGCCTGAAAATCCAGGCCTCAGCGGTCTGCTTCATCTGGCTGGTTAACAAAAATAGGGGGGACCCCACGCCAATTTTTTTCGAGGGGATCCCCTATTTTTGTTAATCAGCCAAGATATGCAGACTGCTGTGGCCTAGTATTATCAGGCTGGCAAGGTCCATGGATCTTGGCTCCTTAACAGCCTGAAAATCCAGGCCTCAGCGGTCTGCTTCATCTGGCTGGTTAACAAAAATAGGGGGACCCCACGCCATTTTTTTTTCGAAGGGAACCCCTATTTTTGTTAATCAGTTCCCTCTGACGTCACTGATTGTGTCCCTGGCTGACCTGAAGTGAAAGTGGAAAGCAATCAATTAAGCTTTCCACTTAAGGGCCCGTCTCACATAGCGATATCGCTACCGAGATCGCTGCTGAGTCACTAGTTTTGTGACGCAGCAGCGAGCTCACCAGCGATATCGCTGTGTGTGACATTCAGCGACGATCAGCCCCCCTGCCGGGTATCGCTGATCGTCGCTGAAATGTCAGGACCTTTTTTTGATCACTGGTTTCCCGCTGACAGGCACGCATCGCTGCGTGTGACAGGCGGGAGACCAGCGATCCGCTGGTAACCAAGGTACACAGCGGGTTTCCAGGCGCGGGGCTGTGCCTAGAAACCCGCTGTGTACCTTGGATACCAGCGCCCTGATGCAGGGAGCTGGTATCCAAGGTACACAGCGGGTTTCCAAGCGCTGCGCGGTGCCTGGAAACCTGCTGTGTACCTTGGTTACCAGCGGATCGCTGGTCTCCCGCCTGTCACACGCAGCGATGCGTGCCTGTCAGAGGGAAACCAGCGATCAAAAAAAGGTCCTGACATTTCTGCGACGATCAGCGATACCCGGCAGGGGGCTGATCGTCGCTGAATGTCACACACAGCGATATCGCTGGTGAGCTCGCTGCTGCGTCACAAAACTTGTGACTCAGCAGCGATCTCGGTAGCGATATCGCTATGTGAGATGGGCCCTTAAGCGATGTTACCCGCAGTGTCGCTGTCCCAGATCGCTGCCTGAGCTGCCTGTTTGGCAGCTCAGCAGCGATCATGTAGCGATACACCAGCGATCCTGACAAGTGCATATCGTTGTCGGGATCGCTGGTGTATCGTTATGTGACACCCAGACTTTACTTTCCTGTCAGGCAGGAGAGGAACTCATTCATTTGGGGTTTACTGTGAGGCTGCAGCATTAGCTGCGGTCCCTGCAGTAAACATTAACCCTTTCTGAAGGATTACACCGTGGGACGTGACTGTGCATGGGATAGGTAAGAATAATTTTGCTTTTTTATTTTATTTTTATTACAGGAAATGGTTTTTGCAGTAAAATAAAATATGGTCAAAAACATGTGTCTTTATTTCATTAAAATGATTTTTAATTAAAGTGTGTGTGTTTTATTTTTATTTCATGCAATAGGATTAATAATTGATAGTTGTCTAATTGACAGCTCTCAATTATTAACCTGGCTTAATGTCACCTTTCAATAGCAAGGTGGCTTTAACCCCATATTAACCCATTCGCCACCGCTACAGGGCAATGGGAATAGACGGGCAAAGTGCCAGAAAGGGCGAATTTAATTATAGATTTGTCTTTCCTGGGTGTCTGGGGCAGATGTTAGTAGCCGGGGGGGGCAAAAATAATGGTCCCTCTCTGGGCTATTATTATCTGCCCCCACTCACTGGCTTTGTCTGTCTGGTTGCGAAAATAGGGCGGGAGCCCACGCATTTTTTTTCAGCAATTTTACACCTCATATATATATATACATGTCATTGAATTTGTGACACATATATATATATATTTATATTTGTAGTTCATACACTTCTACATAGTATAATAGCCGCTAATTCAATTGCCGGCTTTTTGTGAAAATGCAGAACCCGACATGAAATGACACTTGGTGTACATAGGGTTAACCATGTCTTTTCATGTCCTTTGCTATCTAATTTGCACAAACAATTAAATCAGACTATGTGTGCAAAATTTCACACCTGTAGGGGTTAATTAAAGGTGTAAATTCGTAGCAAAAAAGTCCGTTTTTTTTACAACGAATTTACACCTTTAATTAACCCCTACAGGTGTGAAATTTTGCACACATAGACTGATTTAATTGTTTGTGCAAATCAGATAGCAAACGACATGAAAAGACATGGTTAACCCTATGTACACCAAGTGTCATTTCATGTCGGGTGCTTCTGTCTTTTCACTTTTTACTATGTAGAAGTGTATAAACTATACATATATGTATATATATATGTCACAATGACATGTATATATATATATATGTATTCTATGTGTGTATATTTAGTGTTTACAAGGAAAGAATGGGGTTTTTTTAGTTGCGATATTTTGTTCCCATAGACTTACATGGGACTTCCGGTATCGGTATCGGGTATCGGGTATCGGTATCGGGTATCGCCGATATTTTAGTGATATCGGCGATACCATTCCGATTCCGATACTTTAGGATATCGGAAAGTATCGCTCAACTCTAGTCCTGAGGCTACGATGAAATGACCAGTCCTGGGTAATATCACCCTCCTCAGATACAGGAACAGTCTGGTGCGGAGGTTGGAGATCTTCAGACAGAAAACAATGGAGAGTAGAGTTGTTAACCAAATATTGGAATGAAAAAAGAAATCATAAACTGGCAATATAATATCTAGAGATACATGTGACTGCTGTAAGAATGTGTACAAAAAGACATATATAGTATTAGTACATTCGACACACAACCTTGAAGCTCCAAGAGAAGTTACAATGTGGTCAACAGAAGTCACTGTTCGTCCTTTCCACCAGTCGTTGACATTATTGACTATGATAAATAAATGTATTACTAATCCGAAAAAAAAAGCAATCAGTCTTGGGGCCAGAGTGCCCAGAGTGTGGAAATTAATTTTGTTCTCTGGGGGCATACAGAGTAGTATTTCAATATTTGCAGATGACACTAAACTCTGCAGGGTAATAAATACAGAGGAGGATAATTTTATATTACAGGAGGATTTATGTAAACTAGAAGCTTGGGCTGATAAATGGCAAATGAGCTTTAATGGGGATAAATGTAAGGTCATGCACTTGGGTAGAACAAATAAGATGTATAATTATGTGCTTAATTGTAAAACACTGGGCAAAACTGTCACTGAAAAAGACCTGGGTGTATGGGTGGACGACAAACTCAAATTTAGTGGCCAATGTCAGGCAGTTGCTGCCAAGGCAAATAAAATAATAGGATGCATTAGACGAGGCATAGATGCTCATGAGGAGAACATAATTTTACCTCTATACAAGTCACTGGTGCGACCACACTTAGAATACTGTGTGCAGTTCTGGTCTCCGGTGTATAAGAAAGACATAGCTGAACTGGAGCGGGTGCAGAGAAGAGCGACCAAGGTTATTAGAGAACTGGGGGGTCTGCAATACCAAGACAGGTTATTACACTTGGGGTTATTTAGTTTGGAAAAACGAAGGCTTAGGGGTGATCTTATTACAATGTACAAATATATGAGGGGACAGTACAAAGACCTTTCTAATGATCTTTTTACTCTTAGACCTGTGACGGGGACGAGGGGGCATCCTCTACGTCTGGAGGAAAGAAGGTTTAGCCATAATCACAGATGCAGATTCTTTACTGTAAGAGCAGTGAGACTATGGAACTCTCTGCCGTCTAATGTTGTAATGAGTGATTCCTTACTAAAATTTAAGAGGGGACTGGATGCCTTTCTTGAAAAGTATAATATTACAGGCTATATTCACTAGTTTCCTAGATACAGCGTTGATCCAGGGAGCTAGTCTGATTGCCGTATGTGGAGTCGGGAAGGAATTTTTTTCCCCAATGTGAAGCATACTGTTTGCCACTTGGGGTTTTTTTTTGCCTTCCTCTGGATCAACATGTTAGGGCAGGTTAGGATAGGATATGGGTTGAACTAGATGGACTTAAGTCTTCCTTCAACCTTAATAACTATGTAACTCTGAGGAATCAGCCATCTCTCCTGTGCTATGAGGATCCTGATAACACAGAGAGGCTTTATCAAAGCTTTAATGATAAACGTTTTCCACTTATTCAAGTAAGTGAATCCTTACTAAAAAAAAAAATGCAAAATCCGTCACATAGACTTCGAGCCAGACCAGGTCTAAACAAGCATAGCAGATCACATAACATATAAAGCTCATTTTACGTCTAGCAAAATGGAAAAGTAGATGTCACCACGATTTAGTCACCTGTTCTTTCACTTTGTAAGTACAGGACATTTTGTTACAGGCAGAATTATACTCCAGATCTTCAATCACGACCGCTCTATCCAGAATGCATGATGAGCATCTTGACTCGCTTGGCACTTTAAGGAGCCTGATAAGGTGTGGAATAATGCCTGCTCATTTCACGGACTGAAAAGCAGCACACTGGCCTTGGCCACTAAAAGTGCTTAATGGAAAAGAAGATCTGGCTGGATGGGAGGCATTATATGAGGAAGTAGGCGAGGATGGGAGGCATTACACCAGGAAGGGGCCAGGACGGGGGCATTATACCAAGAATGGTTCTAAGATGGGGGCATTATTACTGGAAGAGGCCAAGAAGGGGACATTAATAATGGAAGGGGACCATGATGAGAGACTATTCTTGGAATGGGCCCAGGATGGGGCATTATACCAAGCAGGGGCCAGAATGGAGACTTTATTTCTGGAAGGGTCCAGGATGAAGGTCACTATTATTAGAAGGGGCCAGGATGGGGACATAATTACTGGAAGGGCCCCTAAATGGGGGCAATATTACTAGAGATGGGCAATTCTCCAAGCTTAAATTCAGCATGAATGTAGCAAATTCTGATTAATGTTTGATTGCCCAAGCATTTTTCCTCAAAGTCGGCAAAATTAGATATCAGATCAGTAAATGTTCGCGATTCCACTAACGCTTTTGTTTTGACTTAGTCTAGGATAGTGGTGCTGTATGATGTGTAGTGATGAGCGAATTTGTCCGAAAAATGATTGCCAAACATAAAATCGATACAAATATCGTGATCAGAAACACAAGCAAAATTTTTATAAAATTGTAAAAAAAAAATCAGTAACATTCAGTAAAATGTGCTGGAAAATATTTCCGTTGGCATTAAAGTATTTTGAACATCTTGGATAGGGAAATGGTGGTGTATGATGAGCGTGAGACATGTGTTTGATGAAGATAGGGGTTGGGAAAATTCAGAGGAGCGTCGTACTTGTAAAAATATTTTTCTCAAACTTTATGTGTGCATATTGCGACTAGCCAATCGAGGAGCAGGAAACATCCACAATGTCCTGACACAATGGCTTGTGCCATTGGCTGCTGAAATCACATGTACCTCTCCATATAAATAGTGAGCATCTTGTTTTAGCTCTATTTTGACAATGTAATAACACAGAGAGGCGGCTCCTGATTCTGGACCTCGGTGCTGATAGATTTTAGCTAATTAGCTCGGAGGTTGTTTCTAAGTCAGATAGTTTAGATAGCTAGTGTCCTGTGTGGCTGTAAAGTCAATATTTCAGCATTTTTTGTGACATTACAGAGGTCGACAGACAAAGAGAGCAGGGCACATTTCATGGAAGTGGATTGTTCACTGCTTCAATTGTGCTCCATGCACGAGTAGACCTTTCTAAATATTGTTTTTCAGTTGATAAATGGGATACAGCAAGGCGTATGTCACCTTGTAATTTACTGGTGGTGACATTGTTCTGTGATTTGAGCTGTTGGCCAGGAAAAAAAAAATTGGGGGGGCAGTTGCTACTGTGATTCATTATGCCATATATCATCTTGTCATTTATTGGTGGTGAAATTTAACTGTCTGCATAGCTCATGCAGATTTTAAAAGATAACATGTTGCTAAACGTAATACAGCCCACCATATCCCACGTTGTCATTTTGTGGCAGTGAAATTGTTCTGTGTGTAGAGCTGATGCACAATATTTTTTTTCTATGGCTGTTGCTAACATGCACGCTAGCACACCACCTCCAACATTGTAATTTTGTTGCGGTGAAATTAAGCTAATAATTCCCATCGTCCTAATGACATCGGCATAAGTCACTCCAATTTATATGCTACACATGATCAATTATGGAAAGTACCATAAGAGAAATGAAGTGAAAGAAAACGTGTAGTAAATTAAAAATAATTTTTATTTAATAATTTTAAAAAAATATATGTGTAAAGAGGTAAAAAGACAGGACTAGATGGACCTCCAAATAAAGGGGGGGAGTTAAAAAAAACAGCTAAAATAAGTAAAAATTCATGAATTCGTAGGTGGATATAGTAACGAATAGATAAGGTGCACAATTATATTGGAATTCACAAGGAAGGAAAAAATAAATGCAGTGACCAATAAATAAGGTGCATAAATTCATTGGGATTCACAAGAAATATAAATAAATTCATGATTTATTATTATAGGAAAGATGTGTATCTTCGTACCGTGTTAGCCAGTAGATAGAAAAATATTTAGACTTGAGAGTCCTCAGTGGTTGATACCTTTTAATGGCTAACTGAAAAGATGGTAACAAATTGCAAGCTTTCGAGACTACTCAGGTCTCTTCATCAGGCATAGACTAATACAACATCTGAAGAATCACATATTTATACACAAAACAGCACAGAAAAAATGCAATAGGTAGGACAAGTGACATGAAGCAGAACTGTCATTATGGCAGAGGGATTAACATAAATATGACTAGTTCATAGATAAGGAGTGAAGGTTTTATTACCCTCTGATTGGGGTCTGGTATTGTGTTGTGATGACCCTAAAAGGTCAGGGAGGCAGATTCCTTAATTGTTGTAGAACGACATAAAACTCTGGGATATATTCATCCCAGCACTAAGAGTGTCAAAGGTCATCATAAGTTTATATTCCCAGACTTTTCTATCCTTCTCAGATTTGAAGTTAGATTTTAATACAAGTAATTCCATATCTGTCATTCTATGACCGGGCATACAAAAGTGTTTGGCCACAGGTAAATCCATTCTTTTTTCTCTTATCGTGTGGCGATGAGAATTCATCCTTGTTCTCAGTTTTTGCCCGGTCTCCCCCACATACAGACCCCCAGTTGGACATTTAGTACATATAATTAGGTACACCACATTAGATGTGATGCAGCTGAAAGTACCTGGTATCTTGTAGTCCTGATGGGAGTTGGGGATCTTTATCCTGTCCGTGGTCATTATAGATGTACAGGTTTTGCATTTCTTTTGTCTGCAAGGAAAGGTTCCTGCAGCTGTTGGGGAGGACAGGGAGCTTCTGACAATGATGCTTCTTAGATTTGGGGGCTGCCTAAAACATAGTAGTGGGGGGTCTGGAAATATGGATTGTAATCGGGCATCTTTTTGTAGTAAAGGTTGTAGTTTCCGTGCAGCTCCCCTTAGCATCTCCAGACTTGGATTGTAGGTGACCACTAGAGGCACCCGGTTATTTTCTTCTTTAGCTTTGTAATGTAGCAGGTGATTCCTTGATATTCTGGTGGCTCTTGTAATTTGGTTTTCTTGTAATTTTGGTAATTTTGATTTATTATTATTATTTATTATTATAGCGCCATTTAATCCATGGCGGTTTACATGTGAGGTGGGGTATACATAATAAATACAAGTACAGTAATCTTAGACAATACAAGTTACGACTGGTACAGTAGGATAGAGTACCCTGCCCGTGAGGGCTCACAATCTACAAGGGATGGGTGAGGATACAGTAGGCGAGGGTAGAGCTGGTCGTGCAGCGGTTTGGTGGAACTGTGGTTACTGCAGGTTGGAGGCTTGTTGGAAGAGGTAGGTCTTCAGGTTCCTTTAGAAGATTTCCATGGTAGGCGAGAGTCTGATATGTTGTGTTAGAGAGTTCCAGAGTAGGGGGGATGCGCGGGAGAATTCTTGTATGCGATTGTGGGAAGAGGAAATAAGAGGGGAGTAGAGAAGGAGATCTTGTGTGGATCGGAGGTTGCATGCAGGTAGGTACCGGGAGACGAGGTCACAGATGTATGGAGGACACAGGTTGTGGATGGCTTTGTATGTCATGATTAGGGTTTTGAACTGGAGTCTTTGTGTAATGGGGAGCCAGTGCAGGGATTGACAGAGGGGAGAGGCCGGGGAATAGCGGGGGGACAGGTGGATTAGTCAGGCAGCAGAGTTTAGAATAGATTGGAGTGTTAGAGGGGAGGCCACAGAGCAAGAGGTTGCAGTAGTCGAGCCGGGAGATGATGAGGGCATGGACTAGGGTTTTTGCAGATTCTTGGTTGAGGAATGTACGGATACGTGAGATATTTTTGAGTTGAAGTCGGCAGGAGGTGGAGAGGGCTTGGATATGTGGTTCAAAAGAGAGATCAGTGTCAAGGATAACCCAGAGGCAGCGAGCTTGTGGGACTGGAGAGAGTGGGCAGTCGTTTACAATAATTGATAGGTCCATTGGAGGAGTTGTGTGAAATGGGGGAAAGATGATGAATTCTGTTTTGTCCATATTAAGCTTTAGGAATCTAGCGGAGAAAAAGGATGAAATAGCGGACAGACATTGAGGGATTCTGTTTAGTAGGGAGGTGATATCTGGTCCAGAGATGTAGATCTGTGTGTCATCAGCATAGAGGTGATATTCAAAGCCGTGAGATTCTATGAGCTGTCCGAGGCCGAAGGTGTAGATGGAGAAAAGCAGGGGCCCTAGGACTGAACCTTGCGGGACTCCCACAGATAGAGGGTGCCGTGAGGAGGTGGTGTGTGAGTGGGAGACGCTGAATGTACGGTCTGTTAGGTATGATGCAATCCAAGATAGGGCCAAGCCTGTGATACCAAGAGATGAGAGGGTCTGTAGTAATAGGGAATGGTCCACTGTGTCAAAGGCAGAGGACAGGTCCAGGAGGAGGAGGACAGAGTAGTGTCGCTTGGCCTTGGCAGATAGTAGGTCATTGGTGACCTTAGTTAGGGCAGTTTCAGTGGAGTGGTGTGGCCGGAAGCCAGATTGTAGGTGGTCGAGGAGGGAGCAAGATGAGAGTTGGGAGGACAGTTCAAGATGGACGTGTTGTTCCAGTAGTTTTGAGGCATAGGGGAGAAGTGATATAGGGCGATAGCTAGATACAGAGGATGGGTCAAGAGAGGGCTTTTTGAGGATAGGTGTGATTGAGGCATGTTTAAAACTTGAGGGGAAAACACCAGTTGTTAGTGATAGGTTGAAGAGATGGGTTAGGGTTGGGATGAACACTGTGGTGAGGTTTGGGATGAAGTGGGATGGGATTGGGTCAAGTGCACAGGTAGTGAGATGTGATCTTGAGGGTAGGGTGGAGAGTCGATCTTCTGTAATGGTGGAGAAGTTGGTTTTGGAGGAGGAGGGCAGGGCAGTTAGGACGAAGGGCTCTGGGGGTTGTTGACCAAAACTGTGTCTGATGCTATCAATCTTCTCCTTGAAAAATGAGGCAAAGTCTTTTAAATTACTTTAAACCAGACATGGATAGAGAGTGCACAGAACTTAAAAAATCTAACCAGACCAAGGAGGGAGCAAAGAACCCTCCCTAATGTTGCCAAAGTTGGGGTACCCGTTGTAGTAAATATTAGGCTAAACAAAATCTGTAAATAGCACAAAAGATGCTAATTTTGTGGCAAGAGCAAAAAATTGATTGCTAAATTATCCACAAAGTGCAAAGGCACTATTACCATATAAGGTAAGACATTAGCCTAAGACAGAAGGAAATAATATACATATAAAAGGCAAGAGTGGCCTCCATAATCCTTAAATGGAAGAAGTTTGGGACCACCAGAATTCTTCCTAGAACTGTCCGTCCAGCAAATCTGAGCAATTGTGGGAGAAGAGCCTTGGTGAGAAAGGTAAAGAAGAACTCCAAGATCACTGTGGGTGAGCTCCACATATGCAGTAGGGAGATGGGAGGAAGTTCCACAAAGTCAACTATCACTGCAACCCTCCACCAGTTGGGCCTCTATGGCAGAGTGGCCAGACAGAAGCCTCTCCTCAGTGCAAGACATATGAAAGCCTGCATAGAGTTTGCTAAAAAAAACACATGAAGGACTTCCAGACTATGAGAAATAAGATTCTCTGGTCTGATGAGATGAACATAGACCTTTTTGGTGATAATTCTAAGCGGTATGTGTGGAGAAAACCAGGCACTGCTATTCACCTGCCCAATACAGTCCCAACAGTGTAACATGGTGGTGGCAGCATTATGCTATGAGGGTTTATTTCAGCTACATGGAAAGGACGATTGGTTGTAATTGATGTAAACATGAATGCAGCCGTACGCAGAAATCCTGGATGAAAACCTCTTCCAGAGTGCTCTGAACCTCAGAATTGGCCGAAAGTTCACCTTCCAACAAGACAATGACCCCAAGAACACAGCTAAAATAGCAAAGGAGTGGCTTCAGAACAACTCTGTGACCATTCTTGACTGGCTCAGCCAGAGCCCTGACCTAAACCCAATTGAGCATCTCTGGAGAGACCTGAAAATGGCTGTCCACCAACGTTCACAATCCAACCTGACGGAACTGGAGAGGATCTTTAAGGAAAAATGGTGGAGGATCCTCTAATCCAGGTGTGAAAAACTTGTTGCATTATTCCCAAGAAGACTCATGGCTGTACCAGCTCAAAAGGTGCTTCTCCTCAATACTGAGCAAAGGGTCTGAATACTTATGACCATGTGACATTTCAGTTTTTCTTTTTTAATACAGTTGTAAAAATTTCTACATTTCTGTTTTTTTTTCAGTAAAGATGGGGTGCAGAGTGTACATTAATGAGGAAAAAATGAACTTTTTTGCATTTACCAAAAGGCTTCAATGAAACAAAGAGTGAAAAATTTAAATGGGTCTGAATACTTTCCGAACCCACTGCATTGTTCTCTATACAGGAATACACTTTAAAATATAAATTTGTTCTGTTACTTCCGTGCTCCAAAATATTTGGTCATATCTGAGGTTGTTTGTGATAAGCGAACATGCTCGCCAATACTCGGTACTCGCCCGAGTATCGCTGTACTCGCGGTTCACGGAGAGCACTGAGCATTTCCAGGATTATTCGCGGGAGCTCGGGTTCCGGACCAGCATGTTTGGTGCTCTTCATAGTGCCAATCAACATGCAGGGATTGTGTGCCACACACTAATGCCACAGCCATCTTTGTTGTGGTTTTACAGTGCTTGCCTGGCCGCACAGCTTCATCAGGTCTATAAGAGACCCGGCGTCGCACTCCTCGGTGCAGTCGCCTCCATAATCAGACAGTGAAGGGAGAGTTGCTGTTGAGATAGGGTCAGATTTGTGCTTTTATTAGTTAGCGTAGGTATACCAGTTTTGAATTCACATATCCAGCAAAACCATCAGTCCTTCTAAGTTTTAATTATGGGGTATATAGATTGCAGTGCTAGGTAGGCAGGGAGTGTATTTGTGTATATACATTTAAGTGCAAGGCATGCAGGCACTGTATGTGGGTATATAGATATCAGTAGCAGGCAGGCATTGTATGTGGCATGCTCTATTGCATACATCAAGAGGGTGCATTCCATTACTGTCTGCTGCCTGTTACATATATTGACTATATATACCTAGTCCCAGGTATCAGTGGCCAGGAATAATTTTTTGGGCATATTAATCCTGATTATTTTATTCCAAAGATATCCAGAGTCCCTTTTTTTTCTCCATTTTCTTGTTGACACTGCAGTATACAGTAAGAAACTTTTCATAGCACAGTGTGTATGGCAGATTCCATCTTTCTCACCCCCATGCCCCAGCAAGAAACGTGGTGGAGTTGGCTTGCTCCTCTCCAATTCCTGCTCCTTTACCCCACTTCCTCTCCCACCCTCCGCAACTCTTCCCTCATTTGAGGTGCACTCCATCCGCACCTACTCCCCTTCCAACCTCCAGCTAGCTGTCATCTACTGACCCCAGAACTAGCCATCCCCATCTTTCTCGATCACTTCACCACCTGGCTGCTTCATTTCCTCTCTGCTGACATCCCCACTATCATCATGGGTGACTTTAACATCCCATTGACACTTCCACCTCCGCTGCCTCCAAACTTTTATCGCTCACTGCCTCCTTTGGCCTCACTCAATGGTCCTCTGCGGCCACTCACAAAGATGGTCACACACTGGACCTTATCTTCACCCGCCTCTGCTCCCTTACTAATCTCACTAACTCACCCCTGCCCCTGTCTGACCACAACCTACTGACATTTTCTTCCCTCTCCTCTCCTAGTACGCAACCCCCGCTCCACAAACTCGCTCATCCTCGCAGAAATCTCAAACACCTCAATTTACAATCACTTTCTGGGTCCCTCCTCCCTCTTACAGACATAGCCTCACTTCATGACACAGATGCTGCTGCCACCTTTTATAACACCACAATAACAGCAGCACTTGGTTCGGCCGCCCCCCTCGCACATAGCAAAACTCGCACAATCAGCAGACAGCCCTGGCTGACCAGCCTTACCAAAGAACTGAGACGGGCTTCCAGGGTTGCTGAGCGGAGATGGAAGAAATCCCGCTCTGCTGAGCACTTAACTGCATACAAGCAGTCCCTCACCAGCTTCAAGTCCACACTCACTGGCGCAAAGCAAACTTACTACTCATCTCTCATATCCTCCCTGTCTCACAACCCTAAACAGCTCTTCAACACTTTCAATTCTCTACTCCGTCCCCAGCACCTCCCCCTCTCATCTCATTACTGCTGAAGATTTTGCCTCCTTTTTCAAGCATAAGATTGATACGATCAGGAAAGCTTTGGCCTATTGCCTCCAATGCCCCTCTTAGCTGCTCAGCCCTGTTCCTCCAAAATCAACTTCTCCACCATGACAGAAGATCAGCTCTCCACCCTCCTTTCAAGATCACACCTCACCACTTGCACACTTGACCCGCTCCCGTCCCACCTCATCCCTAACCTCGCCACAGTCTTCATCCCTACTCTAACACACCTCTTCAACCTCTCACTTACAAATGATGTATTCCTCTCATCCTTCAAACATGCCTCAATCGCACCCATCCTCAAAAAGACCTCCCTTGACCCATCCTCTGCATCTAGCTATCGCCCGATATCTCTTCTCCCTTATGCCTCAAAACTACTGGAACAGCATGTCCATCTTGAACTGTCCTCCCACCTCTCCTCTTGCTCCGTCTTTGACCGCTTACAATCAGGCTTCCGACTGCATCACTCAACTGAAACTGCCCTAACTAAAGTCACCAACGACCTACTAACCGCCAAGAGCAAGCGCACTACTCTGTCCTCCTTCTCCTGGACCTGTCTTCTGCCTTCGACACTGTGGACCACTCCCTCCTGCTCCAGATTCTCTCATCTCTGGGCATCACAGGCTTGGCCCTATCCTGGATCTCATCATATGTAACAGATCGAACATTCAATGTCTCCCTCTCCCACACCACCTCATCACCCCTACTCTTCTCCATCTACACCTTCGGCCTGGGACAGCTCATAGAATCCCACGGTTTGCAGTATCATCTTTATGCCGATGACACGCAGATCTACCTATCTGGACCTGACCTCACCTCCTTACTGACAAAAATCCCAAACTGTCTGTCTGCTATTTCAGCTTTCTTTTCTGCTCGCTTTCTAAAACTCAACATGGACAAAACAGAATTCATCATCTTCCCCCCATCTCACTCTACCCCTCCACCAGACCTATCCCTCAATGACAATGGCTGCTCACTTTCCCCCATCCCGCATGCTCGGTGCCTCGGGGTGATACTCGACTCTGCCCTTTCTTTCAAGACACATATCCAAACCCTAGCCTCCTCCTGCCGTCTCAAACTCAAAAATATTTCCCGGATCCGTGCATTCCTTGCCCATGACACCACAAAAACACTAGTGCATGCCCTTATCATCTCCCGCTTTGACTACTGCAACCTCCTACTCTCTGGCCTCCCCTCTAGCACTCTGGCACCACTCCAATCCATCCTACATTCTGCTGCCCGATTAATCCACCTGTCTTCCCGTTATTCCCCAGCCTCTCCCCTATGCCAAGCCCTTCATTTGCTTCCTATCGTCCAGAGACACCAGTTCAAAACCCTAACTATGACATACAAAGCCATCCACAACCTGTCTCCTCCATACATCTGTGACATGGTCTCCCGTTACTTACCCACACGCAACCTTCGATCCTCTCAAGATCTCCTCCTCTACTCCCCTCTTATCTCTTCTTCCCACAACCGCATACAAGAATTCTCCCGTGCCTCCCCCATACTCTGGAATTCTCTACCCCAACATATCAGACTCTCGCCTACCATGGAAACCTTCGAAAAGAACCTGAAGACCTACCTCTTCCGACAAGCCTACAACCAGCAGTGATCCTCAGTCTACTGAACTGCCGCACGACCAGTTCTACCCTCTCCTAGTGTATCCTCACCCATCCCCTGTAGATTGTGAGCCTTCGCGGGCAGGGTCCTCTCTCATTCTGTACTTATGTGTGTCCTGTTGTAATGTATGTAGTACAGTTCATATAGCGTCTTGTGCTTGGGTGCGATGAAAACACAGGAGTCACAGGTTTGATATAGAAAAGTCCTGTATTACTTCATACAAGTTGGCAGAAATAGTCACACAGTTTGCAGACACAGAAACAGGAGACACAGCATGCCAGAGTAATCCAAGCTCAGCAATCACTCTCCAATACAGATTCAGGATCTTCTTCTCTGTTACCGTAAGTCCATGCAAACGTGGGTCTTTCAAAGAGCAGGGTTCAGAGTCCACAAGTGCTTCAGAGTTCCTCAGTAGGAATAGCTGGAGTACAAGGTCCAAGGCTTACAGGAGTCAAGTCACAGGTTCACTGCAGGCTAGATTCTGAAGCACTGATTGCTCAGCTGTGGCTGCTTAAGAAGCAAAGGAGATAATCAGGGCGGGAATATGCAAGCTGGAAACTCCATTTTGACTGAGGGCAAGATAGCTGCAGCAAGACAGAAAGTAAAATGGCTGACGAACAAACTGAGTTTCAGGAATATATACATAGAACCTTACATTACTCCCCCCTTAAGGACAACCTCCGGATGACCTCAGACCAGGCTTGTGTGGGTACCTCTGATGAAACTGATGGAGCAAGCGAGGAGCATTAACGTTATTGACCGGTTCCCATGAGTTGTCCTCCACTGGGTAGCCCTGCCATTTAATCAGATATTGTAACTGATTTCTATACAACCTGGAATCTAAAATCCTTTCCACCACAAATTCTTCCTGACCATCGACTAGCACTGGGTCAGGGCAAGGAGAGGAACGTCCAGGAAACGTATTGGGTGTCGCAGCCTTTAGTAGGGATACATGAAAGACAGGGTGGATTCTCATAGTTCTGGGCAGTTGAAGACGACAAGCAACGGCACTTATAATTTTACTGATTTTATAGGGTCCAATGTACTTATGTCCCAACTTAGACGATGGAATCCTTAACTTAAGATTTCTGGTTGACAGCCAGACCAAGTCTCCTACCTTGAAAGCTGGTGCAGGTTTACGAAATTTATCTGCTGCTTTCTTGTACCTTTCTTGAGCCGATTCCAGATTTTCCTTTAGAAGATCCATATTCTTCTGTAAAGACGTGATTCTTTCAGCCACTGCTGGTAAAGGCGTTTCTATGGGAAATCGTGGTAGAATGTTAGGATGATAACCTAGATTAGAGTAAAAAGGAGACTGTTTAGTGGAGGCAATCTGAGAGTTGTTATACGAGAACTCAGCTAATGGAAGTAGATCCACCCAATCATCCTGTAGGTGGCAGATAAAGCAGCGGAGATACTGCTCCAGGGTTTGATTGGTTCGTTCGGTCTGTCCATTAGTCTGGGGATGAAAAGCAGAAGAAAGGTTTACTTTAATGTCCAATGCTGCACAGAAATTTTGCCAAAACCTAGAAGTGAATTGCACCCCTCGATCCGAAATAACCTCATCCGGTACTCCATGTAAGCGAAACACATCTTTAATCATCAAATCTGATGTCTGTTTTGCAGTGGGTAAGCCGACACAAGGGATAAAATGAGCTGCCTTTGTTAGACGGTCAACCACCACTAGAATGGTGTTATTCCCCTGAGAGGTTGGTAACTCCACAATGAAGTCCATAGAAATGGATCCCCACGGGCGGGACGGGGTGGGAAGAGGCTGTAACAGACCAGTTGGTGAGGAGCGAGGTGTTTTGCATCTTGCACAGACCTCACATGAAGTGACATAATTCAAAACATCCTTCCTGCAAGTGGGCCACCAAAAGAAACGAGAAAGAAATTCCTGTGTCTTTAGAATTCCTCTATGCCCAGCTATCTTGGAATCGTGAATGAGTTGCAATACTCTTAATGTGACTGTTTCAGGAATATACAGACGTTGTCCCTGAATCCACACACCATTCTTAAAGACAAGACTTACGTCCCTTGGGGGTTGTGCCAAAAAGGAATCCGCATGGTATGCTTCCTTGATGTCCTTAAGTAGGTCTTGATTATGAATTACTCCTAGGAATCTAGAGTCAGGAAGAATAGTCTTAGGAGGAGTAATTGGACGTGTCTCTGCTGAGTAAATCCTAGAGAGTGCATCAGCCTTTCCATTGCGCGATCCTGGTCTATAAGAGATGATAAAATTAAATTGGTTTAAGAAAAGATTCCAGCGAGCCTGGCGAGGAGTCAGGCACTTAGCCGACCTGATAAACTCAAGGTTACGATGGTCTGTCAGGACGACTATTTGCTGTGCAGTTCCCTGAAGAAGGTGTCTCCATTCTTTGAATGCGGCAATAATGGCCAACAATTCTCTATTGCCCACATCGTAGTTCCTCTCAGCCGAAGACAACTGCTGGGAAAAGAAGGCACAGGGATGCAAGACATTCTTCTCACCTGTTCTCTGAGAGAGTATAGCTCCAACGGCACAGTCTGAAGCATCCACCTCTATTATGAAGGCAAGCTCGGGGTTGGGATGTACTAGGATAGGTGCAGTGGTAAATTTATCTTTTAGACGGGAAAATGCTTCCTGGGCTTGGGGAGTCCAGGAAAACCTAGACTCTTTCCGGGTAAGTTGAGTGATAGGTGACACTACCTCAGAGAAATTTCTAATGAAACGTCTATAGAAGTTGGCAAACCCGATGAAGCGCTGTACCTCCTTCACATTTCTAGGACTTGGCCAATCCTTGATGGCTTGGGTTTTGCTTCCATCCATACTAATTCCTTGTGTAGACAGTACATACCCCAGAAATTGAATTTCGGTCCTATGGAATTCACACTTTTCAAGTTTGATGTAAAGATGATTTTGTCTTAGACGTTCCAAGACCATTCTCACATGTCCATGATGTTCCTCTGTGGAGTTAGAAAAAATTAGAATATCATCCAAATAAATTACCACGAATGTATCTAGGAGATCCCTGAAGATGTCATTCACCAAGTGTTGGAAAGTGGCTGGGGGGTACTCAGACCAAAAGGCATAACTAGATATTCAAAGTGTCCATAGCGTGACCTGAATGCAGTCTTCCATTCATCCCCAGGTCTAATACGGACTAAGTTATAGGCCCCACGAAGATCTAGTTTAGAAAAAATTTTGGCATGTCGCACTCTCTCCAATAACTCAGGGATTAAAGGCAATGGATAACGGTTTCTAATAGTAACCTTATTGAGTTCCCTATAGTCTACGCATGGTCTCAGAGATCCATCTTTCTTCTTTACAAAGAAGATGGGTGCACCTGCAGGAGATGAAGAGGGGCGTATGAAGCCCTTGGCTAGATTTTCATCTATGTAATCCTTTAAAACCTTTAGCTCGGGCCCCGCCAGGGGGTAGATCTTACCAAAAGGTATCTCTGCTCCAGGCAATAATTCAATTGGACAATCATATGGACGGTGAGGAGGAAGCTGGTCAGCGTTCTTCTTGTCACATAAATCCACATAGTCCTGGTATACAGCTGGTAGTTCAGGGACTGACATGATTCCTTTAGGAACAGAGCAAGCTGAAACTTTTGGACTCATCTGTTTCTCTGGAAAGTGTAATTCCTTGGTCTCCCAGTTAATGGTAGGATTCTGAGCCTGCAGCCATGGTAGCCCTAGAATAATGGGAAAGTGGGGAGAAGAGATAAGCATAAAGGACAGTTTCCTCTGATGATCTTTACCCATAAGAACCCTCAAAGGCTCTGTTTCCTGATCCACTGGTCCAGAGGTCAGCAGGGAGCCATCCACAGTTTCCATCTGTACTGGAGTAGCCTTCTTCACTGAACGTATTCCCTGTTTCAGAGCAAAGGAGACATCCATAAAATTTCCACTTGCCCCTGAGTCGATCATAGCAGAGCTAGACACCCAAGCTGAGTCAACCCAGAGTTTGATGGAAAGAAAGCAATGAGAATTGTTTTTCTTACAACTCAGCTGGGACACCGCTGAGGAAACTTGAAAAATGGCAGCGTTTACACAGTCAACGTCCTCAGAGGTAACGGAGTTTAAGTCCGAGAAATCAAGATCTGTTGCTGCAGATCTCTCTGGAGCCTGAGGCTCGGACCTGACAGATCCCCTCTCGCAACACTCACAATGAATGAGTGCTGCAGTAGTCTTACGAGAACGGCTGGGGCAGTTTATAATGAAGTGCCCTGACTTACCACAATAGAAACATAGATTCTCCTTAAAACGATGTTCCTTGCGTGCATCACTAACCCGTCGTTGTAAAGAGTCTACCTGCATGGGTTCAGGTTCAGGTTCCCGTGTAATCCTACTCAAAGGTTCCTTAGCTGGAGAGGAAGGTAGGAAAAGGTTAGTACGATTGCTTTTGAACCATCTCTCTTGCCTGCGTTCAGTCAGACGAGTATCAATACGGATGCAGTAGTTAATAAAGTCACCTAACGCAGTGGGAGGGTCGGCACGAGCAAGTTCATCCTTAATCAGTGGAGATAACCCCTTTCGAAAAATAGATTTTTTGGCGGAACTGTCCCAGGTGGTATCAAGGGCCCATCTCCTGAAATCCAAGGCATATTCAGCTACCGAGTGCTCACCTTGGCGCAAAGCTAACATGGCTGCTTCAGCTGTTGCACCTCGATTGGGGTCATCAAACACCTGCCCCATGGCTGAAATAAAATCATCAAGGTGATTCAAACAATCATCCTCAGTCTCAATCAGAGGGTTTGCCCATATTAAAGCCTTGTTGGTAAGCAACATAATTATAGTAAGCACCTTAGATCGTTCAGTGGGAAATTGTGAAGCATGTGCAGAAAAAAAAAGATTGCATTGATTAATAAATCCCCTGAATTTCTCACGTTCACCGCCAAAACGAAAAGGGGCAACTTGGGAATCCCAGCACTCGGGCTACGGCAGGAGCCTGGACTCGCCCCTCTAGAACCTCAATCCTGGCTTGCAAATCCTGGGTAGTCTGTCCAACCACTTGCAAATTGTGATTATTGAGGTCCTGTAGATTTGTAAAACGGGTCTTTATATTCTGCAAATCTGCAAGGATATTATCAGTCACTCCGCAAAGTTCCTTTATGCGGGCCTCCATTTTCCAGATCTTTTAAGACAGGATTACTGGAAGAAGAGGAGAGAAAAAAAACAATAGTGTTCACCTGTGGCAACACTGCAGAGAGAAAAAAAAATTAAGGGAACTGCTCACCTGGAATGGTTGTGAGAAGTCACAACCACTATCATCACAGAAAGTTTCAACCAGACATCTGATATCCAGAGTTACAGCAGACAAAAAAGAGAAAAGAAAGGAAAAAAAAAAAAACAATAGTGTTTACCTGTGGTAACACTGCAAAAAGAAAAAACTTAAGGGAATTGCTCACCTGGAATGGTTGTGAGAAGTCACAACCACTGTCATCACAGAAAGTACAACCGGACGTCTGATATCCACAGTACAGCAGACACAGCCTTCCAGACCCAGCAGACACTAACGTTTTGGCTTCAGAATCTTGTAATGTATGTAGTACAGTTCATATAGCGTCTTGTGCTTGGGTGCGATGAAAACACAGGAGTCACAGGTTTGATATAGAAAAGTCCTGTATTACTTCATACAAGTTGGCAGAAATAGTCACACAGTTTGCAGACACAGAAACAGGAGACACAGCAGGCCAGAGTAATCCAAGCTCAGCAATCACTCTCCAATACAGATTCAGGATCTTCTTCTCTGTTACCGTAAGTCCATGCAAACGTGGGTCTTTCAAAGAGCAGGGTTCAGAGTCCACAAGTGCTTCAGAGTTCCTCAGTAGGAATAGCTGGAGTACAAGGTCCAAGGCTTACAGGAGTCAAGTCACAGGTTCACTGCAGGCTAGATTCTGAAGCACTGATTGCTCAGCTGTGGCTGCTTAAGAAGCAAAGGAGAGAATCAGGGCGGGAACATGCAAGCTGGAAACTCCATTTTGACTGAGGGCAAGATAGCTGCAGCAAGACAGAAAGTAAAATGGCTGACGAACAAACTGAGTTTCAGGAATATATACATAGAACCTTACACCTGTATTGCTCATATTTATTGTACTTGTCTATATTCGCCCTCTCTCACATGTAAAGCGCCATGGAATAAATGGCGCTATAAAAATGAATTATAATAATAAATCCAGCTATTTTAAACGAGTTTGCCCATGCCAGCCATCACATCTGAGTTCGCAGAAATTTCTGACATTTTTGTGGTACTGTTAAATTTTTTAGAGTGTCTTATAGAATTTCTTGACAAAATTTTGCTGCCTAAAAAATACTTAGCTGCCAAAAATATATTTAGCTACAGGGCAGATATTTTACACCGGGTTTTGTCCGCCACACGGATCGCATATCATTGCGCTCAAAATTGTGCCAATTCAGGCCTCCATAAAAGTTTTTTTGTTGTGCCTTAGCCTACTTCATGACACAATTTAGCTGGGCAAAAAAATAAAAATATACAGGCCACATATTGAACAGTCTGGTATCTCCGTCAGACGACTGATCTATCTGTGGGCTACAAATTGTGGCATTTAAGGTCTCCATTCCACTGTAATTGCTGTCTGTTACTCTAGGTCTGTACACTATTTTGGGGTAAAAAATAATATAATACACACTGGCAGTTGGTGGGCTACCTCTTCTGCCGCTCTCCGAGCATCGGAAAGCTCCTAGCTCCCTAACTTGAGCTATTGAGACTCTCACTGCAAACTCCACTCTGCTCTGCACTCCACTGAGCTGCACTGAGCAGAACTTCAGACTATTTCTCTCCTAGCTCTCTCTAACTTCCTGCCTTCACCCTCTTTTATATTCCTATCAGGCTCCCTCTTGTGGACTGAGGAGAGGGTAAAGGTGTGTGTATGCATAGTGGGACCTCTAGTGGTTCAATCCTTCATGCACCCTACTGGGATTTGTGGAACTGAGCGAAGCTGGGCTCCACATTCCCCCTAGTACAAGTCAGCACTTCAGGGCTGAAGTACATTTTTACGTTAAACATTAGACAAACTATATCTTCCCTTTACGGGAGGTGAGGCACTTGAACTGTAGCATAGACAAATAAATAACTATATACATAGGTACATGGTAAAAACAATTAGAGAATGAGCAACCGAAAAGTCTGAGTCTCTTTTGGAAAGATTGCTCAAAAGGGTAATAGAAGAACAAGTAAATAATGTCCATTTCACTTGAATTGGCATGAAAAGCAAAAGACAAATTAATAAACAATTGGTCTAGACATACTAGAAATAACGATATATTACAATTATGTACAATACCTCTAGGGTAACTATCTACTTTTATTAGGAGGTTTCCTAGTCTTTATACCTTGCAGGGAGTTGTCCTTTCGTACTACGGTTGATTTACATAGTGCGGGGGTATGCGTGGTGTCAGTGTCCCTGTCTGTTCTACGTGCAGGTAGGTTATAGAATTGCCTTAATCTCTCTAGAGGACTGGCAAGTATACTTTGGGCTGTGTTATCCGGTTTTCTCTCTGCAGGGGATCCTTCTTCCTGGGATTCTTCTGGAGCAGGTTCCTCTGGAACAGACTCTGCTGCGGCAACCGACTCAACTTGATGTAGAGGTTCTCCTTATTGTTGATAGAATTAGAGTACAGGGATGATAACGGCTTCTCGAATTCGGGGCCAATCCGCTGGGAAATCTCCTAGTTCCGTATGTATGACTGCTTCGACATGTTCCTCCTTATTGATGACAGGTTCTTCCTCTTGGAGTTTTAACAGATCCAGACACACCTTTAGGTGATCTCTGGATACAGTTGTAGTCGTTCTTCCTCCATCCTTACTGATTAAACACGTTTTCCTGTTATCAAACCTTGACTTTAACACAGTGTAGGGCTCTCTTTCCCACTGATCGTCGAGTTTGTGCATCCTCCTCTTTCTTTTCAGCACGACTTCACAAGGTGTGAAAGGTTCTGCTGGCGCACTTTTGTTGTAGTGATTCTCTTGCTTGTCCCTCACTCGATTGAGACTATCTTCAACGCAGGCCTGTACTTTTCTGTACTGTTTCTGTCTGGTCGTATCCCAGTCCTCGGTGGTCACATCTGCTTCGGGCTCTACAACATCAAGCTCCAGATCCATGGGCAGCTTTCCTGGTCTTGCCCGCATGAGATAGGCTGGGGTGCAATTGGTTGTACTCACAGGTATGTGATTGTACAGATCAAACAGGTCAGGTAGTAGGTCTGGCCACTGATTTCTCTCCTCAAGTGGTAAGGTCTTCAGCAGGTCGATGACGATGTGGTTCATCTTTTCACAGAGACCATTGGTTTGTGGATGGTACGGTGTGGTTCTTATCTTTTTACATCCGTACAGATGGCAGAACTCTTTGAACAATTCGGCCTCAAAGGCTGGGCCTTGGTCAGTTAGCACATGCTCAGGAAATCCATGTGGTCTGCAGAAATGCGCTTGGAACGTCTTTGTTGCTGTCTCTGCCGTCAGATCTTAGACAGGGGCGACCACCAGGAACCTGGAGTAGTGATCCACCATAGTCAGGGCATAGGAGTATCCTGACCGGCTGGGTGACAACTTGACATGGACCAGGGCCACGATCTCCAAGGGTCGAGTTGTCTTGATGGGTTGCAGGGGTGCCTTCTGGCTGCTGTAGTCTTTTCTTCTGAGGCCACAGGGTCCACAGTTTTTTCACCACCTCTCAATGGAGCTGCGCATTCCCACCCAGTAGAAACGACACTTCAACAGAGTCTATAGCTTCTTCCAGCCAAAGTGCCCGTCCTGATCGTGGTAAGCTTCCAACACCATCTGGATGTCCGCTCTGGGAACTACTATCTGCCATACCATCTCATGGGTTTTTGGATTGACATATCTCCGGCACAGCTTCTCATGGTAGATGAACAGCCGGCTTCTCTCATTCCACAGCTGCCTTGCTTGTGGAGACGCATCCTTCTCCAAGGAGGAACCTTCTTGAGTTATCAGCTCCTTGATACGGCTGACAACCAGATCACTGTCTTGGGTCTCCTTCCAGCTGTGGTGAGGTAAAGGATTTAATGTCTTACCACGCTGCGCCTCCTGCAGGCTCATTGCTCGTGGATCATCCCATTCCTCTGAAAGGCAGGTAGTTCAATCTCTTCCAGGTCATCCACTTCTTCTTCTGTGTCCGAATCGTGAGGCATCCTGGACAGGGCATCAGCGTTGGCATTCTTGCGGCCCACTCGGTACTTGATTGTGAATTGGTAGTTTGACAACTGAGCCATCCAGCGTTGTTCCATGGCTCCCAGCTTGGCTGTTTCAAGATGCGTAAAGGGGTTATTATCAGTGTAGGCAGTGAACTTGCTGGAGGCTAGGTAATGCTTAAACCTTTCCATGATGGCCCAGACCAGCGCTAGGAACTCCAACTTGAAGTTGCTATAGTTCTCGGGGGTTCCTCTTGGTCGGGTGGAGCTTCCTGCTTGCATAGGCGATGACTTTCTCTAGGCAATTTTGCTTCTGACTTAGGACAGCTCCAAATCCTTCATTGCTGGTATCAGTATACAGCAGGAACGGTTAGCTGTAGTCAGGGTAGGCTAGGATCTCATCTCCTGTCAGGATCTCTTTCATTTCTTTGAATGCTTCAGCCTGTTCTTTACCCCAGTGGAATGGGGAATTTCTGCTCTTGAGAGACTGTCCTACCAGGAGATCTTGCAGAGGCGCTGCTTTCTTGGTGTAGTCTTTTACAAACCTCCGGTAGTATCCTGTCAGTCCCAGGAACTGACATACCTCCTTGAGGTTCTTGGGCTCTGGCCATTTCTGGATGGCGGTGACCTTCTCGGGGTTTGGCGCTACTCCCTCTGAGCTGACAATATGTCCCAGGTACTGTACCTTTTGTTTGAGCAGGTGGCACTTTGAAGGCTTCAGTTTCATCCCATACTTGGACAGTGACTCGAATACCTCCGCCAGCTGCTTCAAGTGATCTTCATACGTCTTGGAGTACACAACATGTCGTCCAGGTATAGTAACACAGTCTCGAAGTTGAGGTGTCCCAGGCAGCACTCCATCACTCTCTGAAACGTTCCAGGGGCACTGCTGAGTCCAAACGGCATTCTGTCGAACTCACAGAGTCCCATCGGGGTGGTGAAAGCCGTCTTCTCCTGATCCTCCTCAGCCACTGCTACTTGCCAGTACCCACTAGTGAGGTTAAGGGTGGAAAAGTAATTAGCAGTCTTTAAGGCATCCAGGGGACATCCTCCGGGCTGTCAGCTAGCAGAATCTTTCCTTCTGTCTCCGTCCGCAGTTGCAGGGCATTCATTACAGTGGCCAGGTTTTTGGTCAGCTGGCGCACTTCTGAGCGTAGACAGTCCAGCTCAGTAGGGGCGCCGCCTGTGTTTTGGCTTCAGAGCTGATACGTTACAGGGCCAGGAGATACAGAGTCCAGGCAAGCAGGCCCTGCAAGCAAGGACTGTGTACTAGATGTTAGGCATCCTACAGGTGAGGCTGTGTCCTTTCAGGGCAGGCAGATGCATAGGGATGCAGGGGAACCAGGCAGGGCAGGGACAAGAACGTGAACACACACACACACAAGTCACTTTGGTACCTTTACTGAAGATGTTGCAGGTACATCCCGGAACACGATAGGGTGAAGGTTGCACATCCATATTCTCCCACTGAGTAGGTGTATGGCCTCCTGTTCCTTGCCTTTCTGTAATGAAGTTCTGGCCGGCATGTAGCTGGGCCTAACTTAATCTCTGTCCTGCTCCTGGCTGACCTTGTGGTTGGACCTCCTCATGAAGTACACAGTCCTTGCTTGCAGGGCCCTGCTTGCTTGGACTCTGTATCTCCTGGCATTGTAACGTATCAGCTCTGTGGTGCTCCTGGGACTTGTAGTCCTCCAGGAACTCTGGTGGTCTCCTACTGGGTCGTGAGATCCCTGTAGGCTCGGACCTGGCATCCGGTATATACTTGCTGGAAATAAATACGGAGATTTACAATTACCCCTAGACTGTATACACCTGGTATCTGGTGATACATTATCCTTTTTCTGCTTTTATATTCTGGTGTAATCCATACTGAGCCTGTGAGTGTTAGGGTTCGAGTTCCCGCTGCAGCACAAGGGGAGTCTCGAACCAGTCCCGCTGCGGTCCCCATCCATCTCCGGCCGCAGTGGAGCCTGCTCAGCAGAGACGTCGGTCCCAGCGTCTTGCCCATTCCAATACTGTGCAGAGACTTGCTGCTGCCCCTCCTGGATCTTCTATTATAGCCAGTGCTGGAGCAGACGTCTTTAGGACGAAGTCCTGCGTTTCCCCTTCTGAGCATGCCCAGGGTAAGATCTCTCATTGGAGATCAGGGGTCACATGTTCAGGTACTGCAGCAGCTCCTATTGATCTGCCAGGAAGGTCCTGAAACTACATGTGTTTTGGAACAGTTTCTCATTGGTCCTTTTTCTGGCAGGTGCTGTAGCTGTTACTATAAAAGGGTGGCATGGCTGGGCCGCCATGCGCTAGTATCAAATCTGTTACGTGATTGCGCCAGTGAGGTCATGTATGCATGTGGTTAGGTCTGGCTGAAATAAGCCCCTAGAATACCGGCACCTCCGGTGAGGAGATTGTATGCACGTGTTCAGGGCTCGGCTGAAAACGCCATTAGAATACCGGATACTCCGGTGAGGAGATTGTTGTTCTAACTGCATGACCTCAGACTGCGATCCTCTTAGCAGCTATCTGTGTTCCCTGTGAGGCTAACTGGACACAGTCCTTTTCTCAACGGCTCTGTGACGCAACAGGGTTCGCTTTATAACTCTGGTTCAGCGCCCTAGCTTTTAACTTGGCGGCTCGATGAAGCTAAGTGAGTTCACACTTATCGCCATATAGCGCTGTGGCATTCCCGTTAGCGGCTCTGGGGATTAACAGAGTTCGCACTAACTGCCACAGCGCGCTACGGCGTTTATTTTAGCGACTCTGCGGAATAACAGAGTCCGCCACTTTCGCCATCTTACTAGCAGCAGGCTTCGCCTGCACGGTGGACCCCGGGCTGCGAACGCATCTCTCTACTATATCTATTAGGTGCGTTCCGCAGACCCTAACAGTGAGAGTCTGTGTCTGACTCTGGAAATATATAGGGAGATTTACAATTACCCCTAGACTGTATACAGCTGTAATCTTCTGATACATTACCCTTTTTCTACTGTTTATATTCTGGTCTAATCCATACTGAGCCTGTGAGCGTCTGTGTGTTACTCCTGAAATATATACGGAGATTTAAAATTACCCCAACACAGTATACAGCTGTACGCTTGTGATACAGTACCCTTTTTTCTGCTATTTATATTCTGGTGTAATCCATACATAGCCTGTGGAGAGTCTGTGTCTGACTCTGGAAATATATACGGAGATTTAAAATTACCCCAACACTGTATACAGTTGTACGCTTCCCCCATCAAAAGTGAAGGATGCGGCAGGCCACACTTCAGATTAGTCCATGGAGCTCTTTTCACATACCATGCCTGGGTTATCCAGTCAAATCCTGAATTCCCCAGTCCAACATGAGTCTGACATGGAGTGCACTGATGCACAGCCACTGCTAGATGATTCTGCTGGTACATTCAGAGCACTACATTGCCCTCGCAGTCTACTGAGCCAGAATCTGACCCTGATGAAACTCCAGTGCCCCTTCCCGCATACTATACCACCTTACACGGTGACACAGAGAAAGGTGCAGATGAAATTGAAGAGGAGGTGATGGATGACCCAGTTGTTGACTCTGATTGGCATTCATTGGCGGAAGAGGGTGCCGCTGGCAATAGCTCAGAAGAGGACAAGGATCCGCAGCAGCCATCGACATCGCAGCAGCGGTTATCTGGCAGGCCCATAGCAGTCCAAAAAATTTTAAAAAAAACAAAGAGTTGCAAGACATCTTGGCCAGACGGTCATCAAATTAGCACAGCGTGCAAGACCTGAAAATGTTGTACCATAGTAGGAAGAGTGCAGTGTGGCACTTTTTTGACCAAAATCCTATTGATGAGGCAAAGGTTATCTGTAAGAAGTGCGGAAGGACCTTTAGCAAAGGGAAAAATCTTTGAAATTAGAATACCAGTTGCATGCTTAGACATTTAATCAACATGCACTTGCAAGCGAGGACGGACTACAAAACCTCAGGTAGCACATGTGCACCTGCTCCAACTGAAGGTAGCCAGCAATGCTACATCGCTTCCTCCACTGTAAGCCCACAGGTTAGCACACCACCAGCAAGAAATTTTGAGGTGTCTTTGTAAGGTCAAAGCAGTAAGGGAATCACAATTTTTTTGCAACAAAAGACCGAACTAGGCCATCAGCACCACCACCACCATCACCAACCCCCTCTCAGTCCGTCATGTCCACCCCTAGTTCCCCCATTTGCAGCTCTCAAGTCCAGCTCACCCTAGCAGACACTCTGAGTAGGCAAGAAAGTACTCATCCTCTCATCCTCGTATACATTGCCTAAATGATCTCATTAGAGATGATGCCCTTCTGTTTGGTTGAAAGCGCAGTGTTCCGAGAGCTCATGGCCTACGCTGTACCACGCTATAACCTACCCAGTCGGCACTTCTTTTCTAAAAAAGCCATCCCTGCCCTCCACCTGCATGTGAAAGACCGCATTGTCCATGCACTCAAACAATCAGTGAGTGGAAAGGTGCACCTCACAACAGATGCATGGGCCAGTAGGCATAGCTAGGGCCGTTACGTATCCATCACTGTGCACTGGGTTAATGTGGTGGATGCAGTGTCCAAAGGGACAGCGGTGGTGGGACAGTGCTGCCTAGGCCACTGTATAGGCAACAGTTGGCTGTAGGAGTTCGACCCTCCTCCTCCTCCTCCAGAAGCGAAAGCTCGTTGACTGAGCGCAGTCGCACGAGCGCTCCATCCGCAGAAGCCAGTGCTGCACACGAGGTGTCCCACCATCGAACAGCTAGTGGTAAGCATCAGCAGGCTGTTTTAAAGATGATGTCTTTGGGCGACAACAGACACACCGCGGAGGTACTGGTTGACTATTTGCAGCGAGAAACTGAGTCATGGCTGAGCAGTCTACATCTTGCGCCAGGCAAGGTAGTGAGTGATAACGGACGTAATTTTGTGGCGGACATAGCCCTGGCAAAACTCAGACACATTCCTTGCCTGGTTCACACCTTGAGCCTGGTGGTGCAGTGCTTCCTAAATAATTATCCTGAGTTAACAGCCCTGCTCCATAAGGTGCGAAGACTGTGCTCGCACATCCGTCGCTTGCCCGTAGACTCCAGTCGTATGCAGAGGCTGCAGCGATCGCTCCACCTCCCCAAGCACTGCCTAATCATAAAAGTTGCAACAAGGTGGAACTCCACCATGCAGATGGTTGAGAGGCTGTGCGAACAGAGTCATGCTGTAATGCATTTGTGGGAGTATACACGGGCAGGCAGTTTGAGGGCAGACATGGAGCTGTCAGGTGTGCAGTGCTCAAAGCTGAAAGACCTCTGTAAAGTCCTTCAGTGTCTTGAGGAAGGCACACGGCTGGTAAGTGCAGACGACGCCATCATAAGCATGAGCATCCCACTAATGCGTCTGCTCATGCAAACTTTGACGCACAATAAGGATCAGGCATCTGCAGCGGAGGAGGAAGAGGAGGAGGATGATGAGGGGTATGATTATTTTGGGGAGGAAGATGCTTCTCAGGGGGAAAGAGAAAATGTTTGCTTGCCAAGGTCAGGTACAGGGTTTGTGCGTGACTGGAGGGATGTGGATTTGGCAGAAAGTGCTCCTCCACCCACCACTCTCAGTGCATCATTGACACCTAGAACATTGGCCCACATGTGTGACTATGTCTTGCGGATGCTAAAAATGGACCCCCACATTGCCAAAATTATGAAGGATGATGACTACTGGTTGGCCAGCATCCTCGATCCACGCTATAAAGGCAAATTACAGAACATTATGCCACAAGAGAACCTAGAGCTAATATTGGCGAACAAACAAGCAACTCTGGTAAACCGTTTGTTAGAGGCATTCCCAGCACACAGCAGCGGTGCAGGTTCTACCACGAGCCGTACTTGGCCAAACGGAAGAGGTGTTCGTGGTGCACACAGCCAAAGTGGCATTGGAGACAGTGGTTTCATGACCATGTTGTGGACTGATTTCTCGAGTAACGCTCACACGACTGTTAATACTGAATCGATTGCAACAGACAGGAGACAGCAGTTGTCAACCATGGTTCAAAATTACCTCTCCTCCCCTATCGATGTTCTCCCTCACAGTTCATTCCCATTTGACTACTGGGCCTGTAAACTGGACATCTGGCCTGAATTGGCACAATATGCTTTACAGGAGCTCGCTTGCCCTGCTGGTAGTGTGCTATCAGAAAGAGTCTTCAGTGCAGCTGGATCAATCCTGACAGAAAGAAGGACCTGGCTGTCGACCAAAAATGTAGGTGATCTCACCTTCATTAAAATGAACCATGCCTGGGTTTCAAAGGATTTTGTACCACCTTCCCCTTATGACACAAAGGTTGCCAGCAAAATGGCTCGCTTCGTCCTCCTTTTCCTCCGACTTCTCCAATTCCTCCATTTGCAGCTGCCGAACGTCCACCCTACAGCTCAACATATGCCATTTTTTCCACCTTCCTAACTGGGCTGTACCCCCCCAGGGCCGGCGTCAGCACCTGGCACACCCGGGCAAGTGCTGGTGCCCTGAGCAGGTGGGGGGGCCCACTCATGGGTGACGGCACTGGCACAGGGCCCCTCATAGAATGCAAAAGTGTCTCTGACACTGGGGGGCCCACTCGCCATCAGACACACCGGCGTACCATGAGGGGCCCTGTGCCTGTGTCGTCGCCCCCAAGTGGTCCCCTCCCTGCTTGCTCAGGGTCCCAGCACTTGCAATACTTACCTCTCCCTGCTCCACCACTGTGACGTCTTCTGCGTTTCCTGACAGTGACATTCAGGTCAGAGAGCGTGATGATGTCACATCTGTACGCCCTCTGCCTGAACAGTCCAAGTGTAGACAGCTGGAAGATGGCGACGCTGATGAGTCTAGAGTAGAGCAGTGCCCAGCGAGGAGAGGTAGTTCTTTTTTTTAATGTTTAGAGCAATATATGGGGACTGGAAGCATTATACAATGGAGAATTATATATGGGGCCCATCATACACTTGAGCATCATAGATAGGGCCCATTATACACTGGAGCATCATATACGGGGCCCATTATACACTGGAGCATCGTCCATGGGGCCCATCATTCACTGGAGCATTATAAATGGGGCACATTATATAAGGAGCATTATACACTGTTTGCATAATTACTAGGCAAGTTGTATTTCAGAGGATTCTTTTTATTATTGAACAACAACTATGTTCTCAATCAACCGAAAAGACTCATAAATATCAAAGCTTAATATTTTTGGAAGTTGGAGTGGTTTTTTTTCGATTTGGCGATCTTAGGAGGATATCTGTTTGTGCAGGTAACTATTACTGTGCAGAATTATTAGGCAACTTAATAAAAACCAAATATATACCCATCTCACTTGTTTATTTTTACCAGGTAAACCAATATAACAACACAAAATTTAGAAATAAAAATTTCTGATATTCAAAAACAAAATAATAAAAATCAGTGACCAACATAGCCACCTTTTTTTACGATGACACTCAGACGCCTCCATCCATAGATTCTGTGAGTTGCTTGATCTGTTTATGATCAACATTGCGTGCAGCAGCCACCACAGCCTCCAGACACTGCTCCGAGAGGTGTAATGTTTTCCCTCCCTGTAGATCTCACATTTTATGAGGGACCACAGGTTCTCTATGGGGTTCAGATCAGGTGAACAAGGGGGCCATGTCATTATTTTTTCTTCTTTTTGACCTTTACTGGGCAGCCACGCTGTGGAGTATTTGGATGCAAGTGATGGAGCATTGTCCTGCATGAAAATCATGTTTTTCTTGAACGATACCTACTTCTTCCTGTACCACTGCTTGAAGAAGGTGTCTTCCAGAAACTGGCAGTAGGTCTGGGAGTTGAGCTTTACTCCATCCTCAACCCGAAAAGGTCCCAGAAGATCATCTTTGATGATACCAGCCCATACCAGTACCTCACCTCCACCTTGCTGGTGTCTGAGTCGGAGTGGAGCTCTCTGCCCTTTACTGATCCAGCCTTGGGCCCACCCATCTGGCCCATCAAGAGTCACTCTCATTTCATCAGTCCATAAAACCTTAGAAAAATCAGTCTTAACATATTTCTTGGCCCAGTCTTGACGTTTTACCTTATGCTTCTTGTTCAATGGTGGTCGTTTTTCAGCCTTCCTTACCTTGGCCATGTCCCTGAGTATGGCACACCTTGTGCTTTTTGATACTCCAGTAATGTTACAGTTCTGAAATATGGCAAAACTGGTGCCAAATGGCATCTTGGCAGCTTCACGCTTGATTTTCCTCAATTCATGGGCAGTTATTTTGAGCCTTTTTTATCAACACGCTTCTTGCGACCCTGTTGGCTATTTGCCATGAAACGCTTGATTTTTCGGTGATCACGCTTCAAAAGTTTGGCAATTTCAAGACTGCTGCATCCCTCTGCAAGACATCTCACAATTATTGACTTTTCAGAGTCCGTCAAATCTCTCTTCTGACCCATTTTACCAAAGGAAAGGAAGTTGCCTAACAATTAAGCTCACCTTTTATAGGGTGTTGATGTCATTAGACCACATCCCTCCTCATTGCAGAGATGCAAATCACCTGATTTACATAATTGGCAGTTGGCTTTCAAGCCTATATAGCTTGGAGTAGGACAACATGTATAAAAAGGATGATGTGATCAAATACTCATTTGCCTAATAATTCTGCACACAGTGTTTAGGCCCATCATACACTGGAGCATCATCCATGGGACCCATCATATAATGGAGCATCATATGGGGCCCATTATATATGGAGCATTATACAGGCCCATCATATACTGGAGCACCATCCATGGGGCCCATCATACACTGGAGCATTATAAATGGGGCCCATTATATATGGAGCATTATATTGGCCCATCATACACTGGAGCATGATCCATGGGGCTCCTCATAAACTGGAGCATTATAAATGGGGCCCTTCATACACTGGAGCATCATCCATGGGGCCCATCATATACTGGAGCATCATATGGGGCCCATTATATATGGAGCAATATATTGGCCCATCATACACTGGAGCATTATATACAGGGCCCATTATACATTGGAAGCATTATAAATGGGGCTCATTATATATGGAGCATTATATTGGCCCATCATACACTGGAGCATCATTCATGGGGCCCATCATATACTGGAGCATCATATGGGGCCCATTATATATGGAGCATTATATTGGCCCATCATACACTGAAACATAATTCATGGGGCCCATCATACACTGGAGCATTATAAATGGGGCCCATTACACACTGGAGCATCATATACGGGGCCCATCATATACTGGAGCGTGATATGGGGCCCATTATATATGGAGCATTATATTGGCCCATCATACACTGGAGCATTATAAATGGGGCCCATCATACACTGGAGCATCATCCATGGGGCCCATCATATACTGGAGCATCATATGTGTCACATTATATATGGAGCATTATATTGGCCCATCATACACTGGAGCATCATCCATGGGGCACATCATATACTGGAGCATCATATGGGGTTCATTATTTATGGGGCAATATTTAGGGTATGGAGCATCATATGGAGCACATATGGGGCCTATTCTGTATGGAGCATTATATGGAGCCCATTCTGTATGGAGCTTTATATGCGACTCATTATACTGTATGGAGCAATATGTGGGGCTCATTATACTCTATGGGGACCATCCTATACTGTATGGCACATTATATGGGGACCATCATATACTGGAGCATTATGTGGATCTCATCATATACTGTATGGAACATTATATGGGACCAATTATTCTGTATGGAGCAATATATTGGGCTCATTATTCTGTATGGTGCACTATGTGGTGGCCATAATACTGTATGGAGGAATATACTGTCCGGTTTTTGAGCTATTGTACAATTTAAAATAGATATCAGTCATGTAATGTAAGAAGTGAAGTATTTGGCATTGTACTATACCTATATTTCTGTGCCGTATCGGAGCATCACGAATTGTGGTATGTGTTAAAGGGGCCCACTGACACTCTTTCGCCCGGGGCCCACGAAAACCGGGAGCCAGCTCTACCCCCCCACAACTTTAGACAAATAACCCTCAGTTTTCAATGCGTAACTATTATTATAAAGTAAATTAAGGTTGCCAAGCTTAAGTAATAAGAATTGATGTTGTTGGCATTGAAATGGGCGCTGTAGGTGTGTTTACTGTCCTCCACTCCCTGCCGACTTTTCTTACCCATTGACTTGCATTGGGTTTCGTGTTTCAGTCGGACCTCCGACTTTTCGCGATAGTCGGCCGATTTCGTTCGACTCGACCCTAAAACAGGCAAAGTCGCTCATCTCTAGTGAACGTGATAGGCCGCTCTAAACAAATGTGTTTTGAGGGAGTGCCTGAAACTATGCAAATTGTGGATAGTCCTAATTTCTTGGGGTAGAGCATTCCAGAGGATTGGCGCTGCACAGGAGAAGTCTTGAAGTCGGGAGTGGGAGGTACGGATTAGTGCAGAGGTTAGTCGAGAGTCGTTTGCAGAGCTCAGCAGTCGGTTAGGCCGATAGATAGAAATGAGGGAGGAGATGTAGGGGGGTGCTGCACTGTGGAGAGCTTTGTGGGTGAGAACAAGTACTTTGAATTGGATCCTATAATGAAGGGGCAGCCAGTGTAAGGACTGGCGAAGAGCGGACGCATCCGAGTATCGATTAGCCAGATGGATGACCCTTGCTGCTGCATTAAGTATGGACTGGAGAGGGGATAGTCGAGTAACGGGGAGGCCAATTAATAGAGCGTTGCAGTATATTATGATGATCCATTGGGTTAAAAATTACCCATATATTTTTCCTGCACAAGAGCTTTCTTATGTCTTCTACTGGGTGAAATGAAAGAAGGAACAACTCTACTGCCAATGGAAGAGTTGGGTAGCAGAAGCGAGCGGGCTTAGTTCTGTTGCCAACATAGTAGGGATTGGAAAGTAGAGGGCTTAATGCTGCTGATAGCGAGGAAAGGGTGAAAAGGGAGATACAAAGCTGCTGCCAATAAAGGTGGAGTGAGAATGTGGGGGGCACAAAGCTGCTGTCACTAAGGAAGTTTTAAAAAGGTGCACATTGTTACTTCCAACGGGGAAGAGTGCAAAGCATGTTGATGCCAAAGTAGGTAGGTTTTAGTGTAGGGATGCAATGGTTATGCCAATGAGGGAGGAATTAAAAAGGGGAATACAAAGCTTCTGCCAATAAAGGTAGAGTGAGAATGTGGGGGACATAAAGCTGGTTTCCAATGTGGGAAGGTGGAGTAGGGGGACACATTACTGCTGTCAGTAGTGGAGGGATGGAAAGGAGGGTTCAATACTTTGTGTATTGAAGAGCATTCCTACTTTCGATGCAATCAGACAAGTGCAATCCTATAAATTATCAAATTGCACTTGCCCCAATATTTCTCCGTGATGCAGCTCACGTCTGCAATTATTTTCTCATGCCGATTTGGCAGCTTTCTGCGATTGCACCTAACAATCGGATCGCACATACCTATATAAGTCTTTGTGTGCTTGTGAAGCATTGCACTGCACTCGGACATCACCCAAAGTGCAGTGCGATTCCCACTGACTCAGGAATCAGAGGAGATGGAGAAGTTACTTTCTCTGTCTCCGCACCTGTGCTGCGATCCTGTCACACGAGAGAATCAGAGCACTGACACTCGGCTCCCGCCCGCAACAGATCAGGAGCTGAGGGACATTATCCATCACATCTGGTGCTCTCGCATGATGGAATCATTGCATGTCATACACTAACGGCACCCTGGCCTTATGCAGGAGAGTGGAGGAGAAACAGTGAGTAGAAATGACTGATGTTGAGCAGCAGCAGTAATAGTAGTATTACCTGCAGAAGAGGTAATAGAGTAATTAACAGTAATCCAGACAGTGCAATTTTGCATACCAATGGTAATTTGATTGGCAGTGCGGAGAAGGTTTATATTGCTGCAGTGTGATA
The DNA here is from genome assembly GCA_033576555.1 of Oophaga sylvatica. Classification (NCBI taxonomy): domain Eukaryota; kingdom Metazoa; phylum Chordata; class Amphibia; order Anura; family Dendrobatidae; genus Oophaga; species Oophaga sylvatica. The sequence goes on along the minus strand of JARQOD010000005.1, from coordinate 1,999,356 downwards.
TTAGTCTGGTGCTGCTGGGGTGGTACTTAGGGCCGCACTACTGTATTTGTCTGCTGCTGTTGGGGCTTAGTGCTGCATTATAGTGGCAGTTTTGGCTCTGCTAGGGTGTTACTTAGTTCTGCGCTGCTGTGTTTTGTCACTTTCAATGGAATATTTTATGCTATGATATTTTGTGCTGTTTGAGTGGTATTTTATGCCTCACCATAGTGTATACTGTGGATATGTGTAAATGTTTTGTAAATATGAGAATTCCTCTTTAACAGAACAATCTGCCATAATGAATATGCTGTTTTGTACTTTGACACTTTTCTGGACTTTGCCCATGAGTTTTAAATTTACGAAGTCTACAGAACCTCCTTTGCCTGACCTCATTGATTTGAACTCTGCAAATCTTTAATTACAAGTTTTGACTTAATTTTTGTGATTGTTCCCGGTTTTCTCTCTTAATGGATTTGGTGACACCTCTTTCCTCAACTCAATTCACCAGTCTCCAGCCACTCCATAAATGTGACCCAGAGATCTCTGCAGTGAAGGCCACTTGTCAGTACAGGAGTGAAACTGTTAATAATGCCTTCCCCGCTGCAACCACCAAGCTGCGCGACTTCTAACGAAGCTATGATAATATTCTTGGGCTTACAGATTCATTACAGCATAATTATGAAAAACAGTAAATATTATTTCCAAAAAGGGAATAAAGTAACTTTATTAAAATCATCCTAACATTTCATTCACGGCTGGAGTCTATTGCACACTCTAGATCTAATCAAAGTCTAACAACAAAAACAGAAGTTTAGTTAAAAGCTTCTTGTTGAGGCTTTTCATGTGGTAAACAAGGACTTTTCTCTACACCCAATACAAGAAACAAAAATGTAATGCAAAAGGTAATCCATCAATGTAACATCGGGAGAGGTAGGAGTAGACTAGTTTACGTGAAGACTCCATCCTTCCCTTGGAATGAAAACCCTACCAGATCACATAATGGAGCCACATATGGGAAAAGAGGGAAACAAATACGTGGTCCTTCCCATTAGTTAGTAAGATGAAGCTGCTGGCTTGGTTGTTTTACCTTTACACTTCAAAAGAACGAACCATCGACGTAATCATCTCTGCTTCTTTTTGGCTTGAAAAAAGCAAATGACCATAGGGGAGGAAGCATGAAAAAGGCTCGCTAATCATTTAAAATGGTGGAGTTCCCATAGTATATATCCCCTATATTGCCTTTGGCTCAGGATTTCCATCAAACAGAAGCATCTAGAGATCATAAACTTCATTGATCATGCAGTCACATCAGCATGAAACTCAGCTTATCTTAGCCTCTTGCACTTCAGTGGATAGAACTGCAGAATCAGTCACAGCCACATAAATAGGTACAGAGATGTGCCTGGATAAATAACTGACTGCAGTCCTCCAATGTAGTACATTCTTCTTAATTGAACTGATTAGTCCCCATAGATTTACTTCATTGAGCTACTACTGGTTTCTGCATCTTTACTAAAGTAGAATTTAGCAGAAGCAATCAATAACATTCTTCAGAACCTTGGATATCTGACTCCGGAGTTTGGATGTTCTGTAGATCAGGTAGGAGGAATGTAGAGTCGGTAGAAAGTCTAAGATAATATAAGTCCAGGCAATGTCTTCACAGTAAAAATTGTAGTAAAAGACACCAAAAAAATAACCAGAGAAAAATATAGTGTTTAATATGAAGGTGATGGACACAAATTTCATAGCTGAGTAATATGTCTGCAAGTCGATGGATAAATTACTGCTCATCTTCATCTTTACTGTGTGAAGATGCAACGAGGAGAAGAGGAGGATGGAGGAGGTGTAACAGGAAATCAGTGGGATGAAGATTCCAATAGTAAAATGTATCAATGAATTAATATAAATGCAACCTGTGTCTTGATTACCCATGGTTGTATTATAAGTTTCATCATTGATCTCAATGTAAGGTATTAAACAATAGAAAGCTGATAGAAGTTCTGAGGCTACGATGAAATGACCAGTCCTGGGTAATATCAGCCTCCTCAGATACAGGAACAGTCTGGTGCGGAGGCTGGAGATCTTCAGACAGAAAACGATGGAGAGAAGAGTTGTTAACCAAAGATTAGAATAAAAAAAGAAAGAATTAACACACAATAAAGTTACCAGAGTTACATGTGATTGTCGGCTGCTTAGAAAGGAAGCAACAAGGTAATACAAAGTATTAGTACACTGAGCGCACAGTCTTGAAATCCCGAGAGAAGTCACAATGTGGTCAACAGAAGTCACTGGTCGTCCTTTCCACCAGTCATTGACATTGATGACTATGATAGATAAATGTATTAATAATCCAAAAAAGAGAGAAATCAGTGATGGGACCAGGAGATTCAAATTCTGGAATTTAGTGTCTGTGGAATCAGCCATCTCTCCTGTACAATGAGGATCCTGATAACACAGAAAGCTTTTATGGATAGTTTATCTACAATGCTTTACATGAATTCAAATGATGAAATCGTTACTAAGAAAATGCAAACTACATCCCATAAACTCCTGGATGGACCAAGTCAATGAATATCAGAACACATAACATGCAGTGATCAGCATAAGTGAGTACATCCTATTGGAAAAAAGTTTAATTTTAATCAATATCTCATTGAACTCGAGAACAATTTCCAAAATGTTTACAAGACTGAGAATCATAGAATGTTTTAACTCCATAAAATGAAAATAAGGTTAATAATATGACTTTCATTACAAAAGCTTCATTCTTTTCTTAAAATTTGTTAATGCAAAAATGAGTACACCCCACATCAAACATTACTTCATCTAGTATTGTATGACATCCGTGACTTGAAAGAATAGCACAAGGTCTTCTAGACATGGAATGAACAAGTTGTCAACATATTACAACATTAGAGATGAGCGAACACTAAAATGCTTGGATGTTGATTACTCGGAACGAGCAATTCATATAACGAGTATAATGAGCGTCAATGGGAAATCTGAGCATTTTTCCAGCAGACTCTACAAGGAGGTCTGGGGGGCAGTGAAAATATTGAAATGGATGTGAAAAATGCTGAATGGAAGTAGAACAGCATGGGGAAGACGCCTGGAAGCATCTCTGACTCCCAAATCTCTGCTGAGGACAATGGGGTCACACTTTTACTTCACTTTAAGGACAGACAATAAAACATTCCAAATCAATGAGAAATTGCAATTTACAAGAGAAAAATGCTAAGAAATATTATTTTTCTTATATAATGACTTGTTTATAGGGAAACACTTTAAAAAATGTAACATATCCCAAATGGATTTATGTATTAATTTAAATTTTTATGAAAACCAAAACTGATTTACAGTATTTATTTAAAAATAGTACATTTCAGTGTAATTTACGAAAGAAGCAACAATTAGGCTATGTGCACACATTGAGGATTTTTCGCGTTTTTTAAGCGTTTTTGCGGCGGTTTTCCCATACATTAAGCATCCTATTAGAAGAATGCATTCCGCTGCGTTTTTTTCCATGAAAAAAACGCAGCATGTTCATTCTTTTCCCGCCGCCATAGGAATGCATTGAACCGCTTACTTTCCGCATGTGGCTGTGCCCACCATGCGTGAAGTGAGCGGTTCATGTGCGGATGGTACCCAGGGTCTGGAGGAGAGGAGACTCTGCCCTGGGTACCATATCCATGTAAAAACAATAATTAAAATAAAAAATTGTGATATTCTCACCTTCCGGCAGCCCCCGCAGCTTTCCCGCCTCTCAGCGACGCTCCCGGCCAATCCCGTTCCCAGGCGTGCTTAGCGACAATGACCCCAGATGACGTAGCGGTCTCGCATGATGCTACGTCATCTGGGGTCATTATTGCTAAGCTTCACTGGGAACGGTACTTGCCGGGAGCATCGCGAGGACCAGGAAGGCTGTGGGGGCCACCGGAAGGTGTGAATATCACGTTTTTTTTTATTATTTTATTATTATTATTTTTAACATTAGATCTTTTAGATCTTCTATGTTTGACTCGTGTGAACAACCTGTCAATCAGTTTTCCAAGCGATGCTACAGATCGCTTGGAAAACGCTAGCATTCTGCAAGCTAATTACGCTTGCAAAATGCTAGTTTCTGGCAGGATTATGCATACCTCTAAAATGCGTATTTCCCGCGTCAGGGAGGTGCGGGACTGCCGCGGCAATTCTCGTACGTGTGCACATAGCCTTAGGGACTCAGATGGACTCAGATACATGCTGTATTAGAGAAAAAGGAGGGTCTCATACACATTCTGTTCAAATTGTCTGGCAGAGGTACTCCTAGACTCATAAAGGCTACACACTTAGTATAAATCCTGCCAGTAATTACAAGCAGGTTAATTTCATACATACACCCTTGAAAGCACCAACTGTAGCACCTCGTTCAAATATTGTGAACAAAGCATATTTGTTGTAGTTGTACACTCATAAAGGCTTTGCACAAAGTCAGGAAAGGGCAAGAAAAAAAATTATATGAGGGTGTGAAGACATGGGGTTCAGCGAA
>JARQOD010000005.1:1836706-1994749 GCA_033576555.1 Oophaga sylvatica | reverse complement strand
GTTATTGCATTTTAAAAAAAGGGTCAGCAGAATCTGTGTCGGAAGTGAAAATGTCTAAAAGGGGGGGGAGGGACTCAGAGAGCTTGGAAAATTTGGGGTTTTTTGGATTTCTGGGGGGGTGAGTGGTTTTGGAGTGGGGGTGCCAAAAAGGGGAAGAGAAAAACGCATATTGTTTTTCAACGGGGGAAGGGGGATTTGAGATTAGGGGGGAAAACAAGGGGGGAAGAAAGGTCGGGGGGACCACTTTGTAGATGGCCGCAAGACCATTGAGGGGAGGCCAAAGAGGCAGTGAGCGATAAAAGTTTAGACGCTGGGTGGAAGCATCAATGGGGATGTTGAAGTCACCCAGATGATAGTGGGGATGTCAGCAAGAGGAAATGAAGCACCAGTGGTGAAGTAGTCGAGAAAGGTGGAAATGGCAATTCTGGGGGGCGGAGATGACAGCCGCGGATTTTGGAGGGGAGTAGTGTAAAGTTTATGTAATATTCCTGAAACTCATTTGTTCGCACCATTTTACTTTCGTCTTGCTGCATCATTTTTGCCCCAGCCAAAATGGAGTTTCCAGCTTGCATTTCCCGCCCTGATTCTCTCCTTTGCTTCTTAAGCAGCCACAGCTGGCAATCAGGCTTCAGAATCTAGCCTGCGTGAACCTTTGACTTGACTCCTTAAGCCTTGCCCTTGTACTCCACTATTCCTACTGAGGAACCTGAACCTTTGGACTCTGAACCCTGCTTTTTGAAAGACCCACTTTGCATGGACTTACGGTAACAGAGAAGAAGACCTGAATCTGTATGGAAAGTGATTGCTGAGCTTGGTTACTCTGGCCTGCTGTGTCCCTTTTCTGTGTCTGCAAATGTGTGACTATTTCTGCCAACTTGTAGAAGTAATACAGACTTTTTATACAAACCTGTGACTCCTGTGTTTTCATCGCACCCAAGCACAAACGCTATATGAACTGACTACATACATTACAAATTGAACCAAAACTATGTCTGCTGGTCTGGAAGGCGTGTCGCTGTACTTGGATATCAGACGTCCGGTTTGTACTTTCTGTGATGACAGTGGTTGTGACTTCTCCAACCATTCCAGGTGAGCAATTCCCTAAGTTTTTTCTTTTTGCAGGTTACCACAGGTAAACACTATTGTTTTTTTTTTCCTTTCTTTTCTCTTTTTGTCTGCTGTAACTCTGGATATCAATGTCTGGTTGAAACTTCTGTATGATAGTGGTTGTGACTTCTCACAACCATTCCAGGTGACAGTTCCCTTTAATTTTTTTTTTTCTCTCTGCAGTGTTGCCACAGGTGAACACTATTGTTTTTTTTTTTCTCTCCTCTTCTTCCAGTAATCCTGTCTTAAAAGATCTGGAAAATGGAGGCCCGCATAAAGGAATTTTTGCGGAGTGACTGATAATATCCTTGGGCAGATTTCAGAATATAAAGACCCTTTTACAAATCTACAGGACCTCAATAATCACAATTTCAAGTGGGTTGACAGACTACCCAGGATTTGCGAGCCAGGATTGAGGTTCTAGGGGGGCGAGTCCAGCTCCGCCATAGCCCCAAGTGCTGGATTCCCCAAGTTGCCCCCTTTCGTTTTGGCGGGAACGTGAGAAATTCAGGGGATTTATTAACAAGCAATCTTTTTTTTTCTGCACATGCTTCACATTTCCCACTGAACGATCTAAGGTGCTTTACAAATTATGTTGCTTACCAACAAGGCTTTAATGTGGGCAAACCCCTCTGATTGAGACTGGGGTGATTGTTTGAATCACCTTGATGCTTTTATTTCACCTGGGCAGGTGTTTGATGACCCCAAAACGAGGTGCAACAGCTGAAGCAGCCATGTTAGCTTTGCGCCAAGGTACCCCTCGGTACTGAATATGCCTTGGTTTTTAGGAGATGGGCCCTTGATACCACCTGGGACAGTTTCCGCCAAAAAATTATTTTTCGAAAGGGTTATCCCCCACTGATTAAGGATAACTTGCCGTGCTACCCCCCCACTGCTTAGATGACTTTTTTTAACTCTGCATCCTATGAACTCGTCTGACTGAACGCAGCAAGAGAGATGGTTCGAAGCAATCGTACTAACCTTTCCTACCTTTCCCTCCAGCTAAGAACCTTTGAGTAGGATTACACGGGAACCTAACTGAACCCAGCAGGTAGCCTTTACAACGACGGGTTATGATGCACCAAAGGAAAATCGTTTTAAGGAGAACAAAGTTTCTTTGTGGAAGTCAGGGCACTTCTTATAAACTGCCCCACCTTTTCTCGTAAGACACTGCCGCACTCTTCATTGTGATGTTCGAGAGGGGATCTTCAGGTCCCCTCGGCTCCAAAGATCTGCACAACGATCTTGATTTCTCGGACTAAACTCCGTTACCTCTGAGGACTTGACTGTGAAACGCTGCCATTTTTCAAGTTTCCTCAGCGGTGTCCCACTGGGGTTTTTAAAAAAACAATTCTCATTGCTTTTTTTTCCATCAAACCTGGGTTGACTCAGCGTGGGTGTCTACTCTGCTATGATCACTCAGGTGCAAGTGGAAATTTTATGGATGTCTCCTTTGCTCTGAAACAGGGAATACGTCAGTGAAGAAGGCTACCCAACAGATGGAAACGTGGATGGCTCCCTGCTGACCTCTGGACCCATGACAGGAAAAAAGGGCCTTTGAGGGTTTTTTATGGGTAAGATCATCAAGAGAAACTGTCCTTTTATCTTATCTCTTCTCCCACTTTCCCATATTCTAGGGGTACCAGGCTGCAGGCCAAATCCTAACCCCTTAACTGGAGACCAAGGAATTTACACTTTCCAGAGAAACAGATGAGTCCAAAAGTTTCAGCTTGCTCTGTTCCTAAAGGAATCATGTCAGTCCCTGAACTACCAGCTGTATACCAGACTATGTGGATTTATGTGACAAAAAGAACGCTGAAAAGCTTCCTCCTCACCGTCCATATGATTGTCCAATTGAATTATTGCCTGGAGCAGAGATACCTTTTGGTAAGATCTACCCCCTGGCGGGCCCGAGCTAAAGCTTTAAAGGATTACATAGATGAAAATCTAGCCAAGGGCTTCATAACGCACCTCTTCATCTCCTGCAGGTGCACCCATCTTCTTTGTAAAGAAAAAGATGGATCTCTGAGACCATGCGTAGACTATAGGGAACTCAATAAGGTTACTATTAGAAACCGTTATCCATTGCCTTTAATCCCTGAGTTATTGGAGAGAGTGCGACATGCCAAAATTTTTTCTAAACTAGATCTTCGTGGGGCCTATAACTTAGTCCGTATTAGACCTGGGGATGATGGAAGACTGCATCAGGTCACGCTATGGACACTTTGAATATCTAGTTATGCTTTTGGTCTGAGTACCGCCCCAGCCACTTTCCAACACTTGGTGAATGACATCTTCAGGGATCTCCTAGATACATTCGTGGTAATTTATTTGGATGATATTCTAAATTTTTTCTAACTCCACAGAGGAACATCATGGACATGTGAGAATGGTCTTGGAACGTCTAAGACAAAATCATCTTTACATCAAACTTGAAAAGTGTGAATTCCATAGGACCGAAATTCAATTTCTGGGGTATGTAACTGTCTACACAAGGAATTAGTATGGATGGAAGCAAAACCCAAGCCTCAAGGATTGGCCAAGTCCTAGAAATGTGAAGGAGGTACAGCGCTTCATCGGGTTTGCCAACTTCTATAGACGTTTCATTAGAAATTTCTCTGAGGTAGTGTCACCTATCACTCAACTTACCCGGAAAGAGTCTAGGTTTTCCTGGACTCCCCAAGCCCAGGAAGCATTTTCCCGTCTAAAAGATAAATTTACCACTGCACCTATCCTAGTACATCCCAACCCCGAGCTTGCCTTCATAATAAGGTGGATGCTTCAGACTGTGCCGTTGGAGCTATACTCTCTCAGAGAACAGGTGAGAAGAATGTCTTGCATCCCTGTCCTTCTTTTCCCAGCAGTTGTCTTCGCTGAGAGGAACTACGATGTGGGCAATAGAGAGTTGTTGGCCATTATTGCCGCCTTCAAAGAATGGAGACACCTTCTTCAGGAGCTGCACAGCAAATAGTCGTCCTGACAGACCATCGTAACCTTGAGTTTATCAGGTCGGCTAAGTGCCTGACTCCTCGCCAGGCTCGCTGGAATCTTTTCTTAAACCAATTTAATTTTTATCATCTCTTATAGACCAGGATCGCGCAATGAAAGGCTGATGCACTCTCTAGGATTCATTCAGCAGAGACCCGTCCACTTACTCCTCCTAAGACTATTCTTCCTGACTCTAGATTCCTGGAGTGATTCATAATCAAGACCTACTTAAGGACATCAAGGAAGCATACCATGCGGATTCCTTTTTGGCACAACCCCCAAGGGACGTAAGTCTGTCTTTAAGAATGGTGTGTGGATTCAGGGACAACGTCTGTATATTCCTGAAACAGTCAGATTAAGAGTATTGCAACTCATTCACGATTCCAAGATAGCTGGGCATAGAGGAATTCTAAAGACACAGTAATTTCTTTCTCGTTTCTTTTGGTGGCCCACTTGCAGGAAGGATGTTTTGAATTATGTCACTTCATGTGAGGTCTGTGCAAGATGCAAAACACCTCGCTACTCACCAACTGGTCTGTTACAAGCCTCTTCCCACCCCGTCCCGCCCGTGGGGATCCATTTCTATGGACTTCATTGTGGAGTTACCACCTCTCAGGGGAAGAACACCATTCTAGTGGTGGTTGACCGTCTAACAAAGGCAGCTCATTTTATCCCTTGTGTCGGCTTACCCACTGCAAAACAGACATCAGATTTGATGATTAAAGATGTGTTTCGCTTACATGGAGTACCGATGAGGTTATTTCAGATCGAGGGGTGCAATTCACTTCTAGGTTTTGGCAAAATTTCTGTGCAGCATTGGACATTAAAGTAAACCTTTCTTCTGCTTTTCATCCCCAGACTAATGGACAGACCGAACGAACCAATCAAACCCTGGAGCAGTATCTCCGCTGCTTTATCTGCCACCTACAGGATGATTGGTGGATCTACTTCCATTAGCTGAGTTCTCGTATAACAACTCTCAGAGTGCCTCCACTAAACAGTCTCCTTTTACTCTAATCTAGGTTATCATCCTAACATTCTACCACGATTTCCCATAGAAATGCCTTTACCAGCAGTGGCTGAAAGAATCACGTCTTTACAGAAGAATAATGGATCTTCTAAAGAAAATCTGGAATCGCTCAAGAAAGGTACAAGAAAGCAGCAGATAAATTTTGTAAACCTGCACCAGCTTTCAAGGTAGGAGACTTGGTCTGGCTGTCAACCAGAAATCTTAAGTTAAGGATTCCATCGTCTAAGTTGGGACATAAGTACATTGGACCCTATAAAATCAGTAAAATTATAAGTGCCGTTGCTTGTCGTCTTCAACTGCCCAGAACTATGAGAATCCACCCTGTCTTTCATGTATCCCTACTAAAGGCTGCGACACCCAATACGTTTCCTGGACGTTCCTCTCCTTGCCCTGACCCAGTGCTGGTCGATGGTCAGGAAGAATTTGTGGTGGAAAGGATTTTAGATTCCAGGTTGTATAGAAATCAGTTACAATATCTGATTAAATGGCAGGGCTACCCAGTGGAGACAACTCATGGGAACCGTCAATAACGTTAATGCTCCTCGCTTGCTCCGTCAGTTTCATCAGAGGTACCCACACAAGCCTGGTCTGAGGTCATCCGAGGTTGTCCTTAAGGGGGAGTAATGTAAGGTTCTATGTATATATTCCTGAAACTCAGTTTGTTCGTCAGCCATTTTACTTTCTGTCTTGCTGCAGCTATCTTGCCCTCAGTCAAAATGGAGTTTCCAGCTTGCATGTTCCCGCCCTGATTCTCTCCTTTGCTTCTTAAGCAGCCACAGCTGAGCAATCAGTGCTTCAGAATCTAGCCTGCAGTGAACCTGTGACTTGACTCCTGTAAGCCTTGGACCTTGTACTCCAGCTATTCCTACTGAGGAACTCTGAAGCACTTGTGGACTCTGAACCCTGCTCTTTGAAAGACCCACGTTTGCATGGACTTACGGTAACAGAGAAGAAGATCCTGAATCTGTATTGGAGAGTGATTGCTGAGCTTGGATTACTCTGGCCTGCTGTGTCTCCTGTTTCTGTGTCTGCAAACTGTGTGACTATTTCTGCCAACTTGTATGAAGTAATACAGGACTTTTCTATATCAAACCTGTGACTCCTGGTTTTTCATCGCACCCAAGCACAAGACGCTATATGAACTGTACTACATACATTACAAGTAGATGCGGACGGAGTGCACCTCAAATGAGGGAGTAGTAGCGGAGGGGGGTAGTGGAATTGGGGCAAAGGAGCAGGTATCAGATAGGAGCAAACCAACTCCTCCACCACGTTTGTTGCTGGGGCGGGGGGTGTGAGATAGGTGGAATCCGCCATAAGAAAGTGCAGCTGGAGAGGCTGAGTCAGAGGGGGTGAGCCAGGTTTCGGTGATGCCAAGGAAGGAGAGTTTATTGGTGATGAAGAGGTCGTGGATAAATGACATTTTTATTGCAGACAGAGCGTGCGTTCCATAGTGCTCCAGGTAGGGGGAACGGGGAGTGGGGGCTGGGTGAATGGTATGAGGTTATCATGGTTGCGAGGACGTGTAGAGGATCGTGGCAGGGTGATAGAAGTGAGTGTGGGGATGTGTTGAGGAGGGCCAGGATTTGGGGATATATCACCAGCAGTGAGGAGTAACAGACAGAGCGTTAAAAGGTGGGAACAGGATAAGACATGGTGTGGCCGTGTGTTTCTGGAGAAAAAGGATTGTACGTGGAGGAACAGTTCTGAGGAGAAGGTGAGATTTCTGGGAGAATGGATGGGAAAATGACTACTTCCTTACTAGGTGGGGGATTACAGGGAGTAGGAAGAAAGTAAGTAGTATGGGGGTGAAAGTGAAAAGAAAAGGAAACATGGTAGTGGTTATATATTCGGTCAACTTACAGTCAAATTCCAGTCCAATTCTAGTCTAATTCATAGTATAGTAATTAGAAATCTGTAATTTGAAATATGGAATTTGAAATAGTAAGCCTGTGCAGACTACGTCTGTGCAGACGCATGGCTCTGAATATATCTGGACTGAGGTGGATCAGCTGTGAGGGGAGATGTGGGCGTGATTACCCAGTCCACATGGTCACAGATAAGCAAAGCTAATAAAACAGGGGGAAGGGACTGGCAGCTCAGGTATGCATGGGAGACACAAGAGAATGCAATTGTGAATACAGGAGGATGGGTAAGTAAAATGCCAGGATACTATATGCACTTCTTAAACAGTCAAAAACAGAGAAAAAGCTGCATAGATGATTGCGTACCATGCAAAATTAATGCAGTTCACAAAACACAGTCACAGCAATTTGGCAAAGCTGGGGGAAATTTGGTTCATACCATGCAAAATTAATGCAGTTCACAAAACACAGTCACAGCAATTTGGCAAAGCTGGGGAAATTTGGTTCATACCATGCAAAATTAATGCAGTTCACAAAACACAGTCACAGCAATTTGGCAAAGCTGGGAGAAATTTGGTTCATACCATGCAAAATTAATGCAGTTCACAAACACAGTCACAGCAATTTGGTAAATAATCACCCAGAATTTTCTCTAAGAAATTATCCTATTAGTTTTGAGTCGTCGAATTCCTCAAAGAAGGCGAGAGTCATCACTATGATAAGGAATTCTTTATCTTTTGAATTGTTAGAAGAGGTTTCTGATATTAATGGACACTACCATATCTTGGTTTGTAATCTAAACGCTAAAATGTACACAATAGTTAATCTATACGTCCCAAATAAGGGTCAAATTAAATTTTTAAATAAAATAATTAAAAAAGTTGATCAAATTAAAAGAAATATTTTAGTGATGTTGGGAGACTATAATATTGTACCAGATAACATTCTTGATTCATCCTCTACTATTAGATGCAAATCTCCCTCACTAAATTGTTGGATTTTTAAGAATGAATTATTTGACTCATTTAGATGCCTTAATTCCACATCGAAAGAATATTCCTATTTTCTCGGACACTCATCTATCAGCTTCAAGGATAGACCTTATCCTGACAGATATATTTTCCCTCCCTATTCACGGCCATCTGCGGCCACCAGTATGTTCTCGCCAGCAACTCAGAAGTCCTTTTTGTCCCAAAATGTCCACCCACCCTGGATGAATGTGCCCAAGAGAGTACTTCCGGTCGCAAATTGATGGGCACAAAAGTCTTGCCCGGAGGCACAGACTCAAGCGAAACCGGAGCCACCGTTCTTAGGCTTTCTGTGGGGACAATAAGCCGAGGCTCCTCCTCCACCTCCTCAGAGGACATCACGGAGCGGGATAGAGCGTCTGCGCAAATGTTCTTCTCACCGGAGAGGAAATGGAGGGTGAAATGGAACCGGGAGAAAAACAAGGACCATCTGGCCTGACGGGAATTTAGCCGCTGGGCTGTCTGCAAATACACCAAGTTCTTGTGGTCCGTGAATACTTGGAAGGGGAAGCGAGCCCCCTCCAGAAGATGTCTCCACTCGGAGAAGGCCAACTTCATAGCCAGTAACTCCCTGTCCCCGATGGAATAATTCCTCTCTGCTAGTGTAAAGGTCTTGGAAAAGAAGAAGCAGGGATGCTTCCGACCCTGGGCATCCTTTTGAAAAAGGACTGCTCCAGCACCAACAGAAGAGGCATCCACCTCTAAGATAAACGGTTTATCGACATCGGGGCGATGTAAGATGGGAGCACTGGCGAAATGCGACTTGATGGAGGAGAACGCCTTTGTGACCTCCTCTGACCACAACTTTGGATTAGCTCCCTTCTTGGTGAGGGCTACCAAGGGAGCTACCAAAGTAGAGAAGTGGGGAATGAATTGGCGATAGTAGTTAATGAACCCCATAAAGCACTGCACCGCCTTAAGGGAGTGGGTTCTTGCCAATCCATCACAGCCTGTAGTTTGGTAGGATCCATAGCCAATCCCTGGGTGGAGATGATATAGCCCAGGAAAGGTAGAGTGTTATGTTTCGGTAGCTGAGGAGAGCAGGCAAAAAGGCAATACACCAGAGCAGTTGGAATCTATGAGATGCAGTACCCTGACTAACCACCACAACTAGAGGCAGCCGTGGAGCGTTCCTACGTTGGTCCTAGACGCCTCGTCACAGCCTGAAAACTAACTACACCTAAAGACAGAAAGAGGAAAACTATCTGCCCCGGAGCAGAACCCCAAAGATAATAGAAAGTCCCCAAACATGTAATGGCGGTTAGACAAGAGGAAATACTGACACAGAAAGAAAATAGTATGAGCAAACGCTGGGGCCCAAACTATCTAAATAGAAAAGGATAGGAAGGGTACTTACTGCAATCCCAGAAAACCCTGAAAAGCACCAACTCTACTAATTTCAAAATAACCTGAGATCACACGACCTCTACCACCTAAATTAGTTCTCTGGTGTAACAAAATCAAAACAGCAGCCACTGAAAAAACTGGAAAAAGCAAAAGAACAAAACTCAGTGGCTGAACTAAACTGAGAGGACAGAAGCCCCCGGAGGGGACCCTGAAGGCCCCCAAAGAAGTGCAGAACAAAATGCAAAAATATAGCACAAACACAAAAGAAGCAAAAGTCTTATCTGTAAGCAGGAGATGCAGACACGACACAGCAGGCTACAAGGGAAACTGGAATGAAGGATTCAGAGCAGAACAATTGATCACCGGCAACCCTGATGGGAAAATGACTCCCTTATATAAGACCAGTCAGTAACACCTGATTCCCAGTCCTCACAATCTTCACTAGCACCGCTTGTAACCACCAGAGGGAGCCTCTGCTCAGAACTCATCTCAAACCCATTCACAACAGTACCCCCCCTTGAGGAGGGGTCACCGAACCCTCATTTGAGCAACCAGGTCGGTCAGGATGAGTTCTATGATACGCACGGATAAGTCTCCGAGCATGGATGTCCGAAGCAAACACCCAAGAATTGTCTTCCTGACCATAACCTCTCCATTTAACCAAATACTGGAGTTTCCGTCTAGAAAAACGAGAATCCAATATTTTCTCAACCACATACTCCAGATTGCCCTCAACCAAAACATGATCAGGAGGCACAGCAGCAGGAACCACTGGCTCAACAAACCACTTCAACAAGGACTTATGGAACACGTTATGGATCTTAAATGTCCCTGGAAGAAGCAAACGAAAAGAAACAGGATTAATAATCTCCATGATCTTATAAGGTCCAATGAACCTAGGTTTAAATTTAGGAGATGCTACTCTCATAGGAATATTCTTTGAGGACAACCAGACCAAGTCCCCCACTTTAAACCGAGGACCATCAGTCCTATGCCGGTTAGCAAACCGCTGGGCCTTCTCCTGAGAGAGGGACAACCTCTCCACTACCTGGTCCCAAATCTGCTGCATACGCTCCACAACAGAGTCAACACCTGGACAGACAGAAGCCTCCGTCTGTCCTGAAGAAAATCGAGGGTGAAACCCAGAATTACAGAAAAATGGAGACATCAAAGTGGCAGAGCTAGCCCTATTATTAAGAGCAAACGCAGCCAAAGGCAAAAAAGAGACCCAGTCATCCTGATCAGCAGACACAAAGCATCTTAGATAAGTCTCCAATGTCTGGTTTGTTCTCTCAGTTTGACCATTGGTCTGAGGATGAAATGCCGAGGAGAAAGACAATTGAACACCCAGTTTAGAACAAAAAGTCCTCCAAAATCTGGAAAAAAACTGGACTCCTCTGTCAGACACAATGTTCTCAGGAATGCCGTGTAAACGAACCACGTGCTGAAGGAACAACGGCACCAATTCAGAGGAGGAAGGCAACTTAGGTAATGGCACAAGATGTATCATTTTGGAAAACCTATCACAAATTACCCAGATGGTGGTCATTCTCTGAGAAACAGGAAGATCGGAAATGAAATCCATAGAGATATGGGTCCATGGTCTCTTGGGCACAGGCAATGGCATCAACAAACCACTAGAGCGAGAGCAAGGCTTGGAGCGAGAGCAAGTCCTGCAGGACTGCACAAATTCCCTGACATCACGAGACAAGGTAGGCCACCAAAAGGACCGACTAACCAAGTCTCTGGTACCAAAAATTCCGGGATGCCCAGCCAATGCGGAACAATGAATCTCAAACATCACACTCTTTTTCCATTGGTCCGGGACAAACAATTTTCCAACAGGGCAGCGCTCGGGCCTATCCTCCTGACACCCCTCCAGAGCAAGTCTCAAATTGGGCGAGATGGCGGAAAGAACTACACCCTCTTTCAAAATAACAGAAGGATCAGATAACTCAAGAGAGTCCGCAAGGAAACTCCTCGAGAGGGCATCCGCCTTAACATTCTTAGTGCCAGGAAGAAAGGAAACCACAAAATTAAAACGTGTGAAAAACAAGGCCCAACCTGGCCTGTCTAGGATTGAGTCGCTTGGCAGATTCCAGATAGACCAGATTCTTATGGTCCGTAAGGACCACCACCTGATGTTTGGCTCCCTCCAGCCAATGTCTCCACTCTTCAAAAGCCCACTTCATGGCCAATAACTCCCGATTACCCACGTCATAATTACATTCAGTAGGAGAAAATTTTCGAGAGAAAAAGGCACAAGGGTTACTTTTAGAGGTCTCTGGATCTTTTTGGGACAAAACGGCACCTGCCCCAATTTCAGAGGCATCAACCTCCACCTGAAATGGCAGAGAAACATCAGGCTGCCGTAGAACAGGAGCAGAAGTGAATCTCTGCTTAAGTTCCTGAAATGCAGAGACTGCCTCAGGAGGCCAATTCACCACATCAGAACCCTTTCTGGTCAAATCAGTTAATGGTTTAACAATAACCGAGAAATTACCAATAAATTTACGATAAAAATTGGCAAAACCCAAAAATCTCTGAAGAGCCTTTAATGAAGTAGGTTGGACCCAATCACAGATGGCCTGAACCTTGACCGGGTCCATTTCAATAACAGATGGGGACAAAATGAATCCCAGAAATGAGATCCTCTGTACGCCAAAAAGACACTTTGATCCCTTCACATACAGAGCATTCTCTCTCAAAATCTGGAATACAGTTCGAACATGTTTCACATGAGAGTCCCAGTCATTAGAAAAAATCAAGATATCATCCAAATAAACAATCAGAAATTTGTCCACAAAATCCCTGAAAATGTCATTCATGAAGGACTGGAAGACGGAAGGAGCATTAGTGAGCCCAAAGGGCATCACTAGGTACTCAAAATGCCCTTCAGGGGTATTGAATGCCGTCTTCCATTCATCCCCGTGCTTAATGCGAATAAGGTTATACGCCCCCCTGAGGTCAAGCTTGGTAAACCAAGTAGCGTTTTTCACCCTGTAAAACAGGTCAGAAATCAAGGGTAACGGGTATTGATATTTCACAGTAATATTGTTCAAGAGACGATAATCAATACACGGCCTTAATGAACCATCTTTTTTGGCCACAAAGAAAAAACCGGCACCTAAGGGTGAAGAGGATGGTCTGATATGACCCTTCTCCAATGATTCCTTGATATAAGACCGCATAGCGTCATGTTCAGGTACAGACAAGTTAAAAAGGCGACCTTTAGGGAATTTACTACCCGGCACTAATTCAATAGCGCAGTCATAGCTCCTATGGGGAGGCAAGGATGCAGATTTACTTTCGCTAAACACATCAGAAAAATCAAACAAAAAGTCAGGAACATCCTGAGCCTGGGGGAGGCAGAAAAAACAGGAGTGTTGGTATTAACACATTGGCAGCCCCAACTGGTTACAGACACAGATTTCCAATCCAAAACAGGATTATGAGACTGTAACCAAGGGAAACCCAGCACGATAATGTCATGCAGATTATATAGAACCAAAAATTTGCAGCACTCCTGGTGATCAGGTTCAACCCTCATTATCACCTGAGTAGAAAACTGGGGTTTATTCTCAGCCAAAGGGGTAGAATCGATCCCCAGTAGGGGAATAGACTTCTGTAGGGGTATCAAGGGAAACCCACAACGTTTAGCAAAATCATAATCCATCAGGTTAATAGCTGCTCCAGAATCAACGAAAGCCTGAGCAGAAAATGAGGACAGAGAGCATATCAGAGTGACAGTTAATAAAAACTTAGTCTGAACACTACCCAAGACAACTGAGCGTGCAAAACGTCTTCCCCGCTTAGGGCAGACTGAAATAGCATGAGAGGCATCACCACAGTAGAAACATAACCCATTGCGCTTTCGAAACTCATGACGCTGTGCCCCAGACACCACTCTATCACACTGCATGGGTTCAGAAGCTGGTTCACAAGGCAACACCATTCCACGCATACTTCTCCGCTCACGCAAACGTCTGTCAATTTGAATCGCTAATGACATAGAATCATTGAGACCAGAGGGGACAGGGAATCCCACCATAACATCCTTTACATTATCTGACAGACCCTTCCGGAAAAGGGCCGCCAAAGCGTCGTCATTCCATTTGGTCAGGACTGCCCACCTACGGAATCTCTGACAGTATAACTCAGCGTCATCAAGCCCCTGATTTAATGCCAACAAGGTTTTTTCAGCTTGATCAGTGACATTAGGCTCATCGTACAATAACCCCAAAGCCTGAAAAAACGCATCAACATCACTCAAAACAGGATCCCCAGGTATCAGGGAAAAAGCCCAATCCTGAGGATCGCCGCGCAGGAGAGAGATGATAATTTGAACCTGCTGCGCTGCGTTTCCTGAGGACTTAGATTTTAAGGCAAAAAACAATTTACAATTATTTTTGAAATTCTGAAACTTAGCTCGATCCCCCAAAAACAAATCTGGCATGGGGATCCTAGGTTCCACAACAGGCAACCTAGCAAGATATGCAGCAATACTCTGAACCTCAGTGGCAAGCTGATCCACACGGCCAGACAACTGTGCAAACTCCATTGGGAGAAAAGATCCTCCCCAGCACCCAGAGATACAGAGGGAAAAAAAAAAAAAAAATGCAACAAACAGAAAAATATCTCTGACAACTCTGACAACCTTTTTTCTTTCACAGTATTTTTCCCTTTTGTGAGTACCATACAATTTTCAATTTTTTAGGCAGGTGATACTGTTATGTTTCGGTAGCTGAGGAGAGCAGGCAAAAAGGCAATACACCAGAGCAGTTGGAATCTATGAGATTGCAGTACCCTGACTAACCACCACAACTAGAGGCAGCCGTGGAGCGTTCCTACGTTGGTCCTAGATGCCTCGTCACAGCCTGAGAAACTAACTACACCTAAAGACAGAAAGAGGAAAACTATCTGCCCCGGAGCAGAACCCCAAAGATAATAGAAAGTCCCCAAACATGTAATGGCGGTTAGACAAGAGGAAATACTGACACAGAAAGAAAATAGTATGAGCAAACGCTGGGGCCCAAACTATCTAAATAGAAAAGGATAGGAAGGGTACTTACTGCAATCCCAGAAAACCCTGAAAAGCACCAACTCTACTAATTTCAAAATAACCTGAGATCACACGACCTCTACCACCTAAATTAGTTCTCTGGTGTAACAAAATCAAAACAGCAGCCACTGAAAAAAACTGGAAAAAGCAAAAGAACAAAACTCAGTGGCTGAACTAAACTGAGAGGGCAGAATCCCCCGGAGGGGACCCTGAAGGCCCCCAAAGAAGTGCAGAACAAAATGCAAAAATATAGCACAAACACAAAAGAAGCAAAAGTCTTATCTGTAAGCAGGAGATGCAGACACGACACAGCAGGCTACAAGGGAAACTGGAATGAAGGATTCAGACCAGAACAATTGATCACCGGCAACCCTGATGGGAAAATGACTCCCTTATATAAGACCAGTCAGTAACACCTGATTCCCAGTCCTCACAATCTTCACTAGCACCGCTTGTAACCACCAGAGGGAGCCTCTGCTCAGAACTCATCTCAAACCCATTCACAACAGTAGAGACTCCTGCTCAAACATGCACTTCTCCAACTTCGCATATAGGGAATTTGCTCGCAAGAGGTGGAAGACCTTGCAGACATCTCTCCGGTGGGAGGCCATATCTGGAGAAAAGATGAGAATGTCATCCAGATAGACTACCACCGAGGTGGTCAACATATCCCGGAAGATGTCATTCACAAAGTCTTGGAAGACAGCTGGGGCGTTACAGAGCCCAAAGGGCATTACCAGATATTCATAATGCCCATCCCTCGTGTTAAATGCCGTCTTCCATTCGTCCCCCTCACGGATGCGAATCAGGTTATACGCACCCCGCAGGTCTAACTTAGTAAATACCCTTGCTCCCCGAAGCCTGTCAAAGAGCTCAGAGATTAGCGGCAAAGGATATTTATTTTTCACGGTGATAGCGTTGAGACCCCTATAATCAATGCACGGACGTAATTCTCCGTTCTTCTTCTGCACAAAGAAGAACCCCGCTCCCGCTGGTGACACCGACTTCCTAATGAATCCCCTTGCCAAGTTCTCCTGAATATATTGGGACATGGCCTCTGTCTCAGGAAGAGAAAGGGGATAAACCCTTCCTCTAGGAGGCTCAGCTCCAGGCAAGAGGTCGATAGGACAGTCATAGGGGCGATGAGGCGGAAGAGTCTCCGCAGCCTTCTTCGAGAAAACGTCGGCATAAGACCAATAGACCTTGGGAAGAGGAGAGAGGTCTATGGGTATCTCAGTGGTGTTGACCTGCACGCTGTCCCTAATGCATCTGCCTTTACATAAATTACCCCACCCCAGAATTCTCCCTGAAGACCACTCAATATGGGGAGAGTGGTGGCGGAGCCAGGGTAATCCCAACAAAACCTCATCTATACCCTCAGGGAGGATAAAAAATGATATATTCTCCTGATGGGAAGGAGACATAGACAAGGTGAGTGGGACAGACTGATGGGTGATTTGTGAGGGCAGAATTGCTCCGTTCAACACCCGTACCGATACTGGTTCAGCCAGCAACACTAAAGGCATGGTGTGGCGAGAAGCAAAGGAGGATGACATAAAATTCCCCTCTGCCCCAGAATCCACACACAGCTTGACGGGTAGGGTGGTAGAACCGTGGGTAATTATCCCCTTGAGGAGCACTTTAGGGGCAAAACTCATGGCGTCCAGTGACCCTGTTCCTACGGTTACTGGGCGCGACCGTTTATTCAGCCGCTGTGGACATCGGTTGGCAAAATGTCCCTGCTGCTGGCAAATATAACAAATCGGGGATGGACGAGTGACCCGAGATTTAGATCCTGCAGGAGCAACCTCCTGAAGGTCGGGCGCCTGAACGGGCGACTCCAGAGGGGTGGTGAAGGTTGGAGCCAACCGAACCCTCTGCCTACACTGGGCACGTTCCAGCCTCCGCTCGTGGAAACGGAGGTCGACTCGGGTGGAAATAGCGATAAGCTTCTCCAGTGTGGCAGGAATCTCTCTGGTAGCCAAGGCGTCTTTCACATGACCCGCCAGTCCTCTCCAGAACACGGGAATGAGGACTTTATCTGGCCACTCTAATTCCGAGGCCAGAGTCCGAAATTGGACAGCAAACTGGCTGACCAAAGCCGAACCCTGGGTACTTGCCAGCAGTTTGAGCGCCGTATCGTGGGTGATCTGAGGTCCTAGAAAAACCTTTTTCAGAGCCTCCAGAAAACGAGAAGCACTCCGCACCACACGGTCGTCGCGCTCCCACAGCGGCGTTGCCCACTCCAACGCTCTGCCCGACAGAAGAGCTATCACAAAGCCCACTTGTGCCCGATCCGTGGGGAAACGTGCAGCCAGAAGCTCGAGGTGTATGGAGCACTGACTCACGAATCCCCGACATTGCTTGCTGTCACCAGCAAACTTGTCTGGAAGCGGGAGGTGGGACAATGTAGGGACAGAGGTGGCAGAGGACAAACTGGCTGCAGCTACGCTAGCAGCCTGAACAGCGACTGCGGTAACATCCACAGCTGAGGTTGTGCGCTCAAGAGCCGCCAACCTACCCTCCAGCTGCTGGATGTACAGCTGTAAACGCTGTTCATCCGCCATTTTACTAGCCAGACCCTGGCGCTAATATTATGTTAGGGTCTGCGGAACGCACCAAATATAAGATGTGGAGAGGTGCGTTCGCAGCCCGGGGTCCACCGTGCAGGCGGAGCCTGCTGCTAGTAAAATGGCGTAAGAAGCAAACTCTGTTATCCCGCCGAGTCGCCAACATAAACGCCGTAACGCGCTGTGGCAATAAGTGCGAACTCTGTTACTCCACAGAGCCGCTAGAAGGAGAGCCGCAGCGCTATATGGCGATGTGTGCGAACTCACTAAACACAACTGAGTCGCAAAGAAAACACGCTAGGGCGCTGTCTAGCGTTGAAAGCGAACCCTGTTACGTCACAGGGCCGCTGAGAAAAAGTGCTGTGTCCTGTCAGGCTCTCAGGTACACAGTTAAGTGCTAAGCGTACATAAAGCGTGATCATGTGCTAATGTCCTCGCGGGAGTCACCCGCAATCTATGGTGTCTGAACGCCAGACCCTGAATACGGCAATCAAAACTCCTCACTGGTTATGCCGGTAATCTAGGGCATCTAGGACGCCGACCCTGACCAGCTAGCACACCAAACTCCTCACTGATAGTGTTGAGCGATACGATACTGAAAATATCGGGTATCGGCCGATATTAGCTGTATCGGGCTTTCGATTCCGAGTACCGATATTTTCGTCATATCGGATACCGGAATCGGATTTGTCACTGTCACTGTGAGTGTCCGTCGGTCGGGTCTGTCAGCGGCACTTACCTGGCAGAAGATCTCCGGCGGTCACGTCCTGGACTGCTTGATGGCCGCCATTATCTTCTCCCTGGCGGTCACATGCAGTTTTTCGCGATAACTGCAGTGACTGCTGGGTAATCCCGGCCGTAAAGCAGTCAGTCCGATGACGTCACCGCCGGGGAAGCAGGTAATCAGCTGTGCTGCGCCGGGATGACAGCCTCTGCCTGCCTGCCTGCCTCTGATGTCATTCTGATGTAGCAGAGCTGGATCGTCGTGGGACACTCGTTACTATAGACTGCGTCGGACAGGTGGTATACTGTTGTTTTTTTTTTTCATTTTTTTACAGGAGATCGATGGCGTCGCAGGATGAGACTGTAATAAAAGTAATGAAAACTGTGTTGTTTTTTTTATTAAATTAAAAAACTTTTTTATGAACATTCACCCGTCCGGGTACATCAACAATTTAACTACTTACAAAAAGGGACCCTGTCCGGGTTATTTATAATTCTTTGGCAGGGGTGTTCCAGGTACCACCTGGTACTCTTCTGATGCTTGCCAAACATCCGAGACACCAAGGACCACCAGGACCTGATGACGTCGTGTGGCCTGTACAGTCAAGTCGTGACCCGCTATCTGTGTCTGTGTGGCCACCTCTTTCATCTCCCTCCGGGTCTGGAGCCCTATGTCCCGGACAGAATGAACCCCAGGGGGCCTAACAGGCGCCGGGTACGGGCCAGCTATCATTATCATGTCCATAGCTGGGGCTGCTGAGGAGACCACTGAGGGAGGCTGGGGAGATTTACGGCGTGGGGTGGGCACTTGTGCAGAGGCCTGGATGTGGGAGGCTGAAGGCTCCGAGGGTCTCACAGGTTCCTGACACTCTGGGGACCAGGGGTCGCACCTGGTGACATTTAGGGCATACCATTCATTGTAACTCCAGTGTCGGGTGTAAGTTACCAAGTCTCCTGGCAACAGGTCCCTCCCCGGGTGTCCTTCTGGGAGGTGAGTCTCCACGTCCCGCCGGGTCACAAACACTTCTAAATAAAGTCCAGGCTCCTGGATGAAGCCCCAACCCTTTCAATTTAAAGCTCCGTACTGCACCCTTACGCCGCGGCTCCATCAGGGTTCCTTTATCTTTTCTCATCCGGTCCTTATCTGCCCGGTCCTTCTCGATGTGACATTGGCGAAGCTTCTGGGATTCGCGCTGCTCCCTTTGTCGCTCGGCTTCTCTCTCCCAACGTCTCCACTCTTCCTCCTGATGCCGGTTTCAATTCTCCTCCACCAGCATCTCCATGTCTCCACCATCAAACTGCAGCTTACGATGTCCGGTTTGCGGCAGCTCTCCTGGCGCCCGACAGTCCTGGCGGCGCTCACCTGTGGAGGAAGCAGCCGGCTCTGGAACAGATGACAGTCGGGGCTCCGGTACAGACAGGTAGACCTCTGGTGCCTGCGCGGCCTCCTCCATGAGGACGGGTGTCGCTTCTTCTGTCTCAGCTACGGGGGCAGACAGCGGGATCTGGGGTGCTGCCGGTGCAGCGGTTTTTGCAGGAACGGGTGCCTCCACTGCGACAACGTCAACCGGATCACATTGCAAGGGCTGGGATGCCCGCACGGACTCCTCTACTAGAACGGGTGCCTCACCATCCGGTACAGACACTTCAGGTAAGAGGGATTGGCGCCGCTCCAAGTTTAGTTTTAGGGCACGCCAGCTGGCTTCCATCCTGGCGACCTCCTCCCGGTGCCGGGCCAGGCCTCTTAGGGTATCCTCCGCTTCTTGCAGCGTAGGAGGGTTTCCAGGCCGGGTGCCCAACGGTGGTTCCGTGGCGATCGGGTCACTTCCGTGGGGGGAGAGCTCTGACTGCTCCATCCCTTCACACTTCTGCTCGTGTCCATTAGCCATCTCTGCCAAGTCACATGTGTCATTAGCATCTGGAGAGGGCCCCTCTTTTGTAGTGAGGCGGGACCTTCGTGTTAGTTTCCGCACACTGAGGAGGATGAGGAGGCGGAACTCAAGAGCTGTGGGGCACGATCTTACATTGCAGTACCATTTAGAGTGGTCGGCCATCGTTTTCGCGCCACTGAGTGAGTGTACACCCACGAAGAGCTCGCCCTTCTTCTTCACCAGTGCCTCGTCGTGACGCAGATATGGCGGAAAAATGGCAAATACATTCTCTGATGATTTTAGCAATTCTCAAGCACAAAACCAGTTCAATTCAGGCACACAGGACTCGCTTATAGCGAGCTACAGAATCCTGTTTGTGACGCCCAAGTTGAGTCGCACAGAGCCAGAGGTTTTGGGGGTACTCGGCACCGAGCCCGTCGACTTCTATGGGGTATGTCACGGCTTTACCCGACAATTGAATCAGAGTCTATTTTACTATGTAGAAGTGTATAAACTATAAATATATGTATATATATATATATGTCACAATGACATGTATATATATATATATATATGTATTCTATGTGTGTATATTTTGTGTTTACAACGAAAGAAAGTGTTTTTTTAGTTGCAATATTTTGTTCCCATAGACTTACATGGGACTTCCGGTATCGGAATCGGATATCGACGATATTTAGTGATATCGGCGATACCATTCCGATCCGATATTTTTAGATATCGAGCAGTATCGCTCAACACTACTCACCGATTAAGTCGGTATTCTAGTGGCTTATTTCAGCCGGGTCCCTAACCACACACACACATGACCACACTGGCGCATAGCATACAATGGTTGATATTAGCGCATGGCGGCCCAGCCATGCTACCCTTTTATAGTAACAGCTACAGGACCTGCCAGAAACAAGGACCAATGAAGCTTGTTCCAGATCAACAGTAGTCACAGGACCTTCCTGGCAGACCAATAGGAGCTGCTGCAGTACCTGAGCATGTGACCCCTGATCTCCAATGAGAGATCTCACTCTGGGCATGCTCAGAAGGGAAAACGCAGGACTTTGTCCCAAAGACGTCTGCTCCAGCACTGGCTATAATAGCAGATCCAGGAAAGGCAGCAGCAAGTCACTGCACAGTACTGGAGTGGGCAAGATGCTTGGACCGACGTCTCTGCAGAGCAGGCTCCACTGCGGCCAGAGATGAATGGGAGACCGCAGCGGGACTGGTTCGAGACTCCCCTTGTGCAGCAGCGGGAACTCGAACCCTAACAAAAGCCATTATATTCTCTTTTTACGACTCAGCAGTCAAAAACTCCAAATTTAAATATTACATGTCTTTAAACAAGCCATCTAAATTTATGTTCAATAGAATCAAAAAGCAAAGAATTCGAAACAGGATTGATAAGATTACTATCCCCAAAGGAATTACACTTCTACACCCACAAAAAATTGTTAATTCATTTGCAGAGTTTTATAAAAATTTATATAATTTAAATGAGAATCCCTCCCATCCTACTCCCAATGAAATAACGATTAAAGATTTTTTATCCTCAATAAATCTTCCTAAGATTACTATGGATGATTTGGAGTTTCTGTCCTCTCCTTTTAATGACGAAGAAACATCTAATATTATTAAACAACTTCACTCCCATAAAGCGCCTGGTCCTGATGGATATAGTAATAACTATTATAAATCTTTCAGCAAGATTCTGGTACCCCATTTACTGCAGATTTTTAATGCTGCTGCATCTACAGGTGCATTTCCTAAAGAAAATCTTGAAGCTGATATAATTCTTATTCCTAAACCTGTGAAGGACTAAATTAAGAAAGATCAAAACTGAATGTTCCATTTTGTGTTTGTAACTCCATCTTGTCTTTATGAGATAAATTCTGTTATTAGGCAATAGTTTCTGGCCGTTGTAGAGAAGTAGAGTAAAGGTTATGGGCTGTGATAAAACCAGACTGCTCCAGTTTGGACAAGATATGAGACCTTGGGATTTATCACTGTAGAATGCTTTGAGAAATAAGTTATTGTTCTGTCCTATGTTACGTAGACATGACCATATATGTAGTTTCCTATTTTCTTGTATTCTTATAGGTTAATTTCCTTGTATTCTTATAGGTCAATTTTCTTGTATTTTCATTGGTTAAATGTTGTAGGTGTGGTTTTATACCATTGGTTGAAGTACAAGCTCACTAAATACTATAAAAGATGATGATGTAATACATGGGATAGGAATCTTGCTAGATCCTCTCAGACGGAAACACACGTGTCTGTTTGGTTATTTATGTTGCTAGCAACGTTCTATGAATTAATTTGGAAATCACTAGGTCAACCGTGAAGGGTCACTTAGATCCTACCTTAACAGATGGCGCTAAACATGGGGGCCCCATATAGGGACGCCTCTGCCCCCGGAGGACAACAAGACAAAGGACCCTCGGACCGGACATAAGCACTGGAAAATTGGGACTGATCACCCCCCACAACCACAGTAAATTGGAAGTTATACTGTTCAGACTGACCGTTTGGTGTGGTTTTCCTGTGTTTGTTGCTGGAAAGAGGATCTGAGGTTTGTCCCCGATGGTGGGATGATTCTCGGGTGGAATCATATAGAGGTGTAGTTCCATTGGGGGCCCAGTGTTCGAACCGTACCTCATAATGGACGGACACCCCGGATTGACCAGTGATTGTAACTCTCTTTTTAGTCAAAATATCCTGAAATCCTGATCACTGTTAGAATCAGGCACGATAAAGTGATCGAAGATGGGAAGGGTACAGGAAATATATTTATATTTTTATATATATATAACCAGAGGTGCCCGGAGGGATAGTCTAAGACGCCCTCCTCCTTTCACTGAGTATCGTGTTGTGGGGCCATCCCTGTGGGGGATAGATAGGCCCGGTGCGACAGACTATACGGCCGCTCTAGGACTGGGCACAATTTAAGTAAGGATATTTAATTAAAGAAGAGTTTGGATTTGTGTGATGGATTGGATACTGTCTGTCTTATGGTTCAGAGACGAAAGAAAAAAAAAAAAATCTGTGAGAAATGCAGAGAAATTCCTAAGGGCGGGAGGATGAAGCCTGTGATATGAGACGAAGGTGTTAGAAAGAATAAAGGCACGTTGATATGGAGGTAGAAAACAGAAAGTGAATTCTGATTGTTTGTGTTATGGTTATAATGAAAAAAAAAAAAAAGGAAAGCTGTCTATTACTGTAACAGAGATTGGATGTTTTGTGGAAGGAACTGAGAAAGTGACTGAAAGTACCAGAAAGACAAATAATTAAAAAATGATAATTTGGAACAAGGGGTTTCTCTGCTAGATAATAAGATCTTTTCCCAGGAAATTAAGTCTCTCCTTCCAATTGTAAGCTCTGTGCCCCTCAACCCCAGGGCACCAATATATCCTGAGTTGCCAAAAGCCAGTGTGCCCCCATCCTATGATCCTGTTTGGTGGATTTGAGATGTATGCGGGGTTACTAATCCTCAGTGGAGAGAGACCTGTTGCCGTGTTGTAGTCTCAACTTTTCCCTTGGTAAACTCTGACGGCACTTATTATCAACCACCGCCAGCACAAGTCTCTGCTATCTATCCAACCCTCCTACTTTATTCACCCGTCAGAGACAGGATACACAGAGGAAAGAGAAGATTTTCAGGAAATATATTCCAATGTTATTCCTGGACCCCAACATCATGATGTGCTCTTTAGGAGAGGGACAGGGGATCTTACGAAGCAGCATGTTGGGGCCATAGTAAATGCTGCAAATAATCAACTCCGCTATGCTGGAGGACTGGCCGCAACAATTTCACAGAAAGGCGGACCCATGATACAGGAAGAATCTAATTCGTATATACAAACGTATGGCCAGGTAGAAATAGGACAGGTCCCAGCAACCAGAGCAGGACAGCTGCCGTGTCAATATGTAATATATGCAATGAAATCACAACATACTCCTACTAATATGCCTAGGTCCCAACAATTACTTACTGAAGCTGTCCAGAATTTAATCCTGTATGTTTTCCCTGTCCACTCCGGACAATGTATTAAAAGTAAAAAAAAAGTTGGAAGAATTCAGCCCATTCTGTATCAGGAAGAAAAAAAAAAAAAGCCAGCCAGGAGTAGTTCTAGCCCCCATCTCCACAAGCAGGCAGCTGCAGGTCCAAGGACAGTTCTTATCAGTACCCACATAGCAGACTCCAGCCCCTCTTTAACTTAACCCCTGTGTACCGGCTGGTACAAGAATTATGGGCAGTTAATGCAGTTACTGATCTGGAAACTCCAGTGGTGTCTAATATATATATACTCTTTTGTTCCAGATATCTCAGGATGCTGCTTGGTTCACAGTTATCGATTTTGCCAATGTGTTTTTTAGTATTCTATTACACCAAGATTGCGAATTTCTGTTTGTATTTATTTATCAGGGAGGACAATTGATGTGGATATTTCTGTCACAAAGGGCCCTAAATAGTCCCAATTAGTTTGTAAAAAAAATATGGGCGAGTGTCTTTTACCCTGATAATTGACCACCCCCATGTCACGCTGCTTCAGTATGTGGATGATTTTTGTTGTGTGTATGGACGGAACAAGACACTAATGGAACAAGACAGGGATGCCCACTTTTTTCTTTATTATTTGCTTTAGCAATAGAGCCCCTTGCTCAATTAATTAGGGATGACCAAGATATTAAAGGAATTAGTACTAACTCCAGAGACTATAAAATTAGTTTATATGCTGATGATATTTTATTAACCCTGACAGAACCATCTAAATCCATCAATAAAATTCAAAATTTACTCAATGAATTCTTTTTTATCTCATATTTTAAAATAAATGTCACCAAATCTAAAATTCTACATTTTAATTTAAACTATTCTCAAATTCAAGAAGTTAAAAACATTTCCCCATGGAGCTGGGCAGAAAAAGACTTTGCATATCTAGGTTTAAAGTTTTCTAGGGATATTAATTCTTTGATCTCTACTAATCTCAATGATCTTATTAATTCTATTATTAAGAATTTTAATTTTTACAATGATACAGGACTTTCATGGTGGGAGAAAAATTTAATTGTCAAATCCATTATTTTGCCCAAAATATTATATGTTTTTCGATCTCTCCCGTTATCTATTTCGACCTCATTTTTAACCAGCCTACAATCTCATATTAGTAAGTAGACACGTGTGCACAGCGATTAACTAAATGAGTAGGTGCCAAGATAGGTTCCAACACCATAATAATAGTAGTGAAAATCTGGCACTCAACTTTGAATTTATATTTTTATTGCATCCAAAGTGACAGAGAAACAGCAATCAGCAAAACGTTTCGGTCCACAAACGGACCTTCGTCAGTTGCTGTATAGTAAAAAAAAATGAATAAATGATACAGTAAAGGCGATAAACGAAAGTATATACATAAATGTTAATTTGGTCAAAATCAATTATACATATTTCAATATAAGGTATAGGAAGAAAGCATATTTGGCGCAGTCGTAATTCCAGTGAACGGTGAACCAGAGAAAACTAATATCGACATACCGTTTTGTGCAAGTTGAATCGGTCTTAGAGCCAAGTGGAGCAATCAGAAATAGTGACCTATATACAATTGGTGATTGAATAAAGCATTGCAGTAAAAAGCTGAATGAGAACATGCTTGGGTGATTTATATATATATATATATTTTAAGACCTACCGCTTAGGTTGTGTGACATATTGTATACTGCTTATATGTGGGGACAGATAGTGCCCGATGGAGTAAACAGGTAACAACCTAAGAGGGGTGAATAGTTCAGAGGCGTATTCAGTATAAGGACTGTCTAGATTGTGAGAGAGTATATCATAACATACCACTGAGATAGCGTGGGGTATTTCAGTAACACAGATTAGCAGCCTATGGTGAAAAGGTTTCGTTAAGGATCAAAAATACTCACATGATAAAGTGAGAGATATAGAGCGATCATGTGTCTTACCGTGTGGGATGAGCTGCCGACGCGGTATCCACCGCTAGTCTCAGGCAGTCTGTCTCATAGCCGGTTTATGTGCAGGACGCTCGTGGAGTGTGAGCATGTGACCGGAAATGCTCAGTACGCTGTAAAGAGCGTGCACATCGCATCATAACCGGAAGTGACATGATCTGGAGGGATTGTGCGTTCCACTGTGAAAGTGGCTTGCGTTCCAAATCATACGGAGGCCAACATGGGACATATAATATTATAGGAGCGCTAATAAGTGGTGATATGGTGTATCAGAGTTACCAGGAGGTGATACAGTGGCAGTGATATACCCATATAGCGGTGAATAGTGAGGATCCAATCAGAGAGAGGTGTAATATTCAGTAAAGGTGACTCTGAAAGAACAAAGACATAAGAATTAATTATATAGACATGGTAGTGTATGACATTATACAATCATATGAAGGACAATAGGTCATATTCACGATTTAGGCCCTTAGGGGCCAGTGTTTCCAATGTGTGTATCCAGAAGGATTCACGCTTTTTAAGGCACATTATCCGGTCACCCCCTCGTCGGAGGGGGGGAACGGAATCGATCACCTGATATTTCAACTGGGAGATGGAATGTCCCATCTGATGGAAATGACTGGGTAAAGGAAGGAGGAGGTTCCGGCATCGAATGGTGGACTTGTGTTTTGAGATTCGATCTCTAACAGATTGTGTCGTTTCACCGACGTACAACAATCCACAAGGGCATTTTATCAGATAGACGACAAATGAAGAATCGCATGTGTAATAATCCTTGATAAAAAATGTTTTGCCTGTCCGTGGATGTTGGAATCTACCTCCTTTCATTACATTATTGCATTGAGCACAATGCAAACACGGATAAGTGCCTGTTTGTGGTTTAGATAGAAATAACTGTTTGGGACGTTTGGTGGAGCCAATGTCAGCACGGACGAGTAAATCCCTGAAGTTAGGTGGTATCTTAAAACATGGCAAGAAGGGCCTGCGAAATTCCGCTATGTCAGGATGTGCCGAAGACAGCATTGACCAGTGTCTTCTAATAGTTCTGTGAAGAAGGAAGGCAAAGGGGTGAAACGAATGTACAAAAGGGATCCGTTGTCCAGTCTCAGTCTGTCTGTCACCATACCTGCGAGGTGGATTTTTTGCTCTATCTAGTAATGGGGCAGGATAGCCACGGTTGGTAAATTTGTGGGTCATGTCAGTGAGGCGTTGTGCCCGTGTGGTATCGTCAGAGACTATGCGGCGGACCCTCTGGAACTGTGACATAGGAATGGAGCGTTTCACTGCTGGTGGGTGGAAACTTGTAAAGTGTAACAGACTATTCCTGTCCGTGGTCTTAACAAAGAGATCTGTTGTGAGGTTCCCTTCTATGTCCTTCAAAATTCTGGTATCTAGAAAATCAATAGAACAAAGGTCAAACGACATAGTAAGTGTAATGCCCGGCCATGATCGATTCAAGATGGAGTGAAACTCTAACAATGATTCTGGTGTGCCCCGCCACAGGCAGAATATGTCGTCAATGTATCGTTTCCACAATATCACATGTTGGGTGTACAGTGGAAGTGTATAGATGATGGATGACTCAAAATGTGCCATATACGTATTTGCATAGGGGGGCGCTACATTCGATCCCATTGCGGTGCCCCGGCCCTGCAGATAGAAGGTATCTTGGAAAAGGAAAAAATTATTGAATAATATGATGGTTAGAAGATCAATGCACAGGTTGACTTCATCTTCTGACTTCTCAGAGGATGATAGAAGATGGTGAACTGAGTTAATCCCCTCTATGTGGGGAATGGATGTATACAGATCTTTAACATCCATTGTAACCAGTAGTGTGTCTGATGGGATCTTACCCAGTGATTTAATTGCTTTTAAGAAGTCTCCCGTATCTAAGATGAAAGATGGTGATTTTTGAGTAAGGGGTGTCAAAATCTTTTCCAAGAATTTAGCAATAGGGGATAGGATGGAATCCGTAGACGCTACTATAGGTCTACCGGGTGGGTTTTGTAGATTCTTATGAACTTTTGGCAGTGTGTAAAACACTGGAGTAATTGGGTGTGACTTGCGTAAGTATTCACAAGTTTTAGGGTCGAGGATACCCAGATTTGAGTATTTCAAAAGAATCTCCTCTATTTTACGGGATATCTCAGGGGTGGGGTCCCTAGCAAGGGGTTTATATATAGATGTATCTGTTAGTTGTCGAAGAATTTCTTGAATGTATTGGGATTTGTCCATGATGACAAGGGCTCCACCCTTGTCAGCAGGTTTGATAGTAAGTTCAGGATTGTCCTGAAGAGATTTTAGAGCCTGTTTCTCTACATTTGAGAGATTACTGGGGTAGTGAAGTTTACCCCTTTCAATGTCCTTTCGGATATTGTTGAAGGAAGTCTGGACGAAGTCGATAAAGGTTTCTAATGCATGAGATCCTGATGGTGGGCGGAAGGAACTTTTGTTCCTTAAACCTAAACTGGTTATAGACAAAGGGTTAGATCTAATAATAGGTGTGTCCGGTATAGATGAGAAATGAACCTTAAGTCTTAGTAGGCGGAAAAATCGTTGTAGATCCATTTCTAGGCCGAAAGTTCTGCACCCATAGGAGGGGCAGAAAGAAAGGCCTTTCTGGAGGGCTGAATATTCCGCAATACCAAGTGATTTAGATGAAATATTAATTACTAATGATTCAGTACCTGAGATCGTGTGACTCTCATTTGATCTTGGTTGTTCCTTCCGCTTGTGGCCCCGTCTGGTCTTCTTCTGGGAAACCGGCGTCTCTGTCCTAAAAAATGGGACGAGGTTGAGGGGAGAGTGTTCCTCTCTTGTTCGGAGCCGGAGGTAGAGTAGTCGGTGGATGAACGATGGTTCCTTGATGGTGGTCGTCTTGAGGAGAAGTTGTCTTGCCATCTATAAACTTTGTTTGATTCGTAGTCGGTTGTATCTCGTGAGAACTTGTTACGCTTACGCGTTTCAGTGTCTCTCCTGTGTTGATCGATCCTCTGTTGGATCTGGGATCTGAGAGTAGAAAGTTCTTCTGCGGTTCCAGTAGATGATAGTTGTGTTTCGATGTTCTTCACCTGGGCAGTGTTGGTCTCCAATGCCGTATGAAGATGCTCCAAGGTGAGTGTCATTAAATCAAACGAACATTTATTAAGAATTTGCTCAAAACGGGAACAGAAATCAGGGGAGTCGTGAAAAAGGGTGGGGTGCAATGGGACTCTTAACCCTCTAGGAATTCTTTTAACCCTCAGATATTCAGAGAGTGTAGCGCTATGTAGTTCCAAATTCACCTGGTGTCTCAGTGCTCTTTCTAAATCACGACCTCGTGTTTCCCGTGGTGGGGCTTTCAAAAAATCGCTCGAGAATTTTGACTGTGCCAGAATAGCAGAAAATTCTTCCTGATTATAGGAAAAGGTATTTGCAGACATAGCCAATAATAGCGTGCTACACGTAAAGGGAATTTGATCAGTAAATAGACACGTGTGCACAGTGATTAACTAAATGAGTAGGTGCCAAGATAGGTTCCAACACCATAATAATAGTAGTGAAAATCTGGCACTCAACTTTGAATTTATATTTTTATTGCATCCAAAGTGACAGAGAAACAGCAATCAGCAAAACGTTTCGGTCCACAAACGGACCTTCGTCAGTTGCTGTATAGTCAAAAAAAATGAATAAATGATACAGTAAAGGCGATAAACGAAAGTATATACATAAATGTTAATTTGGTCAAAATCAATTATACATATTTCAATATAAGGTATAGGAAGAAAGCATATTTGGCGCAGTCGTAATTCCAGTGAACGGTGAACCAGAGAAAACTAATATCGACATACCGTTTTGTGCAAGTTGAATCGGTCTTAGAGCCAAGTGGAGCAATCAGAAATAGTGACCTATATACAATTGGTGATTGAATAAAGCATTGCAGTAAAAAGCTGAATGAGAACATGCTTGGGTGATTTATATATATATATTTTAAGACCTACCGCTTAGGTTGTGTGACATATTGTATACTGCTTATATGTGGGGACAGATAGTGCCCGATGGAGTAAACAGGTAACAACCTAAGAGGGGTGAATAGTTCAGAGGCGTATTCAGTATAAGGACTGTCTAGATTGTGAGAGAGTATATCATAACATACCACTGAGATAGCGTGGGGTATTTCAGTAACACAGATTAGCAGCCTATGGTGAAAAGGTTTCGTTAAGGATCAAAAATACTCACATGATAAAGTGAGAGATATAGAGCGATCATGTGTCTTACCGTGTGGGATGAGCTGCCGACGCGGTATCCACCGCTAGTCTCAGGCAGTCTGTCTCATAGCCGGTTTATGTGCAGGACGCTCGTGGAGTGTGAGCATGTGACCGGAAATGCTCAGTACGCTGTAAAGAGCGTGCACATCGCATCATAACCGGAAGTGACATGATCTGGAGGGATTGTGCGTTCCACTGTGAAAGTGGCTTGCGTTCCAAATCATACGGAGGCCAACATGGGACATATAATATTATAGGAGCGCTAATAAGTGGTGAAATGGTGTATCAGAGTTACCAGGAGGTGATACAGTGGCAGTGATATACCCATATAGCGGTGAATAGTGAGGATCCAATCAGAGAGAGGTGTAATATTCAGTAAAGGTGACTCTGAAAGAACAAAGACATAAGAATTAATTATATAGACATGGTAGTGTATGACATTATACAATCATATGAAGGACAATAGGTCATATTCACGATTTAGGCCCTTAGGGGCCAGTGTTTCCAATGTGTGTATCCAGAAGGATTCACGCTTTTTAAGGCACATTATCCGGTCACCCCCTCGTCGGAGGGGGGGAACGGAATCGATCACCTGATATTTCAACTGGGAGATGGAATGTCCCATCTGATGGAAATGACTGGGTAAAGGAAGGAGGAGGTTCCGGCATCGAATGGTGGACTTGTGTTTTGAGATTCGATCTCTAACAGATTGTGTCGTTTCACCGACGTACAACAATCCACAAGGGCATTTTATCAGATAGACGACAAATGAAGAATCGCATGTGTAATAATCCTTGATAAAAAATGTTTTGCCTGTCCGTGGATGTTGGAATCTACCTCCTTTCATTACATTATTGCATTGAGCACAATGCAAACACGGATAAGTGCCTGTTTGTGGTTTAGATAGAAATAACTGTTTGGCGGGGCACACCAGAATCATTGTTAGAGTTTCACTCCATCTTGAATCGATCATGGCCGGGCATTACACTTACTATGTCGTTTGACCTTTGTTCTATTGATTTTCTAGATACCAGAATTTTGAAGGACATAGAAGGGAACCTCACAACAGATCTCTTTGTTAAGACCACGGACAGGAATAGTCTGTTACACTTTACAAGTTTCCACCCACCAGCAGTGAAACGCTCCATTCCTATGTCACAGTTCCAGAGGGTCCGCCGCATAGTCTCTGACGATACCACACGGGCACAACGCCTCACTGACATGACCCACAAATTTACCAACCGTGGCTATCCTGCCCCATTACTAGATAGAGCAAAAAATCCACCTCGCAGGTATGGTGACAGACAGACTGAGACTGGACAACGGATCCCTTTTGTACATTCGTTTCACCCCTTTGCCTTCCTTCTTCACAGAACTATTAGAAGACACTGGTCAATGCTGTCTTCGGCACATCCTGACATAGCGGAATTTCGCAGGCCCTTCTTGCCATGTTTTAAGAGACCACCTAACTTCAGGGATTTACTCGTCCGTGCTGACATTGGCTCCACCAAACGTCCCAAACAGTTATTTCTATCTAAACCACAAACAGGCACTTATCCGTGTTTGCATTGTGCTCAATGCAATAATGTAATGAAAGGAGGTAGATTCCAACATCCACGGACAGGCAAAACATTTTTTATCAAGGATTATTACACATGCGATTCTTCATTTGTCGTCTATCTGATAAAATGCCCTTGTGGATTGTTGTACGTCGGTGAAACGACACAATCTGTTAGAGATCGAATCTCAAAACACAAGTCCACCATTCGATGCCGGAACCTCCTCCTTCCTTTACCCAGTCATTTCCATCAGATGGGACATTCCATCTCCCAGTTGAAATATCAGGTGATCGATTCCGTTCCCCCCCTCCGACGAGGGGGTGACCGGATAATGTGCCTTAAAAAGCGTGAATCCTTTTGGATACACACATTGGAAACACTGGCCCCTAAGGGCCTAAATCGTGAATATGACCTATTGTCCTTCATATGATTGTATAATGTCATACACTACCATGTCTATATAATTAATTCTTATGTCTTTGTTCTTTCAGAGTCACCTTTACTGAATATTACACCTCTCTCTGATTGGATCCTCACTATTCACCGCTATATGGGTATATCACTGCCACTGTATCACCTCCTGGTAACTCTGATACACCATTTCACCACTTATTAGCGCTCCTATAATATTATATGTCCCATGTTGGCCTCCGTATGATTTGGAACGCAAGCCACTTTCACAGTGGAACGCACAATCCCTCCAGATCATGTCACTTCCGGTTATGATGCGATGTGCACGCTCTTTACAGCGTACTGAGCATTTCCGGTCACATGCTCACACTCCACGAGCGTCCTGCACATAAACCGGCTATGAGACAGACTGCCTGAGACTAGCGGTGGATACCGCGTCGGCAGCTCATCCCACACGGTAAGACACATGATCGCTCTATATCTCTCACTTTATCATGTGAGTATTTTTGATCCTTAACGAAACCTTTTCACCATAGGCTGCTAATCTGTGTTACTGAAATACCCCACGCTATCTCAGTGGTATGTTATGATATACTCTCTCACAATCTAGACAGTCCTTATACTGAATACGCCTCTGAACTATTCACCCCTCTTAGGTTGTTACCTGTTTACTCCATCGGGCACTATCTGTCCCCACATATAAGCAGTATACAATATGTCACACAACCTAAGCGGTAGGTCTTAAAATATATATATATATAAATCACCCAAGCATGTTCTCATTCAGCTTTTTACTGCAATGCTTTATTCAATCACCAATTGTATATAGGTCACTATTTCTGATTGCTCCACTTGGCTCTAAGACCGATTCAACTTGCACAAAACGGTATGTCGATATTAGTTTTCTCTGGTTCACCGTTCACTGGAATTATGACTGCGCCAAATATGCTTTCTTCCTATACCTTATATTGAAATATGTATAATTGATTTTGACCAAATTAACATTTATGTATATACTTTCGTTTATCGCCTTTACTGTATCATTTATTCATTTTTTTTGACTATACAGCAACTGACGAAGGTCCGTTTGTGGACCGAAACGTTTTGCTGATTGCTGTTTCTCTGTCACTTTGGATGCAATAAAAATATAAATTCAAAGTTGAGTGCCAGATTTTCACTACTACAATCTCATATTAATCTTTTTGTGTAGGGTAATAGAAGGGCTAGGATTGCTACTAATCAATTATTTAAAAGCAAACCACATGGTGGAATGGGTCTGCCCAACATTACAGCATATTATTATGCTAATCTCATAAAGCAGTCTATTTGGTGGTGGCTGTAACGGGTCTGGTAGGTGAAACCACTGAGCTTTATTATACAAGACAGTATACTTGTAAGAGAGCAGGTGGCGCCCGGGGAATACGGACAGGAATTCACGGGAAGTGACAAGGACAGTCTCTGGGTAGGCAGGTTGTCACGGCAAGTGACCAGGGCAGTCTCTGGGTAGGCAGGTTGTCACGGCAAGTGACCAGGGCAGTCTCTGGGTAGGCAGGTTGTCACGGCAAGTGACCAGGGCAGTCTCTGGGCAGGCAGGTTGTCACAGCAAGTGACTAGGGCAGTCTCTGGGCAGGCAGGCTGTCACGGCAAGTGACCAGGGCAGTCTCTGGGCAGGCAGGTTGTCACAGCAAGTGACTAGGGCAGTCTCTGGGCAGGCAGGTTGTCACAGCAAGTGACCAGGGCAGTCTCTGGACAGGCAGGTTGTCACAGCAAGTGACCAGGACAGTTACTGAATATACAGGCTTATACGACCTGAGATGTTGGAGCCTCCTGGTAGGCTGCAGTCCGATGGCAGATGATCGCTCCCAAGCGAGCAGGCAAGAGTCTCTGGAGTAGCCGGTGATCACTGCTGGAGATGTCCGAACCTTCGGATAAAGCTGCAGTCGGATGGCAGATGATCGCTCCCAAGCGAGCAGGCAAGAGTCTCTGGAGTAGCCGGTGATCACTGCTGGAGATGTCCGAACCTTCGGATAAAGCTGCAGTCGGATGGCAGATGATCGCTCCCAAGTGAGCAGGCAAGAGTCTCTGGAGTAGCCGGTGATCACTGCTGATGAAGTCCGAACCTTCGGATAGAGCTGCAGTCGGATGGCAGATGACAAGCAGACAGGTAAGAGGCAGGCAACTGGAAACAGGAGCTGAGGGCTGAAGCAGAGTTATACAGTGCAACAACAACGTTGCTCGGGCACCTCCATTAAGGAGGAAGCCCTTAATATAGGGTGGAGTCCTCCGGCATTGGCCGGAGACTAATTTGGAAAATGTGCGCGGCTCCCTTTAAGAGCGGGGGAGGGTGCGGGCGCGCGCCCTAAGTCCAGCAGCAGGGAAGGAGCGCGCGGGACCAACAGGGTGGAAGGAGGACGCCGAGGACGCTGGGGGCGCTGAGGACGCTGGGGGCGCTGAGGACGCAGAGCGCTGGTAAGGGGAACGGCGTCCCTGCCTGGCAGAGGGCCGGGACGCCGACGCTACAGTGGCCTAGCCTATATAAACCATCTTGGATTGACTTGGAATTATTTTTCAATAAAGATACCCCATTAAACAAAATTATTTTCAATCTGCTTATCAAAATAGGGACTTTCCCTATTAATCATCCTATTTTCTTAGCGATTTCGGAAGCTTGGATGAAATTATTCAGACTTAGAAGGCAAATTCCTAAATCAGAAATTATTATAGGACTTCCTCTTTCTTTGGTTGAGGTTATTGCAGAGTTTAATCTAGATCCACTCTGGGCTAGTTGTGGTGTTACCAAAATTCAAGACATTTACGATGGTAAATTTTTCTACCGATTTACTCAAATCAAGGCTAAATTTGGGATTCCATCTTCTGCCTTTTTACAATTTCTAATCTTGAAGAACCAAATAGAGCCTTTTCTGCAGACCAAACCATATCTCTCTGAACCTTCTGTCGTTATGTTAAAAAATGTAGGTCATAATATTTTTTGGAGCATTCAATACCCTTATAAATGGTTTAACTTGGATCTAACCTTTTGTAAATCTCCTTACATGATTAAATGGGAAGAGTACCTCCACCTTTCAGTAGACATAGACGATTGGGAAAAGGCGATTATAACAACGTACTCTTCCACTATTTCAATGACTCTCCAAGAGTCGTTTTATAAACTATTATCACGATGGTACTATACTCCCTCAAGATTAGCCAAGATCAACTCAGACAACTCCCCAAATTGTTGGAGAGAATGTGGACAGATTGGTTCTCTATTTCACATTTACTGGTCATGTCCAAAGATTAGACCTTTATGGATAGAGGTTGAGTCCTTAGTTGGTCAAATTTTAAATATTAATGATTTTATTTTAACCCCTCAATTGACCTTACTCTCTGGGCATTGATCAGTTCACTCCATCCATAAGACAACTTATTCTTCACTTTTTTTAGTTACCAAAAATAATATTGCTCTTTTTTGGAAGTCCCCTAATATTCCCTCATTGCAAGATTTAATTAATAAAACTTCTTTACATAAATCTTATGAAAATAAAATTGCTATTTCAAATAACTGCTTTAAAACATTTGCTAGTAAATGGAACCGTTGGATAGAACTATTTCCATAAGGGCATTGGTTTGTATTTCTAGTTTATATTTGTGTAATATCTTTGGCTATGTTTTTGATCTGAGAAATACCTATTTCTTCTATGTATTTTATGGATTGATTGTAAGACAATGCATTATTTCCCTTTCCCCCTTCCCTTTCCCTTTCCCTGTTATTATAAATTTTAATAAAATTTATTGGAAAAACATAGATATCAGTCATGTCATGTAAGAAGTGAAGTATTTTTCATTGTACTATACCTATAGTTCTGTGCCGTATTGGGCATCATTAATTGTGGTCTGTGTTAAAGAGGCCCACTGAGACTCTTTGGCCCGGGGCACACGAAAACTGGGAGCCAACCCTACCCGCCTCTATAAGTTTAGCTAAATAACCCCCAGTTTTCAATGCGTTACTATTATTATAAAGTTAATTAAGGTTGCCAAGCTTAAGTAATAAGAATTGATGTCGTTGGCATTGAAATGGGCACTGTAGGTGTTTACTGTCCTCCACTCCATGGCGACTTTGCTTCCCCATTGACTTGCATTGGGTTTCGTGTTTCAGTCGGACCCCCGACTTTTCCCGATAGTTGGCCGATTTCGTTCGACCTGACTTTTGAGAAATTCAGGTTTCATGAAACCCGATTCGACCATAAAAAAGGGAAAGTCGCTCATCTCTAGTGCAGAGTGTACAGTAATGAGAAAAAAAATGAACTTTTTTGCATTTTGACAAATGGCTGCAATGAAACAAAGAGTGAAAAATTTAAAGGGGTCTGAATACTTTCCAAACCCATTGTATGTGCAACAAAGAATGAAAATCAGAAATCTATCTTTCTTTTGGAAGCACAATAGTAAGAAAACCAATTTGTATTTTATAATGTGCACCCCGGGTAATGGTGAACAATATCAACACCAAAAATTTCAAACTGACATTTAGCCTGCTGTATAACATTACTAACAGAATAAAGTATTTTAAAACTGTGAAAGAGGCCTGTATACAATATAATATATGCTCAAAATAATTTCAAACTACTGTAAGTTCTAGCCTGCTGTTTCACATTTGAATCAGATTTTTTTTTTATCTGCATGAGCTCTGCAGACAGCTTAATTTCACCGCCACTAAATGAGAAGATGGGTTATGGTGTGCTGAATCATGTTTGCATCAGCCTAAGAAATATTTTTTTATTGTGCAACAGCTCTACACACAGACCAATTTCACCATCACAAAATTACACTGTGGGATCTGGTGGCTGTATCACGTTTAGCAACATATATTTTTCGTTTTAATGCGCATGAGCTCTGCAGACAGCTTAATTTCACTGCCACAAAATGACAAGTTTGGACATGGCACGCTGAAACCCATTTGAACAGAATTTGTATTTTATAATGTGCATGAGCTATTCAGACAGCTTAATTTCACAGCAAAAAAATTAAATGGAAGATGGTGTGCTGAATCACATTAGCAATAGCAATTTTTTTTACTGTGCAAGAGTTCTACATACAGAACAACCATCACAACATTACAATATGGAATATGGAGTGCTGAATCAAGCTTGTAATTGATTTTTTTATTATTATTATGTGCGTGAGCTACGCATGCAGCTTAATTTCACCGCAACAAAATTATAACTTTAGCGATGGGGTGCTGAATCATGTTATCAACAGCTGAAAAAAAATCCACAACAGTGTCACCAGTAAAGCACCCCCACACCATCACACCACCTCCTCCATGCTTCACGGTGGGAACCAGGCATGTAGAGTCCATCCGTTCACCTTTTCTGCGTGCAAAGCAGTAATCAAAGCAAAAGGTGGCTACTTTGAAGAACCTAGAATATAAGACATATTTTCAGTTGTTTCACTTTTTGTAAAGTGTAATGTATAATTCCACATGTGATAATTCATAGTTTTGATGCTGTTAAGGGTCTGCGGAACGCACCAAATATATAAAGTAGAGAGGTGCGTTCGCAGCCCGGGGTCCACCGTGCAAGCGGAGCCTGCTGCTAGTAGAAATGGCGCGAGAAACAAACTATGTTATCCCGCAGAGTCGCCAACATAAACGCTGTAATGCGCTGTGGCAATAAGTGCGAACTCTGTTACTCCACAGAGCCGCTAGAAGGAATGCCGCAGCGCTATATGGCGATGTGTGCGCACTCACTAGACACAACTGAGTGGCAAAGAAAACACACTAGGGCGCTGTCTAGCGTTGAAAGCGAACCCTGTTACGTCACAGGGCCGCTGAGAAGAAGTACTGTGTCCTGTCAGGCTCTCAGGTACACAGTTAAGTGCTACGCGTTCATAAAGCGTGATCATGTGCTAATGTCCTCGCAGGAGTCACCCGCAATCTATGGCATCTGAACGCCAGACCCTGAATACGGCAATCAAAACTCCTCACCGGTTATGCCGGTAATCTAGGGCATCTAGGACACCGACCCTGACCAGCTACCATACCAAACTCCTCACCCATTAAGTCGGTATTCTAGTGGCTTATTTCAGCCGGGTCCCTATCCACACATACACATGACCACACTGGCGCATAGCATACAATGATTGATATTAGCGCATGGCGGCCCAGCCATGCTACCCTTTTATAGCAACAGCTACAGGACCTTCCAGGAACAAGGACCAATGAGAAGCTGTTACAAACAAACGTAGCTACATGACCTTCCTGGCGGACCAATAGGAGCCGCTGCAGCACCTGAACATGTGACCCCTGATCTCCAATGAGAGATCTCACTCTGGGCATGCTCAGATGGGAAAACGCAGGACTTTGTCTCAAAGACGACTGCTCCAGCAGTGGCTATAATAGCAGATCCAGGAAAGGCAGCAGCAAGTCACTGAACAGTAGAGGAGTGGGCAAGACGCCTGGACCGACGTCTCTGCTGAGCAGGCTCCACTGCAGCCGGAGATGAATGGGAGACCGCAGCAGGACGGGTTCGAGACTCCCCTTGTGCAGCAGCAGGAAATCGAACCCTAACATTACCCCCCCTCCTAGGGCACCCCTTCTTTGGGCCTCGCTGCGCTCAAAGACAGTGATGAGCTGTGGAGCATGAATATGCTCGGCAGGCTCCCAAGACCTATCCTCAGGCCCATAGCCCCTCCAGTCCACCAAATAAAACTTTTTGCCCCGTACCACCTTACACCCTATGATGGCGTTCACCTCATGGTCATCCGTAGATGAACCCGATGTCCCGGCAGATGACTCAGAAAACCGGGACATGAGCATGGGTTTCAGGAGGGATACATGAAAGGTGTAGGAGATACCCAGGCGTGGTGGAAGAGCCAAACGGTATACCACAGGGTTAACCTGCTCGAGGACCTTGAAAGGACCCAGGTAGCGGGGTGCCAACTTAGTGAACTCAACTCGCAGCCTGATGTTACGGGCGGAGAGCCACACCAAGTCCCCAGGAGCAAATGTTGGAGCGGGGCGCCGATGTGCGTCGGCAGAGGACCTCATCCTCTCCTTGGACGCCTGAATGGCATCCTGGGTACGGTCCCAAATGTCCCGTGCCTCCACAGCCCAGTCTGCCACCCTGGAGTCGGCGGAAGACATGGGCATGGGCACCGGAACCCGCGGATGCTGACCGTAGTTCAGAAGGAAAGGAGTCTGTCCGGTGGAGTCAGCCACAGCATTGTTTAATGCAAACTCAGCCCATGGTAGCAAGGATGCCCAGTCATCCTGCCTGGCAGAGACAAAATATCGTAGATAGGTGACCAAGGTCTGGTTGGCCCTCTCTACCAACCCATTCGTCTCAGGATGATACGCTGAAGAGAGATTTAACTCAATACTGAGTAGACGACAAAGCTCTCTCCAGAACCGAGACGCAAACTGGGGACCTCGGTCACTGACAATTTTGTCCGGCATGCCGTGTAGACGGAAGATGTGCCTAACGAACAACGCTGCCAGAGCCCGTGCAGAAGGTAACCATAGTAGCGGCACCAGATGCACCATTTTAGAGAAATGTTCGGTGATTACCCAAATGATGGTGCAACCCCGAGACTTGGGCAAGCCCACCACAAAGTCCATCCCAACCATCTCCCAGGGCCTGTCTGCCACCGGCAAAGGATAAAGTAAACCAGCTGGCCGTTGTCGTGGAGACTTATTTTTGGCGCAGGAGACACACGCCTGAACATAGTCCCCAACATCACAGACCATATGCGGCCACCAATATGTCCTCGCC
This sequence comes from Oophaga sylvatica, assembly GCA_033576555.1. Taxonomy (NCBI): domain Eukaryota; kingdom Metazoa; phylum Chordata; class Amphibia; order Anura; family Dendrobatidae; genus Oophaga; species Oophaga sylvatica. The sequence goes on along the minus strand of JARQOD010000005.1, from coordinate 1,955,184 downwards.
AGCAATTCAGATGTCCTCTTTGCCCCAAAATGTCCACCAACCCTGGACGAATGTGCCCAAGAGAGTACCTCCGGTCGCAAATTGTAGGCACAAAAGTCTTGCCCGGGGGCACAGACTCTAGTGAAACCGGAGCCACTGTTCTCAGGCTCTCTGTGGGAACAATAAGCCGAGGCTCCTCTACCTCCTCTTCAGAGGACACCACAGAGCGAGAGAGAGCGTCGGCACGAATGTTCTTCTCTCCAGAGAGGAAATGGAGTGTGAAATTAAACTGAGAGAAGAACAAGGACCATCTGGAGTTAAGCCGCTGAGCTGTCTGCAGATACACCAAATTTTTGTGGTCGGTGAAGACTTGGAAGGGAAAACGGGCCCCCTCCAACAGATGTCTCCACTCAGAGAAGGCCAATTTCATGGCTAGCAACTCCCTATCCCCGATGGAATAATTCCTCTCCGCTGAAGTGAAGGTCTTAGAGAAGAAGAAGCAAGGATGCTTCCGACCTTGAGCATCCTTTTGGAAGAGGACTGCTCCAGCACCAACGGATGAGGCATCCACCTCCAATAAAAATGGCTTATCAACATCGGGCGATGTAGGATGGGAGCGCTAGCAAAATGAGACTTAATAGAAGAGAAAGCCGTGGAGACCTCTTCCGACCACAATTTGGGATTTGCTCCCTTCTTGGTGAGGGCTACCAAGGGAGCTACCAAGGTAGAGAAATGCGGAATGAACTGGCGATAGTAATTAATGAACCCCATAAAGCGCTGCACCGCTTTTAGAGAGTGAGGTTCCTGCCAGTCCATCACAGCCTGTAGTTTGGCCGGATCCATAGCCAATCCCTGGGTTGAGATGATATAACCAAGGAAAGGTAAAGACTCCAGCTCAAACATACATTTCTCTAACTTAGCATAGAGGGAATTAGCCCGTAAGAGGTCGAAGACTCTGCAGACATCTCTCCGGAGGGAGTCAATATCTGGAGAGAAGATGAGTATATCATCCAGATAGACTACGACTGAGGTGGAGAGCATATCCCGGAAGATGTCATTGACAAAGTCTTGGAAAACGGCTGGAGCATTACAGAGCCCAAAGGGCATCACCAGATATTCGTAATGCCCATCCCTGGTATTATAAGCATCCCTAGAGGCCTCTGGGTTCCTTTGCGTCCAACACTTTTAGGGACTCTCCCGATTTTTGCACAAAATTCTAACAAATTTTGAATAAATGCTCATTTGATCTGATCACACTAACAGTTGAATATTTACAGAAGGAGATTGTTTCTAGCACCGAACGTATCAAGGTAATTGAATCTCAACTGTCAGCTTCTGCCACTCCAGAAGAACTCGGATCTCTACGGACTGAGATACAGGAACGCATTACCCGTCACAAACGAGACATTGAGACCAGAAAACGCAACAAGTTTGCGAGAGACACCGAAGACTATCGTTCAAACCGGGTCTACAGATGGCAAAGCAGCTTCAAACGCAGGGATCCAAGACAAGGACAACATACCTCAACCGACTACTCTACTTCAGGTTCGGACCAAGAACCTTGTCCTACAACTTCTACCGCGGTTCCTTTTTTAGGCTCAAGGAGAGGGGGAACCTTCAGAAGAAGACCAGACGGGGAAAGAAGAAGGGAGCAAGAACCGAACCGGGTCACTCGTTCGAAGGTACGGACAATTTGGTGATTAACATATCATCTAGGACTCTCACCAATATTGAACACTCAGTCCTCCAAAAAGGGCTCTCGTTCTGCCCTTCATATAAATGCCGAACATTTGATTTAGATATGGATCTTCAGCGATTCTATCGCCATATAAGGCTCAAAGCTCATTACTCTTCAAAACCTATCACCCCAAAACCCATCACTCCACCTGATCCTAAACTACTTTCAGCACAGAGTCTGGGTCTCCGTAATAAAAGTTATTTCCGTCCTCCACAAGCCTCACATGCGGTAGAAACCTTTATTGGTTTCATCCATGATACCTTCCAAACTCTAAGACATGATCTCGAAAAAGGGAAACTCTTTCACCCCTCTAATCTGTCATTAGAGGAAAGGAAGGCAGTGACATCTCTACAGAATGATAGCTCCATTATCATTAAACCAGCGGACAAGGGCGGTGCCCTTGTGATAATGGATAAATCACAATATTTGACAGAAATTAAACGTCAATTGAGCGACATTTCTATCTACCAACCCTTGTCTCAAAATCCCACTAGAGATATTAGTCTCAAAATTGATACTATTCTTAACAAATATTTTGCCCTGGGAGTACTTGATCAGAAAACTTGTGATTTCTTGAGCAATAAGAATTCAAACACACCAGTATTCTACACCCTACCTAAGGTGCATAAGAACCTTAAAAAACCTCCGGGGAGACCTATAGTAGCCTCGACAAACTCTATCCTGTCACCTCTAGCTATTTTTCTCGAAAAAATCCTTACCCCACTCATTCAGCAAACAGAATAATTTATTCTGGACACAGGGGCCTTTCTTACATTAATTCAACAACTTAATACCATTCCATCCGATGCAATCTTGGTAACATTTGATGTTAAAGACCTCTATACTTCTATTCCTCATTCAGAGGGTATACAGTCTATTCTACAATTATTAAGTAACACAACAATGGATAGTGACCAAATAGATCTCTGCATTGATCTCCTTAAGGTCATACTTACCTGTAATTTTTTCCTTTTTCAGGATGATTTCTATCTTCAAATACGGGGGACCGCAATGGGATCCAACGCAGCACCCCCTTATGCAAATGCCTATGTGGCCGATTTCGAGGAAAAAATCATTTATAAAAATACATTATTCCGCCAATACGTCATCACATGGAAACGATACATCGATGACATTTTTTGCATATGGGGTGGCTCAGTGGAATCCCTCTTAAACTTTTTTGATATCCTGAATACCTCTTGGCCAGGCATTCAGTTCACGATTAATCACGATCCATGGCAAATTAATTTCCTTGACACCATGGTAATCAAAAACCGTGATGGGAAACTGTCGACTGACCTTTACATCAAAGAAACGGACAAAAACAGCCTACTCCATTATCAGAGCTCACACCCCCATTTCATGAAAGATGCTATCCCAAAATCTCAATTTCAACGCGTTAAACGCATTGTCACTGATAATAGAACACAAGAACAACGAATTCTGGAGATGACAAAAAAATTTGAGACACGAGGATACCCTCGGTCACTATTGGCAAAATCCAAAAACGCCACTACTAGATCAAACGAGACCATGGGAAAACGTATCCCCTTTGTACATACTTTCCACTCCGTCATTAACATCATTCATAGATCTATAAGAAAGAATTGGCACCTACTATCTACAGCCCATCTGGACGTCTTAGAATTCAGGGAACCATTCTTACCCTGTTACAAACGGCCTAACAATTTACGTGACTCGTTAGTACATGCAGACTTCGGCTCAAAACTCACTACTACACAACGTTTCTTAAATACCCCAAAATATGGCACCTTCCCCTGCTTGCACTGTGTCCAATGCAACAGTATAACAAAAGGAGACAGCTTCACCCACCCCCACTCAGGCAAAATATTTAAAATAAAAAATTTTTTCACATGCGCCTCTACACATGTGATCTACCTCATCAAGTGCCCGTGTGGACTTCTCTATGTTGGAGAAACCTCTCAAGCTATACGTGATAGAATCTCCAAACACAAATCCACAATACGTTGCAAAAATCTTCTCCTCCCCATCCCTCACCACTTCATATCCTCTGGCCATAATGTTTCACAGCTACGGTTTCAAGTTATTGAGCAGGTCTCTCCGTCCAGACGAGGGGGCAATAGGATTCTCCAACTTAGAAAACGAGAGGCCTTTTGGATCCACCCTCTGGATACCTTAAGTCCAAAAGGCTTGAATAGAGATTATGAATTGTCCGCATTTTTATAACTATAAGTGATCTCCAACTATTTATTATAGGTACAATTTATGAAGGGACTTATTATCAACTATTACTGTCTATTGTATGGCTTCTAATTTTGGCATTATTACAGTGATATTAACACACTTTTTCTCTTTTTTTAGAGTCGTTTGTATTAAAATCCTGTGGATATATCACAGAAAATCACCATCTTTCTGTCACTATGGAATTCCTCCTAGGATCCACCTAAGATCACCACTCTTTGATAAAATATGCCACGTTTATTGCCACAATGTATCTCTTTGGACATATTCGTTAATAGTATGCTAATAAATTCTATCTTGATCCCATCACCACATGGTACCTGGCATCCTTTTCCACATCTTCTACCTGTCACCCTTCACAAAATACCACCAATAAATTACCTTATCTCTATTAAAATCCATTCATACCGTATAATATCCCCATGGGCTAATTAGCAGTAACGCTATCTTTGTTATTGATTCCTTCTTTTCCCTTTACAAATTCTCCACGTTTTCAACGTGGAACGCAATTATTAGGGAGCGTGGAACGCACCTCCATACTGGTTCCGCTTTGTCACTTCCGGCCCACGGCATCTGTAAAGTGTGTCGTCAATCTAAAAGTCCCGCCCCTTCCCTTTATAAACCCAGCATAACGCTGGTTTATCACTCTGACAGCGGATACCTACTGAATCAGACGTGACTGCTCCTCTGCACAATTGCCCACCAAGGTATGATTTAACCCTTGAACGCATATTTACTTTATATATCGCTCCTTGGTATATGGTAAATTTCTTGGCTTCAGGCATCTCCTGACTTGGCCCCTTTTCTTTTACTAGTACCAGCCACATTAGCGGTGGATACCGCAATTAGGAAGCACACAAGCCTCCACTGGCTACAAGGTATAGACTTTTCCTCTCTTGTGTAGTAATTGCCACTCTTCTCACCTACTAATGATTTGATTTTAATTCACAGCGTAATTACTCTTTACCATAAGTGAGTATTTTCTGAGTGGTATCACATATTCAACCACAGGGGAATATTGTCAGAACTGTTCTCTTTATCTGACACTATCTTCCTAGGTTTATTTCTTCTACTATAAGGGCTATACACCTAAGGAGTTTGTCTGCATAATTAAGAGTGAAGGTATAGTACTCTACTTACTACCCTTCCTTTATCACTCACTGGGATTGGCGTTGTTACTGTGCAGGTACTCACTGCACCTACTATCATTACTTTTGACCCATCCACTATATTACCACATTATGTCATGTAACTTTTGATTTACTGCATATCTATGTATATACTTTGGTTATTATATATTAATTGCCAGTACCTTAATGTTACAGTACACATTCAGGATGTTCTGAATAATTTGTTGTTTCATTTATGTAGTTACTGATGAAGGTCTAGTGTGACCGAAACGTTTTTTTGGATAAACTACGATTAAATTTTCTTCTCATATCATCAGATTAGTGCTTAGTCTTTTTCAATATACATTCTCGGTGTGGGAACCTAGACTTGAAGCACCACCTATTTTAAGTTGTGCTCACGATTGTTCTTCTCTGGTATTAAAAGCCGTCTTCCATTCATCCCCCTCACGGATGCGAATCAGGTTATAAGCACCGCGCAGATCTAGTTTAGTGAATACTCTTGCTCCCCGAAGCCTATCAAAAAGCTCAGAAATCAGGGGCAACGGGTACTTGTTTTTAACGGTGATGGCGTTAAGACCCCTGTAATCAATACACGGACGCAATTCTCCGTTTTTCTTCTGCACAAAGAAAAATCCCGCCCCTGCCGGTGACACCGACTTCCTAATAAACCCTCTTGCCAGGTTCTCCTGAATATATTGCGACATGGCCTCTGTCTCAGGAAGAGAGAGGGGATAGACCCTTCCCAGAGGAGGTTCTGCGCCAGGCAAGAGGTCGATAGGACAGTCATAGGGGCGATGAGGCGGAAGAGTCTCCACAGCCTTCTTGGAGAACACGTCTGCATATGACCAGTAGTGCTTGGGAAGTGGAGTAAGATCTGAGGGTAACTCCGTAGTGGTAACCTGAACGCAACTCCTGACACATCTGCCTCTACATGCATCACTCCAACCCAGTATCCTACCCGAAGTCCACTCTATATGTGGGGAGTGGAAACGGAGCCAAGGTATACCTAGTAGGATCTCGTCTATTCCCTCGGGAAGGACGAGTAGGGAAATAAGTTCCTGATGGGAAGGAGATACAGACAATGCAAGTGGAACAGTCTGGTGTGTAATTTGTGAGGGCAATGTCGACCCATTCACTACCCGGACAGTCACCGATTTGTCAAGCGCCATCAGAGGTATTGCATGACGGCGAGCAAAGCTAGAGGACATGAAATTCCCCTCTGCTCCTGAGTCCACGCAAAGGTCGGCGGTGAGAATGGAAGTACCAACAGTGATTGTCCCTTTAAGTGTCATCTTGGAGGAAAATGCCGCTGTCTCTAGTGAACCTCCTCCCAGGGCCACTAGACGCGATCGCTTCCCCGATCGCTGTGGACACTTGTTGGCATAGTGTCCTGTCTGCTGACAACGGTTACAGACCACGGATACTCGGACGGACCAAGACTTAGGTCCTGCATGAGGAACCTCTGTGGCCTTTTGGGGTTCGGACGCCAGATCGGGAAATTCGAGAGGTTTGGCAAAGGTGGGAGCCAACCGAAACCTCTGCCTACACTGGGCCAGCTCCAACCTCCGCTCGTGAAAACGGAGGTCAATGCGGTGTGAGACAGTGAGAGTATGTGTGTTGAATGAGGTGTACATTTCACCTAGATACTTTGCTGACTGGTATAAGGGAAATGTATGGCTTTGTAAACCTAGTGGTAGAGAAAGGTCACTACACCTTACATTCAGTACACACTTGCAGCTCAGGCCTGAAACCATTCAGCTGTTAATTAGGAGACCAGAAGTAGGTGTCTGTGAACACAGTCAGAGAGCTCGCTTAGTCTGGACAAGGAGTCCAGGCACAAGAAGGAGTCTCCAGGAGTATGAGCTGTCTCAGTCTGGGTGCTCGATGTACCCCGGACACAGGAGTAGTCTCTGTGAGAATCCATGCGGATAGCTGCTGAATAGGAGGGGAGCTCTCTCAAGTCTGGACGTCGAAGGTGCCTTCAGACACAAGGAGGAGACTCTGTGAAACTCCATGCTGGTAAATGCTGAACATATGTGTTGTTTTGGCCCAGGCTGTTAGAGTCTGGTCCCGGATAGATAGGGAAATCTATCTAAGTGTAGTAAGTGGCTGGACAAGCCCAGGTCTTATGTTTATGATTTGGTTTTGATTATGTTCTGTTTGCTGTGGACTTTAATAAAACTGGTTGCGGCCAGTTTTTACCAGAACTGCTGTCTGTGAATGAACTGTTTCCGTGCCACTCCGTCTACCCGGACGGCGATCCCAGAGCTATATCCCCTGAAAAGCTTACAGCGGGTAGACATGGAGATAAGCTTCTCCAGTGTGGCGGGAATCTCCCTGGTAGCCAAAGCGTCTTTAACATGGTCAGCCAGTCCTTGCCAGTAGATTGGAATAAGAACTTTATCAGAGCAATCTAGCTCAGAAGCTAGAGTCCGAAACTGGACGGAAAACAGACTGACCAAAGACGAACCCTGTGCCAATGCCAGCAGTTGTAGCGCCGTATCGTGGGTGACCTGAGGTCCTAAAAAGACCTTTCTAAGAGCCTCCAAGAAACGAGGAGCACTCCGCACCACACGATCGTTGCGCTCCCACAGCGGCGCTGCCCACTCCAACGCTCTGCCCGAGAGTAGAGAAAGTACAAAACCCACTTGTGCCCGATCCGTGGGAAAACGTGCAGCCAGAAGCTCGAGCTGTATAGAGCACTGACTCACGAATGCCCGACATTGCTTGCTATCACCGGCAAACCTGTCAGGAAGCGGGAGGTGGGATAACGTAGGGGCAGAGGTGGCAGAAGACAAACTGGCTGCAGCCACACTAGCAGCCTGAACAGCGACTGCGGTAACATCCACAGCTGAGGTTGTGCGCTCAAGAGCCGCCAACCCACCCTCCAGCTGCTGGATGTACTGCGATAGACGCTGTTCATCCGCCATTTTACTAGCCAGACCCTGGCGCTAATATTATGTTAAGGGTCTGAGGAACGCACCAAATATATAAAGTAGAGAGGTGCGTTCGCAGCCCGGGGTCCACCGTGCAAGCGGAGCCTGCTGCTAGTAGAAATGGCGCGAGAAACAAACTCTGTTATCCCGCAGAGTTGCCAACATAAACGCCGTAATGCGCTGTGGCAATAAGTGCGAACTCTGTTACTCCACAGAGCCGCTAGAAGGAGAGCCGCAGCGCTATATGGTGATGTGTGCGCACTCACTAGACACAACTGAGTGGCAAAGAAAACACGCTAGGGCGCTGTCTAGCGTTGAAAGCGAACCCTGTTACGTCACAGGGCCACTGAGAAGAAGTACTTTGTCCTGTCAGGCTCTCAGGTACACAGTTAAGTGCTACGCGTTCATAAAGCGTGATCATGTGCTAATGTCCTCGCGGGAGTCACCCGCAATCTATGGCGTCTAAACGCCAGACCCTGAATACGGCAATCAAAACTCCTCACCGGTTATGCCGGTAATCTAGGGCATCTAGGATACCGACCCTGACCAGCTACCATACCAAACTCCTCACCCATTAAGTCGGTATTCTAGTGGCTTATTTCAGCCGGGTCCCTATCCACACATACACATGACCACACTGGCGCATAGCATACAATGATAGATATTAGCGCATGGCGGCCCAGCCATGCTACCCTTTTATAGCAACAGCTACAGGACCTTCCAGGAACAAGGACCAATGAGAAGCTGTTACAAACAAACGTAGCTACATGACCTTCCTGGCGGACCAATAGGAGCCGCTGCAGCACCTGAACATGTGACCCCTGATCTCCAATGAGAGATCTCACTCTGGGCATGCTCAGATGGGAAAACGCAGGACTTTGTCTCAAAGACGACTGCTCCAGCACTGGCTATAATAGCAGATCCAGGAAAGGCAGCAGCAAGTCACTGCACAGTAGAGGAGTGGGCAAGACGCCTGGACCGATGTCTCTGCTGAGCAGGCTCCACTGCGGCTGGAGATGAATGGGAGACCGCAGCGGGACGGGTTCGAGACTCCCCTTGTGCAGCAGCGGGAAATCGAACCCTAACAGATGCTTTCAGTGTGATTCTACAATTTTCATAGTCATGAAAATGCAGAAAAATCTTTGAATGAGAAGGTGTGTCCAAACTTTTGGTCTGTACTGTATGTATAGAGAGGTAAAAAGACAGGACTAGATGGACCACCAAATAAAGGGGGAGGAGTTAAAAAAACAGCTAAGATAACTAAAAATTCATGAATTCATTGGTGGTTATAGTAACCAATAAATAAGGTGCATAGTTTACATTGGAATTCACAAGAAATATAACTAAATTCATGAATAAAAATTACTTTAAACCAGACATGGATAGAGAGTGCACAGAGCGTATTAAATCTAACCAGACCAAGGAGGGAGCAAAGAACCCTCCATTATGTTGCCAAGGTTGGGGTACCCGTTGTAGTAAATACTAGGCTAAACAAAATCTGTAAATAGCACAAAAGATGCTAATTTGGTGGCAAGAGCAAAAAATTGATTGATAAATTTTCCACAAAGTGCAAAGGCACTATTACTATATAAGGTGAGACATTATCCTAAGACAGAAGGAATATATACATATAAAAGGCAAGAGAAAAAACGCCTTCCAGCTTTAATTCCAGCCTTCCAGCATTACATGTGCATTTTTCCTATCTCCACATCTCCAATCATTAGGAGTTTTTTCTCTTGCCTTTTATATGTATGTTAATTCCTTCTGTCTTAGGCTAATGTCTCACCTTATATGGTAATAGTGTCTTTGCACTTTGTGGACAATTTAGCAATCAATTTTTTGCTCTTGCCACAAAATTAGCATCTTTTGTGCTACTTACAGATTTTGTTTAGCCTAGTATTTACTACAACGGGTACCCCAACTTTGGCAACATTAGGGAGGGTTCTTTGCTCCCCCTTGGTCTGGTTAGATTTATTAAGTTCTGTGCACTCTCTATCCATGTCTGGTACAAAGTAATTTTTATTCGTGAATTTAGTTATATTTCTTGTGAATTCCAATGTAAATTATGCACCTTATCTATTGGTTACTATATCCACCTAGAAAAATATTTAGAATTGAGAGTCCTCAGTGGTTGATACCTTTTAATGGCTATCTGAAAAGATGGTAACAAATTGCAAGTTTTCGAGACTACTCAGGTCTCTTCATCAGGCAAAGACTAAAACAAAATCTGAAGAGCATCTTGTTTTAGCTCTTTTTTGACAATGTAATAACACAGAGAGGCGGCTCCTGATTCTGGACCTCGGTGCTGATAGATTTTAGCTAATTAGCTAGGAGGTTGTTTCTAAGTCAGATAGTTTAGATAGCTAGTGTCCTGTGTAGCTGTAAAGTCAATATTTCAGCATTTTTTGTGACATTACAGAGGTCGACAGACAAAGAGAGCAGGGCACATTTCATGGAAGTTGATTGTTCACTGCTTCAATTGTGCTCCATGCACGAGTAGACCTTTCTAAATATTGTTTTTTCAGTTGCTAAATGTGATACAGCAAGGAGTATGTCACTTTGTAATTTAGTGGTGGTGACATTGTTCTGTGATTTGAGCTGTTGGCCAGGAATTAAATTTTTGGGGGGCAGTTGCTACTGTGATTCATTATGCCATATATCAACCTTGTCACTTATTGGTGGTGAAATTTAACTGTCTGCATAGCTCATGCAGATTTAAAAAAATAACATGTTGCTAAACGTAATACAGCCCACCATATCCCACGTTGTCATTTTGTGGCAGTGAAATTGTACCGTGTGTAGAGCTGATGCACAATAATTTTTTTTATGGCTGTTGCTAACATGCACGCTAGCACACCACCTCCAACATTGTAATTTTGTTGCGGTGAAATTAAGCTAATAATTCCCATCGTCCTTTAGTGACATCGGCATAAGTCACTCCAATTTATATGCTACACATGATCAATTAGGGAAAGTACCATAATATGGAGAGGGACATGTGATTTCAGCAGCCAATAGCACAAGCCATTGTGTCAGGACATTGTGGATGTTTCCTGCTCCTCGATTGGCTAGTCGCAATATGCACACATAAAGTTTGATAAAAATAATTTTACAAGTACGATGCTCCTCTGAATTTTCCCAACCCCTATCTTCATCAAACACGTGCCTCATGCTCATCATACACCACCATTTCCCTATCCAAGATGTTAAAAACACTTTAATGGCAACGCAAATATTTTCCAGCACTTTTTACCAAATGTTACTGATTTTTTTTTTCCAATTTTATAAAATTTTGCTTGTGTTTCTGATCACGATTAGTGTTGAGCGATACGATAATGTAAATATCGGCTATCGGCCGATATTAGCTCTATCTTCCTTTCGATAATTTGTTTCGATATTTTCGTCTTATCGAATACCGGAATCGGATTTGTCACTGTCACTGTGAGTGTCCGTCGGTCGGGTCTGTCAGGAGTCAGCGGCACTTACCTGGCAGAAGATCTCCGGCGGTCACGGCCTGGACTGCTTCATGGCCGCCATCATCTTTCCCCGGCGGTCACATGCAGTTTCTCGCGATAACTGCAGTGACTGCTGGGTAATCCCGGCCGTAAAGCAGTCAGTCCGATGACGTCACCACCGGGGAAGCAGGTAATCAGCTGTGCTGCGCCGGGATGACAGGCTCTGCCTGTCATTCTGATGTAGCAGAGCTGGATCGTCGTGGGACACTCGTTACTATGGACTGCGTCGGTCAGGTGGTATACTTTTTTTTTTTTTTTTTTCATTTTTTTACAGGAGATCGATGGCGTCGCAGGATGAGACTGTAATAAAAGTAATGAAAACTGTGTTTTTTTTTTTTTTATTAAATTAAAAAACTTTTTTATGAACATTCACCCGTCCGGGTACATAAACAATTTAACTATTTACATACAGTGACCCTGTCCGGGTTATTTATAATTCTTTGGCAGGGGTGTTCCAGGTACCACCTGGTACTCTTCTGATGCTTGCCAAACATCCGAGGCACCAAGGACCACCAGGACCTGATGACGTCGTGTGGCCTGTACAGTCAAGTCGTGACCCGCTATCTGGGTCTGTGTGGCCACCTCTTTCATCTCCCTCCGGGTCTGGAACCCTATGTCCCAGACTAAACGAACCCCAGGGGGCCTAACAGGCGCCGGGTACGGGCCAGCTATACTTATCATGTCCATAGCTAGGGCTGCTGAGGAGACCACTGAGGGAGGCTGGGGAGATTTACGGCGTGGGGTGGGCACTTTTGCAGAGGCCTGGATGTGGGAGGCTGAAGGCTCCGAGGGTCTCACAGGTTCCTGACACTCTGGGGAGTAGGGGTCGCACCTGGTAACATTTAGGGCGTACCATCCATTGTAACCCCAGTGTCGGGTGTAAGTCACCAAGTCTCCTGGCAACAGGTCCCTCCCCGGGTGTCCTTCTGGGAGGTGAGCCTCCACATCCCGCCGGTTCACAAAAACTTCTAAATAAAGTCCAGGCTCCTGGATGAAGCCCCAACCACCTTTATATTTAAAGCTCCGTACTGCACCCTTACGCCGCGGCTCCCTCACCGTACTTTTATCTTTTCTCATCCGGTCCTTATCTGCCCGGTCCTTCTCCAGCTGACGTTGGCGAAGTTTTTGGGATTCTCGCTGCTCCCTTTGTCGCTCTGCTTCCTTCTCCCAACGTCTCCACTCTTCCTCCTGACGCCGGTTGAAATTCTCCTCCACCAGCAGCTCCATGTCTCCACCATCAAACTGCAGCTTACAGTGTCCGGTTTGCGGCAGCTCTCCTGACGCCCCCCAGTCCTGGCGGCGCTCACCTGCGGAGGAAGCAGCCGGCTCTGGAACAGATGACAGTCGGGGCTCCAGTACAGACTGGTAGACCTCTGGTGCCTGCGCGGCCTCCTCCATGAGGACGGGTGTCGCTTCTTCTGTCTCAGCGACGGGGGCAGACAGCGGGATCTGGGGTGCTGCCGGTGCAGAGGTTTTTGCAGGAACGGGTGCCTCCACTGCGACAACGTCAACCGGATCACATTGCAAGGGCTGGGATGCCCGCACGGACTCCTCTACTAGAACGGGTGCCTCACCTTCCGGTACAGACACTTCAGGTAAGAGGGATTGGCGCCGCTCCAAGTTTAGTTTTAGGACACGCCAGCTTGCTTCCATCCTGGCGACCTCCTCCCGGTGCCGGGCCAGGCCTCTTAGGGTATCCTCCACTTCTTGCAGCGTAGGAGGGTTTCCAGGCCGGGTGCCCAACGATGGTTCCGTGGCGATCGGGTCGCTTCCGTGGGGGGAGAGCTCTGACTGCTCCATCCCTTCACACTTCTGCTCGTGTCCATTAGCCATCTCTGCCAAGTCACATGTGTCATTAGCATCTGGAGAGGGCCCCTCTTTTGTAGTGAGGCGGGACCTTCGTGTTAGTTTCCGCACACTGAGGAGGATGAGGAGGCGGAACTGAAGAGCTGTGGGGCACGATCTTACATTGCAGTACCATTTAGAGCCATCTTTTTCGCGTCACTGAGTGAGTGTGTACACTCATGAAGAGCACGCCCTTCTTCTTCACCAGTGCCTCGTCGTGACGCAGATATGGCGGAAAAATGGCAAATACATTCTCTGATGATTTTAGCAATTCTCAAGCACAAAACCAGTTCAATTCAGGCACACAGGACTCGCTTATAGCGAGCTACAGAATCCTGTTCGTGACGCCCAAGTTGAGTCGCACAGAGCCAGAGGTTTTTGGGGTACTCGGCACCGAGCCCGTCGACTTCTATGGGGTATGTCACGGCTTTACCCGGCAATTGAATCAGAGTCTATTTTACTATGTAGAAGTGTATAAACTATAAATATATGTATATATATATGTCGCAATGACATGTATATATATATATATATATATATATATATATATATATATATGTATTCTATGTGTGTATATTTAGTGTTTACAAGGAAATAAAGGTTTTTTTTAGTTGCGATATTTTGTTCCCATAGACTTACATTGGACTTCCGGTATCGTAATCGGATATCGACGATATTTAGTGCTATCGGCGATACAATTTCGATACGATATTTTTAGATATCGAGCACTATCGCTCAACACTAATCACGATATTTATATTGATTTTATGTTTGGCAATCATTTTTCAGACAAATTCGCTCATCACTACTCATCATACAGCACCACTATCCTAGACTAAGTCAAAACAAAAGCGTTAGTGGAATCGCGATCTTATACTAATGTGATATCTAATTTTGCCGACTTTGAGGAAAAATGCTTGGGCAATCAAACTTTAATCAGAATGTGCTACATTCATGCCGAAATTAAGCTTGGAGAATTGCCCATCTCTAGTAATATTGCCCCCATTTAGGGGCACTTCCAGTAATTATGTCCCCATCCTGGCCCCTTCTAATAATAGTGACCTTCATCCTGGACCCTTCCAGAAATAATGTCACCATTCTGGCCCCTGCTTGGTATAATGCCCCATCCTGGGCCCATTCCAAGAATAGTCTCTCATCATGGTCCCCTTCCATTATTAATGTCCCCTTCTTGGCCTCTTCCAGTAATAATTCCCCCATCTTGGACCCTTTCCTGGTATAATGCCCCCATCCTGATGTAATGCCTCCCATCCTCGGCTACTTCCTCAAAAAATGCCTCCCATCCAGCCAGATCTTCTTTTCCATTAAGCACTTTTAGGGCCAAGGCCAGTGTGCTGCTTTTCAGTCCGTGAAATGAGCAGGCATTATTCCACACCTTATCAGACTCCTTAAAGTGCCAAGCGAGTCAAGATGCTCATCTTGCCTCCTGGATAGAGCGGTCGTGATTGAAGCTCTGAAGTATAATTCTGCCTGTAACAAAATGTCCTGTACTTACAAAGTGAAGGAACAGGTGAATATATCTTGGTGACATCTACTTTTCCATTTTGCTAGAAGTAAAATGAGCTTTATATGTTATGTGATCTGCTATGCTTGTTTAGATCTGGTCTGGCTCGGAGTCTATGTGACGGATTTTGCATTTTTTTTTTTAGTAAGGATTCATTAATTTGAATAAGTGGAAAACGTTTGTCATTAAAGCTTTGATAAAGCCTCTCTGTGTTATCAGGATCCTCATAGCACAGGAGAGATGGCTGATTCCTCAGAGAGCAAAATTAATTTCCACACTCTGGCATTCTGGCCCCAAGACTGCTTGCTTTCTTTTTCGGATTAGTAATACATTTATTTATCATAGTCAACAATGTCAACTACTGGTGGAAAGGACGATCAGTGACTTCTGTTGACCACATTGTAACTTCTTTTGGAGTTTCAAGGTTGTGCATCCAAAGTGCTAATATTATATTTGTTTTTTTGTACACATTCTTACAGCAGTCACATGTATCTCTAATTATTTTAACGTGGGTTTATGATTTCTTTTTTTATTCCAATATTTGGTTGACAACTCTGCTCTCCATCGTATATTGTCTGAAGATCTCCAACCTCAGCACCAGACTGTTCCTGTATCTGAGGAGGGTGATATTACCCAGGACTGGTCATTTCATCGTAGCCTCAGGACTTCTCGCTGTTGTCAGTTGTCTGATAATCCTATGGAAGGCACAGTCTAAGATTTTCAATGTTGAAACATACAATATAACCATGAAAACTCAAGACATGGGATGCATTTCTATTAACTCTTTAATACCTCTAACGATAGGAATCTCCATCCCACTTCTATTTTATTTTATCTCCTCCATTCTCCCTTCTCCTCATTGTATCATCACACAGTAAAGATGAAGATGAGCAGTAATTTATCCATCAATTTGGAGACGCATTACTCAACGATGAAATTTGTATCTGTCACTTTCACATTTAACGCTACATTTTTTGCTGGTTATGTTTTTTGTTCTTTTTATTACACTTTTCACTGTGTAATCCTTTCATGGGTTTATACTGTTCTGGATTTTCTACCATCTCTACATTCCTCTTACCTGATCTATAGAACAGCCAAACTCCGGGGTCAGATGTCCAAGGTTCTGCAGAATGTCAGTGATGTCATATTGCAAAAGAGAGGTGCAGAAACCAGAACTAGCTCAAGGAGGTGAATCCATATGGACCCAGGCTAATCAGCGCAATTAATGGGAATTGACTATGAAGGGGAGGAACCTAATTGTCTATCTGTCAGCTCAACACTGAAAGGGGAGATAATGCACTGCAGTACAGAATTGTTACAGTCTATTAGTTCCCTAGTGGGAACAGTAGGTTTGGCATAAGGAAAATAATTAAAACATTTTTTTAACCCTTTCACCAACTTGCGATTTCCCATTTTTGTGCTTTTCTTTTTTGTTTCCCATCTTCCCAGAGCTATAGCTTTTCTATTTTTCTGTCAATATAGCTGCATGAAGGCTAGTTTTTTGTGGGATGAGTGGTACTTTTGAATGAAACTATCGAAGTTACAATATATTGTACTAGAATTTGGTAAAAAATTTAATTTCAATTGTGGTGAAATTGCAAGAAAACTGCAGTTACTCAATTGTTTTTATTTATCATGCTTACTAAATGCTAAAAGTGACCTTCATGGGCATGGCCTGAAACTCTTCGATGTGAGATGCAGAAGACCAGAGCCCTGTGGATACTTCTTGAAAAGAGATGTTTTAGGCTACTCTTATAAGATTTCAAGTCTCCAAACCAATTCATGAAGACTCTGGACAACCTGGTGAACATTTAGTAATCACAACTGTACCTCTATTTGCTGGCACTCAACAGTAATTGACCAGAAAAGTCAGCGGGGACCTGAAGCTGATAGTTGAAGAATCCCTTGCAGTGTTCACCAGAGTGTGTTTTTCTGATATCCAGAGCAGCAGATTCTGTGCTCACCGAGGAAACATTGAGGAGCTGCAAAAGCCCGAGGACAGCTCTTACAGAACTACCGGAGAAGATTCTGAGGCAGCACCCGGGTTCTTATAGGTAACAAGGAGTGGAGGATATCTTTGAAATGTTGCTGGGTATGGACAGTGAGAGAGGAGGGTGACGCTGAGGATTTATCTTTCTAGTCATGAGCTGGACTATAGGGACTTCTGATCGGTTCCAAATTCCAAAAGCTGCTGAACTTCGGATACATAGAAAACCTGCTGAGAAACTGTGAGAGGCTCTAAAGTTTGGAAAAAATGATTAAAAGGGAAATCTGAAGAAGAGCAGCAACTTCATCTGGACTGTCAGTCAAGCAGAAGACCAGAGGTTGTGATTGTGGATAGCTGTCGGGCTCAGTAGAGTAAAACAGGAGGCGACAATGAGAAGAAAACTGAGACAATTTTTTTTGATGTTTTAGGCGAGTTCACTTCTCACAATCTACATCTTGTACTAATATAGCAATAATTTTGCAGACTGGTAATAAACACACTGAAGAGGGACTTTAAATCGATGTAACCCTGATTGATCTTGCATTTAAAGTGTAATATTTAAACCTTGATATATAATCTTTTTTGTAAATACTTTATTTTACGTTTATCATAGGAAAGATACAAACATGTTGTAGGCATATATATATAAGTACACAGCAGTACATATCAAACCATAGTGCCGGAAAAAGAGGGTGGGGAGAAGGGGGGGGAGGGGAACAAAGAGAAAATAAGGGAGGGAAGGATGAAGGGAGATTATGGAGAGTATAAGTTTAGGTTCGCATAAATGGGGAGGAAGAAGGAAAATTAGGTATAAAATGAACAATAGTAGGCACACATGTTAATATAGTGAAGCATATATCCATTCTTACATAATCACATTAAAACCAATGAAGAAGTGCTAGAAACATCTGTATAGATATGTTGGGTAAGAGTATTTATAATAAAGGAGGAGCCACATGAAGGTTAAACCTCGTCGGTAGCCTATACCTACGCATGTAAAAAACCTTATGTTGAATCTCTAGATTGTAGCTGTTTCCATGGGGCCCAAGTTATATTATAGGTCTCATGGGTGTGTGTTTCCCAACTGGTGAGCTCTTCCAAGTGGGAAATCTGATTCACCTTAGAGATCCATTCTCAAAGAGTGGGAGGAGACTCATCTCTCCAGTGTATTGTTATTAAATGTTTTACTGCGGTAATTAGTAATGGTGTAAGGGGAGGCCAGTTCTGTAGTCATGGCCAAAGTCACTGAAGCATCTATGTCCTGATTTTCCCTCACAGAAAACTGTATTTCACTTCTCAGCGTACCTGCGTCTCCAGTTTCAGGTCCCCCCTGGGCACTTCCCAGGCGGCGATGGTCCCTCTTCCAGGTGACCCCCAGTAATGAAGACACAGTCTAGGATAACTTGAACATTCTGTTAATACTTCATACGTTACATACACAGTTGGCACACCATGAAATTCACTTGTCTCCTAATTAGTGTTGTGCGATACTGCTCGATATCGAAAAATATCGGATCGGAATGGTATACCCGATATCACTAAATATCGCCGATATCCGATTCCGATAGCGGAAGTCCCATGTAAGTCTATGGGAACAAAATATCGCAACAAAAAAACCCCTTTCTTTCGTTGTAAACACAAAATATACACACATAGAATACATATATATATATATATATATATATATATATATATACATGTCATTGTGACATATATATATATAAACATATATTTATAGTTTATACACTTCTACATAGTAAAATAGACTCTGTGCTTGAGAATTGCTAAAATCATCAGAGAATGTATTTGCCATTTTTCCACCATATCTGCGTCACGACGAGGCACTGGTGAAGAAGAAGGGCGTGCTCTTCGTGGGTGTACACTCACTCAGTGGCGTGAAAACGATGGCCGACCAGTGTAAATGTTACTGCAATGTAAGATCGTGCCCCACAGCTCTGGAGTTCCGCCTCCTCATCCTCCTCAGTGTGCGGAAACTAACACGAAGGTCCCGCCTCCCTACAAAAGAGGGGCCCTCTCCAGATGCTAATGACACATGTGACTTGGCAGAGATGGCTAATGGACACGAGCAGAAGTGTGAAGGGATGGAGCAGTCAGAGCTCTCCACCCACGGAAGCGACCCGATCGCCACGGAATCACCGTTGGGCACCCGGCCTGTAAACCCTCCTACGCTGCAAGAAGCGGAGGATACCCTAAGAGGCCTGGCCCGGCACCGGGAGGAGGTCGCCAGGATGGAAGCGAGCTGGCGTGCCCTAAAAATAAACTTGGAGCGGCGCCAATCCCTCTTACCTGAAGTGTCTGTACCGGAAGGTGAGGCACCCGTTCTAGTAGAGGAGCCCTTGCAATGTGATCCGGTTGACGTTGTCGCAGTGGAGGCACCCGTTCCTGCAAAAACCGCAGCACCGTCAGCACCCCAGATCCCGCTGTCTGCCCCCGTCGCTGAGACAGAAGAAGCGACACCCGTCCTCATGGAGGAGGCCGAGCAGGCACCAGAGGTCTACCTGTCTGTACCGGAGCCCCGACTGTCATCTGATTTAGAGCCGTCTGCTTCCTCCGCAGGGGAGCGCCGCCAGGACTGGGGGGCGTCAGGAGAGCTGCCGCAAACCGGACACCGCAAGCTGCAGTGGAGTGGTGGAGACATGGAGCTGCTGGTGGAGGAGAATTTCAACCGGCGTCAGGAGGAAGAGTGGAGACGTTGGGAGCGGGAAGCAGAGCGACAAAGGGAGCAGCGAGAAACCCTAACACTTCGCCAACGTCAGGTGGAGAAGGACCGGGCAGATACGGACCGGATGAGAAAGGATAAAGGAACCCTGAGGGAGCCGCGGCGTAAGGGTGCAGTACGGAGCTTTAAATTGAAAGGTGGTTGGGGCTTCATCCAGGAGCCTGGACTTTATTTAGAAGTTTTTGTGACCCAGCGGGACGTGGAGACTCACCTCCCAGAAGGACACCCGGGGAGGGACCTGTTGCCAGGAGACTTGGTGACTTACACCCGACACTGGGGTTACAATGGGTGGTACGCCCTAAATGTTACCAGGTGCGACCCCTACTCCCCAGAGTGTCAGGATCCTGTGAGACCCTCGGAGCCTTCAGCCTCCCACATCCAGGCCTCTGCAAAAGTGCCCACCCCACGCCGTAAATCTCCACAGCCTCCCTCAGTGGTCTCCTCAGCAGCCCCAGCTATGGACATGATAACTATAGCTGGCCCGTACCCGGCGCCTGTTAGGCCCCCTGGGGTTCGTTCAGTCCGGGACATAGGGTTCCAGACCCGGAGGGAGATGAAAGAGGTGGCCACACAGACCCAGATAGCGGGTCACGACTTGACTGTACAGGCCACACGACGTCATCAGGTCCTGGTGGTCCTTGGTGCCTCGGATGTTTGGCAAGCATCAGAAGAGTACCAGGTGGTACCTGGAACACCCCGGCCAAAGAAGTATAAATAACCCGGACAGGGTTCCTGTATGTAAATAGTTAAATTGTTGATAAATAGTTAAATTGTTGATGTACCCGGACGGGTGAATGTTCATAAAAAAGTTTTTTAATTTAATAAAAAAAAACAAAAGACATTTTTCATTACTTTTATTACAGTCTCATCCTGCGACGCCATCGATCTCCTGTAAAAAAATGAAAAAAAAAAAAAAAAGTATACCACCTGACCGACGCAGTCCATAGTAACGAGTGTCCCACGACGATCCAGCTCTGCTACATCAGAATGACAGGCAGAGCCTGTCATCCCGGCGCCTCACAGCTGATTACCTGCTTCCCCGGCGGTGACGTCATCGGACTGGTTTACGGCCGGGATTACCCTGCAGTCACTGGCTGCAGTTATCGCGAAAAACTGCATGTGACCGCCAGGGAGAAGATAATGGCGGCCTCAAGCAGTCCAGGACGTGACCGCCGGAGATCTTCTGCCAGGTAAGTGCCGCTGACTCCTGACAGACCCGACCGACGGACACTCACAGTGACAGTGACAAATCCGATTCCGGTATTCGATATGACGAAAATATCGGTATTCGGAATCGAAAGGCCGATACAGCTAATATCGGCCGATATCCGATATTTGCAGTATCGTATCGCTCAACACTACTCCTAATCTTTCCCTACTTTGCTGTGTGGCACATGCCTGGACCGGACCGTCTTAGACTGCTCCCCAAATCCTTCCTGGCCTAACCTCGCCATGATGACAATTCCTTCTGCCTGTTTCGCCCCAGACTCGAAATCATCAGCCACCCAGTTTGGTTGCCTCTGGTAAAGCATTGGCCCTTCTGTACCGTTCTCATCGAAGCTCTAACTTCCTTCAACTCCTCAGTCCAACTGACTCCTGCCCTAAAGACGTCCGCCCAGGCAATGAGTCGCTACATCTTTCCTCTCCTCTACTGGCCCACTGCTATGATGCACAGTGGCCGTGGATAACGTGGGCTGCAGCTATTTAGCGTTACATGGCTGCCGAGCTGTTCGGGCCTATAGCCCATGTGTACACTTCGGTACCCTGGCCCCGTCTGAACTAAATTCCTAAAAACTACTATTTTACTACCCAGCAGCCCCCCTACACTTAACCCCCTATAACCTTACCATGAGCTATACCTACAGGGCACACTATTATGCCCCCATCTAGTGGTTCCCACAAGTACTACAGTTGCCCTTAGTAATAAAGAACTGCAAACCTTATAATGCCCCCTCCATTGTCTGAAGGGTACGCTTCACTTTCCCTAAACTGTACATTAGAATTAGTAAACATTATTACATTATATACCGTGAAAAGCATGACAACATGTTATTATTTTACAGTAAAGGAACACAACATACTATGCATAGTCCTACAGAAAATGGTAACACATACAGTACATGAATGTAGCAGTACCATAAATGTGAGAGGTAATACATATTACTATGTAGCAGTGCCACAACTATTAACCTAGACATTATCAACATTAGCACATGTAAACATCAACACACTGAGAACAATTAGAGGAAGGGGAAAGAAGGATTTAATTCTATCCCACCCCCTTACAATGGTAGAAGACCATGTTTCCTTGGCTTAAAGCTCTTGTATGGGCACGACAAAAGAGCTTCTGTAGCTTGTAGGTTAGTATCAATGTATCTTAATCTCTTACGTTCCCGGCTAATAATTTACCAAAAATCCTTAAGTATCAGACAATCACAAAAAATGTGTGTAATTTGTCTGTTCACCCATCTGAGGATGGCATCTCCAGCAAGTATTGGAGTCAGATAAACCCATATGGAAAGCTTGGCCGGGGTCATATGCCATCTAGTTAGGATTTTATAAGAATTCCCCTCTAGAAAAACCGCGTGCATGAAATAAAATTTTAGATATCTGTTCATCAGAGAAAATAACATTAAGTTCTGACAACCAAGAGTAAATGAAATAGGGTTTAAAATAGGGGGTGGGGTGATAAGTCTAGAATATAAACGATAGATAAGCTTTATTCTTGGAGAAGGTAATTTAGTCAGCATGTCTAGCCAGGAGCAATTTGATTTAGATGGATATTGTTGCCTAAATTGGTGAAGTATCCACCTAGCATGTTGTAGCTGAAGAAAGTTTTCAGGCTGAACTAGAGCATTTCTCGGCCAATTGTTATGTTCCAGTATCTTATTATCATAAAAACAATTTAAAGTATCTCTGGGTAACCCAAACCAAAAGTTGTAAGGATCAATAAAACTAGAGTCTATGAAGTATGGTATAGAGATAATAGGTGACATCACCAATGGAAAAGAAGCAGACTGAAGATCAAAGATCATTAAGCATCTAATCATAAGTGTGACTGTGAGGACCTCATCCAATTTAAGGTCTCATGTGGTCTTGCTCGGAGCCATAAATATGGCACCCCCTTAGCACGTAGTAAGATCAAATCTACAGTGTGGGCCATTTATATGGATACACCAAAATAAAATGGAAATGGTTGGTGACCCAGATCAGCACGCTCAATTTGCAGAATGGGCAAAACAAAAATTGGAACAGGTATTTTGACACAATTTCACACAGATTTCCCTTACCTGATACAATGGGTCATCCCGGAGTTGTCGTAAGGTTCGTATGAACCTTATGTGTGAAATAAATACAGGCCACTTTAGGGAAGTCAGGTTTCAGGTTATCCCTCAGTTCTTTCGTGATGATTCCATTCTCAAATGCCTTTTCTAGGATGTCCAAAATTTCCCCCTGAAAAGCCATTACCTCCTTTGTCAGCAGGTTTTATAATAACTTCTTTAAGATTTTTCAACTCCCTGAGCACCTTCTTCTGGACAAAGGTGAGGTTACCGTGGGTGACAGTTTCAGAAATCTTTTCAAATTCATCCTAGACCAATCTCACAAAGAGTTCCACCTTAGAGTATATATTGAGCAGAGGGAATTTTTAAGGATTGGTGGTACAAACTTACCCCTCTTGACAAGTCTATCATTTTCCTCATCCAACTCTTCCAAGGTAGATATAGCTTCTAATTTCTTAGCATCCCATCCATCCCCATTATTAGATTTTTCATGTAGTTTCTTCAACACTGGCTTACGTGCAAACATGTGTAAGTCCTTTATCGCTAAAAACGAGTCAAAGGTGGCTGTTGGTGAAAAGGAAAGACCCAAGCTCAGGACTTCTAACTGGGGTTCTGTTTGCACAATTTCAGATAAATTAATTACCTGGAGTCTGGAGGTAGTAGGGGTATCAATCCTCTTATCTCTCTTCCTATAGTAGTCATTCCTTCCTTTTTTGATATTTTTCCTTAAATTGTACATCCAGTTACCTGTCACTTTGTCATCTTCCCTAGATGACACCGAGGAGATAGAAGATGATCTCATAATATTTACATCATTTCTTGACATAGATTGCTGTTATGTTTCGGTAGCTGAGGAGTGCAGGTAAAAAGGCAATACACCAGAGAAGTTGGAAACTATGAGATTGCAGTACCCTGACTAACCACCACAACTAGAGGCAGCCATGGAGCGTTCCTACGTTGGTCCTAGACGCCTCGTCACAGCCTGAGAAACTAACTACATCTAAAGATAGAAAGAGGAAAGCTATCTGCCCCGGAGCAGATCCCCAAAGAACATAGGAAGCCCCCAAACATGTAATGGCGGTTAGACAAGAAGAAATACTGACACAGACAGAAAATAGTATGAGCAAACGTTGGGGCCCAAACTACCTAAATAGAAAAGGATAGGAAGGGTACTTACTGCAATCTCAAAAAACCCTGAAAAGCACCAACTCTACTAATTTCAAAAACACCTGAGATCACACGACCTCTACCACCTAAATTAGTTCTCTGGTGTAACAAAATCAAAACAGCAGCCACTGAAAAAACTGGAAAAAGCAAATGTACAAACATCAGTGGCTGAACTAAACTGAGAGGGCAAAAGCCCCCGGAGGGGACCCTGAAGGCCCCCACTGAAGTGCAGGACAAAATGCAAAACTCAAGCACAAAAACAAAAAGAAGAAAATGTCTTATCTGATAGCAGGAGATGCAGACACGACACAGCAGGCTACAAAGGAAACAGGAATCAAGGATTGAGACCAGAACAATTGATCACCGGCAACCCTGATGGGAAGGCGACTCCCTTATATAAGACCAGTCAGTAACACCTGATTCCCAATCCTCACAATCTTCACTGGACAGTCCAGTACCGCTTGTAACCACCAGAGGGAGCCTCTGCTCAGAACTCATCTCAAGTCCATTCACAACAGTACCCCCCCCTTGAGGAGGGGTCACCGAACCCTCACTTGAGCAACCAGGTCGGTCAGGATGAGTTCTGTGATACGCACGGATGAGTCTCCTAGCATGGATGTCCGAAGCAAACACCCAAGAATTGTCTTCCTGACCATAACCTCTCCACTTAACCAAATACTGGAGTTTCCGTCTAGAAAAACGAGAATTCAATATTTTCTCAACCACAAACTCCATATTGCCCTCAACCAGAACAGGGTCAGGAGGCAAAGCAGTAGGAACCACTGGCTCAACAAACCTCTTCAACAAAGACTTGTGGAACACGTTATGGATCTTAAATGTCCCTGGAAGAAGCAAACGAAAAGAAACAGGATTAAGAATCTCCATGATCTTATAAGGTCCAATGAACCTAGGCTTAAATTTAGGAGATGCCACTCTCATAGGAATATTTTTTGAGGACAACCAGACCAAGTCCCCCACTTTAAACCGAGGACCATCAGTCCTATGCCGGTTAGCAAACCGCTGGGCCCTCTCCTGAGAGAGGGACAACCTCTCCACTACCTGGTCCCAAATCTGTTGCATACGCTCCACAACAGAGTCAACACCTGGACAGACAGAAGCCTCCGTCTGTCCTGAAGAAAATCGAGGGTGAAACCCAGAATTACAGAAAAATGGAGACATCAAAGTGGCAGAGCTAGCCCTATTATTAAGAGCAAACTCAGCCAAAGGCAAAAAAGAGACCCAGTCATCCTGATCAGCAGACACAAAGCATCTTAGATAAGTTTCCAATGTCTGGTTTGTTCTCTCAGTTTGACCACTGGTCTGAGGATGAAACGCCGAGGAGAAAGACAATTGTACACCAAGTTTAGAACAAAAGGTCCTCCAAAATCTGGAAACAAACTGGACTCCTCTGTCAGACACAGTGTTCTCAGGAATGCCGTGTAAACGAACCACGTGCTGAAAGAACAAAGGCACCAATTCAGAGGAGGAAGGCAACTTAGGTAATTGCACAAGATGTATCATCTTGGAAAACCTATCACAAATCACCCAGATGACGGTCATTCTCTGAGAAACAGGGAGGTCGGAAATGAAATCCATAGAGATATGGGTCCATGGTCTCTTGGGCACAGGCAATGGCATCAACAAACCACTAGAGCGAGAGCAAGGCTTGGAGCGAGAGCAAGTCCTGCAGGACTGCACAAATTCCCTGACATCACGAGACAAGGTAGGCCACCAAAAGGACCGACTAACCAAGTCTCTGGTACCAAAAATTCCGGGATGACCGGCCAACGCGGAACAATGAATCTCAGACATCACACTCTTTTTCCACTGGTCCGGGACAAACAATTTCCCAACAGGGCAGCGCTCGGGCCTATCCTCCTGACACCCCTCCAGAGCCAGTCTCAAATTGGGCGAGATGGCGGAAAGAACTACACCTTCTTTCAAAATAACAGAAGGATCAGATACCTCAGGAGAGTCCGCAAGGAAACTCCTCGAGAGGGCATCCGCCTTAACATTCTTAGTGCCAGGAAGAAAGGAAACCACAAAATTAAAATGTGTGAAAAACAAGGCCCACCTGGCCTGTCTAGGATTAAGTCGCTTGGCAGATTCCAGATAAACCAGATTCTTATGGTCCGTAAGGACCACCACCTGATGTTTGGCTCCCTCCAGCCAATGTCTCCACTCTTCAAAAGCCCACTTCATGGCCAATAACTCCCGATTACCCACGTCATAATTACGTTCAGTAGGAGAAAATTTTCGAGAGAAAAAGGCACAAGGGTTACTTTTAGAGGTCTCTGGATCTCTTTGGGACAAAACGGCACCTGCCCCAATTTCAGAGGCATCAACCTCCACCTGAAATGGCAGAGAAACATCAGGCTGCCGTAGAACAGGAGCAGAAGTGAATCTCTGCTTAAGTTCCTGAAATGCAGAGACTGCCTCAGTAGGCCAATTCACCACATCAGAACCCTTTTTGGTCAAATCAGTTAATGGTTTAACAATAACCGAGAAATTACCAATAAATTTACGATAAAAATTGGCAAAACCCAAAAATCTTTGAAGAGCCTTTAATGAAGTAGGTTGGACCCAATCACAGATGGCCTGAACCTTGACCGGGTCCATTTCAATAACAGATGGGGACAAAATGAATCCCAAAAATGAGATCCTCTGTACGCCAAAAAGACACTTTGATCCCTTCACATACAGAGCATTCTCTCTCAAAATCTGGAATACAGTTCGAACATGTTTCACATGAGAGTCCCAGTCATTAGAAAAAATCAAGATATCATCCAAATAAACAATCAGAAATTTATCCACAAAATCCCTGAAAATGTCATTCATGAAGGACTGGAAGACAGAAGGAGCATTAGTGAGCCCAAAGGGCATCACAAGGTACTCAAAATGCCCCTCGGGGTATTAAATGCCGTCTTCCATTCATCCCCGTGCTTAATGCGAATAAGGTTATACGCCCCCCTGAGATCAAGCTTGGTGAACCAAGTAGCGTTTTTCACCCTGGAAAACAGGTCAGAAATCAAGGGTAACGGATATTGATATTTCACAGTAATATTGTTCAAAAGACGATAATACACGGCCTTAATGAACCATCCTTTTTGGCCACAAAGAAAAAACCGGCACCTAAGGGTGAAGAGGATGGTCTGATATGACCCTTCTCCAATGACTCAAAACCAGGGGAGGAGTCCAAAACCAGGGGAGGAGTCCCGAGGAGATAATTTGCATATTCCCAGTGCCTTCTGGGATAAGTGAAGAGTCTCCGCGAGCTCAAGGAACACTGGATTTTGGCTGTTGCAGCTGAAAGGAGGACATCAGTAAACCAGGGGAGGAGTCCGAGGAGATAATTTGCATATTCCCAGTGCCTTCTGGGATAAGTGAAGAGTCTCCGCGAGCTCAAGGAACACTGGATTTTGGCTGTTGCAGCTGAAAGGAGGACATCAGTAAACCAGGGGAGGAGTCCCGAGGAGATAATTTGCATATTCCCAGTGCCTTCTGGGATAAGTGAAGAGTCTCCGCGAGCTCAAGGAACACTGGATTTTGGCTGTTGCAGCTGAAAGGAGGACATCAGTAAACCAGGGGAGGAGTCCCGAGGAGATAATTTGCATATTCCCAGTGCCTTCTGGGATAAGTGAAGAGTCTCCGCGAGCTCAAGGAACACTGGATTTTGGCTGTTGCAGCTGAAAGGAGGACATCAGTAAACCAGGGGAAGAGTCCCGAGGAGATAATTTGCATATTCCCAGTGCCTTCTGGGATAAGTGAAGAGTCTCCGCGAGCTCAAGGAACACTGGATTTTGGCTGTTGCAGCTGAAAGGAGGACATCAGTAAACCAGGGGAGGAGTCCCGAGGAGATAATTTGCATATTCCCAGTGCCTTCTGGGATAAGTGAAGAGTCTCCGCGAGCTCAAGGAACACTGGATTTTGGCTGTTGCAGCTGAAAGGAGGACATCAGTAAACCAGGGGAGGAGTCCCGAGGAGATAATTTGCATATTCCCAGTGCCTTCTGGGATAAGTGAAGAGTCTCCGCGAGCTCAAGGAACACTGGATTTTGGCTGTTGCAGCTGAAAGGAGGACATCAGTAAACCAGGGGAGGAGTCCCGAGGAGATAATTTGCATATTCCCAGTGCCTTCTGGGATAAGTGAAGAGTCTCCGCGAGCTCAAGGAACACTGGATTTTGGCTGTTGCAGCTGAAAGGAGGACATCAGTAAACCAGGGGAGGAGTCCCGCGGAGATAATTTGCATATTCCCAGTGCCTTCTGGGATAAGTGAAGAGTCTCCGCGAGCTCAAGGAACACTGGATTTTGGCTGTTGCAGCTGAAAGGAGGACATCAGTAAACCAGGGGAGGAGTCCCGAGGAGATAATTTGCATATTCCCAGTGCCTTCTGGGATAAGTGAAGAGTCTCCGCGAGCTCAAGGAACACTGGATTTTGGCTGTTGCAGCTGAAAGGAGGACATCAGTAAACCGCGCGCCTAGCAGCGCGCAAGTTTTGGCTTATATTTCACCGCTTGATTATCTCTTGAACAATAAGAACATGGAAGAGGCCAGGAGCCATGTGGTGAGCTGCATTTCTTGCTACATGTTCATAGACTTACCAGTGGAAAAGCCAAATTTCACATGCCACAAATGCAAGCTTGTGTCCCTGTTGGAGGAAAAGTTGCAAAATCTGGAAGAGAGGTTATCTACATTGAAGACCATTAAGGAAGGTGAAGAGTTCTTAGACAGAGCAGAATTATCTCTTCATGGTACAGAAAGAGAAGAAATTCGAAGTGCAACTGAAGAAACAGAGGAATGGAAGCATGTGACCCAGAGAAGCAGGAGGATCAGGAGGCAGTCAGCACCAATTCTGCTCAGAAACCAGTACCAGGCTCTTACACAGGAGAACGATGAAGAAATACATCAGGATAAGACTTTGCCCACAAAGAGTAACCTTGTACGCCCTCAGAGTCCTCCTGAATGGAGAAAGAAAAATGTTGTGAAGAAGAAACGGAGAGTTGTTGTCATGGGGGATTCCCTGTTGAGAGGAACAGAGGCTGCTATCTGCAGACCAGATATAACCTCAAGAGAAATGTGCTGTCTTCCAGGTGCAAAAATTAAAGATGTGTCTGACAGGATATCAGGACTCTTCAGACCTAAAGATGACTACCCATTCCTGCTAATACATGTGGGGACAAATGACACCACAAGAAGTGACCTGGAAACCATCTGCAGTGACTTTGAAAACTTAGGTAAGAAAGTGAAAGAACTGGGAGCGCAGGTGGTCTTCTCCTCCATCCTTCCAGTGGATGGCCATGGAACAAGGAGGTGGAATAAGATTCTGCAGGTGAACAACTGGCTACGTCGATGGTGCCGTCAGCAAGGATTTGGATTTCTGGATCACGGAGTGAATTACCTATACGATGGACTACTTGCTAGAGATGGGGTGCACCTTACGAAGACTGGAAAACATGTATTTGGAAGTCGCCTTGCTACACTCATCAGGAGAGCTTTAAACTAGAACAATGTGGGAAGGGAAGCAAAACGCCAGCAAAAGCCATACACCTGACAAATGCTATTGAGAACTCTGCTATTAGAAGTGAAGGGGAAGAACAAAGACAAAAAAATCTACATAATAAAAATATTGAAGAAAGAGAAACCAATCACAAACTAAAGTGTTTCTATACGAATGCACAAAGCATGGGCAACAAACAAGGAGAACTGGAGCTACTAACGCAGGAGAAGAAATATGATGTCATTGGAATCACTGAGACTTGGTGGGACGATACACATGATTGGAATACAAGGCTAGAAGGTTACAACTTATTTGCAAGAAACAGACTTGATAAACGAGGAGGAGGTGTTGCATTGTATGTTAGAAAAGCGTATATCTGCACAGAGATTGAAGCTTCAGAGACTGGGAGTTCTGTGGAAACTGTTTGGGTAAGAATACAAGGACAGAACAATGGAAAGGACACCATTGTAGGCATTTACTACAGGCCGCCTGTGCAAGCTGAAGATATGGATGAACTCTTTATGCATCAAATGGCCAAGTTCTCCAAAAAATATGACATAGTGGTCATGGGAGATTTCAACTATCCAGACATTAGTTGGGAATCTCTCTCAGGCAAAACTAACAGGTCCAGGAAATTCTTATCCTCTCTTGCTGACAACTTTATCTTCCAAAAGGTAATGGAGAAAACAAGGGGATCTGCTACCTTGGATCTAATCCTCATAAACAGGGAGGAAATGGTGGAGGAGGTAAGAGTGGCTGGGACCCTAGGAGGTAGTGACCATGCTATTTTAGAATTTTGGATAACAAGAGGAGGAAGACCTGTGAAGACTCAGACGTCAAGGTTAGATTTCAGAAAGGCAGATTTTAAGGAACTCAGAAAGAGAATAGGAGGGATCCAATGGCTGGATATCCTTAAGGACAAAAATGTCCAGGAAGGATGGAAAATCTTGAAAAATGAGATTCTCAAAGCACAATCGTTAACAATTCCGAAAAGAGGGAAGAATGGGAAGCATTTAAGGAAACCAGGATGGATGAACACAGAACTTAAACACATGCTAAAAAGGAAGAAAGAAATGTTTATCAAATGGAAAGAGGGAGGCATATCTAAAGAAGAATATAATGCCGTCTGCAGAACCTGCAGGGCACAAATCAGATTATCTAAAGCTGACAATGAATTAAGGCTTGCAAGTGACGTCAAAAGCAACAAAAAAGGATTTTGGGGATACGTCAAAAGTAAAAGAAAAGTCAAAGATGCTATAGGATTTTTACAGGATGAAAATGATGAAATGGTAAGTCAGGATGTTGAGAAGGCTGAACTTTTAAATTCCTATTTTGCATCTGTTTTCTCTCAGAAAGGAAATGTAACATCAACTGATCTTCACTGTCCTATTAAAGGAATAGAAGAATCCAGGATATCTATAAACAGAAAGACAGTGAGGAAACACTTAGCTAACCTAAATGAATTCAAGTCTCCAGGTCCAGATGAATTACACCCCAGGGTACTGAAGGAGATAGCAGAAGAAATTCTTGAACCACTGTCCATAATCTTTGAAAATTCTTGGAGAACAGGAGAAGTCCCAGAAGACTGGAGAAGAGCAAATGTTGTTCCTATCTTCAAAAAGGGGAAGAAGGTGGACCCAGGGAACTACAGGCCGGTGAGTCTGACTTCTATACCAGGAAAGATCTTTGAACAAATTATTAAAGAACATGTATGCAAGTACCTGGATAAGAATGAAGTGATTAAACAGAGTCAGCATGGGTTTGTAACTAATAAGTCATGTCAGACTAACTTAATTTCCTTCTATGACAGAATCACTGACTGGGTGGATCAGGGAAATGCTGTAGATATAGTATATCTTGACTTCAGCAAAGCATTTGACAAAGTATCTCACACAATCCTTATTGAAAAAATGACTAAGTATGGAATGGACAAGGCAACTGTTAGGTGGATTCATAACTGGCTTAGTGATCGGACCCAAAGAGTGGTTGTAAATGGCTGCACATCCAGTTGGAAGAATGTCTCAAGTGGGGTACCACAAGGCTCTGTTTTGGGCCCTGTATTGTTCAACATCTTTATCAATGATTTAGATGAAGGAATTGAGGGTAAACTGATCAAATTTGCTGATGACACAAAGCTAGGAGGGGTAGCTAATACTAGAGAAGAGAGAGAGAGGATTCAAAAAGATATACATAAACTGGAGCAGTGGGCAGCAACTAACAGAATGGATTTTAACAGGGAAAAATGCAAAGTACTACATCTGGGCAATAAAAATGAAAAAAGCATATACAAAATGGGAGGAATAGGGCTAAGTAACAGCACATGTGAAAAAGACTTGGGTATACTAATAGATCACAGACTGAACATGAGTCAACAGTGTGATGCAGCAGCAAAAAAGGCAAATGCAATTCTAGGATGTATCAACAGAAGCATACAGTCTAGATCACGTGAGGTCATTATTGCCCTCTACTCCTCTTTGGTCAGACCTCATCTGGAATACTGTGTCCAGTTTTGGGCACCACATTTTAAAAAAGACATCAACAAACTGGAGCAAGTTCAGAGAAGAGCCACCAGAATGGTGACCGGTCTGCAAACCATGTCCTATGAGGAACGGTTGCAGGATTTGGGAATGTTTAGCTTGCAAAAAAGAAGACTGAGAGGAGACTTAATAGCTGTCTACAAATATCTCAAGGGCTGTCACATTATAGAAGGATCATCTTTATTCTCATTTGCGCAAGAAAAGACTAGAAGCAATGGGATGAAACTGAATGGGAGGAGACACAGATTAGATATTAGAAAAAACTTTTTGACAGTTAGGGTGATCAATGAGTGGAACAGGCTGCCACAAGAGGTGGTGAGTTCTCCTTCAATGGAAGTCTTCAAACAGAGGCTGGATAGACATCTGTCTGGGATGATTTAGAGAATCCTGCTTTGAGCAGGGGGTTGGACCAGATGACCCAGGAGGTCCCTTCCAACTCTACCATTCTATGATTCTATGATTCTATGATTCTATGACTCCTTGATATAAGACCGCATAGCGTCATGTTCAGGTACAGACAAGTTAAAAAGGCGACCTTTAGGGAATTTACTACCAGGCACTAATTCAATAGCGCAGTCATAGCTCCTATGGGGAGGCAAAGATGCAGATTTACTTTCGCTAAACACATCAGAAAAATCAATCAAAAAGTCAGGAACATCCTGAGTCTGGGGGGAGGCAGAAAAAACAGGAGTGTTGGTATTAACACATTGGCAGCCCCAACTGGTTACAGACACAGATTTCCAATCCAAAACAGGATTATGAGACTGTAACCAAGGGAAACCCAGTACGATAATGTCATGCAGATTATACAGAACCAAAAATTTGCAGCTCTCCTGATGATCAGGTTCAACCCTCATTATCACCTGAGTAGAGAACTGAGGTTTATTCTCAGCTAAAGGGGTAGAATCGATCCCCAGTAGGGGAATAGACTTCCGTAGGGGTATCAAGGGAAACCCACAACGTTTAGCAAAATCAAAATCCATCAGGTTAATAGCTGCTCCCGAATCAACGAAAGCCTGAGCAGAAAATGAGGACAGAGAGCATATCAGAGTAACAGTTAATAAAAACTTAGTCTGAACACTACCCAAGACAACAGAGCGTGCAAAACGTCTTCCCCGCTTAGGGCAGACTGAAATAGCATGAGAGGCATCAGCACAGTAGAAACATAACCCATTGCGCTTTCGAAACTCATGACGCTGTGCTCCAGAAACCACTCTATCACACTGCATGGATTCAGAAGTAGGTTCACAAGGCAACACTATTCCACGCATACCTCTCCGCTCATGCAAACGTCTGTCAATTTGAATAGCTAATGACATAGAATCATTGAGACCAGAGGGGACAGGGAATCCCACCATAACATCCTTTACATTATCTGACAGACCCTTCCGAAAAAGGGCTGCCAAAGCGTCGTCATTCCATTTGGTCAGGACTGCCCACCTGCGGAATCTCTGACAGTATAACTCAGCGTCATCAAGCCCCTGATTTAATGCCAACAAGGCTTTTTCAGCTTGATCAGAGACATTAGGCTCATCGTACAATAACCCCAAGGCCTGAAAAAATGCATCATCATCACTCAAAACAGGATCCCCAGGTGTCAGGGAAAAAGCCCAATCCTGAGGATCGCCGCGCAGGAGAGAGATAACAATTTGAACCTGCTGCGCTGCGTTCCCTGAGGACTTAGATTTTAAGGCAAAAAATAATTTACAATTATTTTTGAAATTCAGAAACTTGGCTCGATCCCCAAAAACAAATCTGGCATGGGAATCCTAGGTTCCACAACAGGCAACCTAGCAAGATAGGTAGCAATACTCCGAACCTCAGTGGCAAGCTGATCCACACGGCCAGACAGCTGTGCAAACTCCATTGAGAGAAAAAATCCTCCCCAGCACCCAAAGATACAGAGGGAAAAAAAAAAATGCAACAAACAGAAAAATATCTCTGACAACTCTGACAACCTTTTTTTTCTTTCACAATATTTTTCCCTTCTGTGAGTACCATACAATTTTCAATTTTTAGGCCGGTGATACTGTTATGTTTCGGTAGCTGAGGAGTGCAGGTAAAAAGGCAATACACCAGAGAAGTTGGAAACTATGAGATTGCAGTACCCTGACTAACCACCACAACTAGAGGCAGCCATGGAGCGTTCCTACGTTGGTCCTAGACGCCTCGTCACAGCCTGAGAAACTAACTACATCTAAAGATAGAAAGAGGAAAGCTATCTGCCCCGGAGCAGATCCCCAAAGAACATAGGAAGCCCCCAAACATGTAATGGCGGTTAGACAAGAAGAAATACTGACACAGACAGAAAATAGTATGAGCAAACGTTGGGGCCCAAACTACCTAAATAGAAAAGGATAGGAAGGGTACTTACTGCAATCTCAAAAAACCCTGAAAAGCACCAACTCTACTAATTTCAAAAACACCTGAGATCACACGACCTCTACCACCTAAATTAGTTCTCTGGTGTAACAAAATCAAAACAGCAGCCACTGAAAAAACTGGAAAAAGCAAATGTACAAACATCAGTGGCTGAACTAAACTGAGAGGGCAAAAGCCACCGGAGGGAACCCTGAAGGCCCCCACTGAAGTGCAGGACAAAATGCAAAACTCAAGCACAAAAACAAAAAGAAGAAAATGTCTTATCTGATAGCAGGAGATGCAGACACGACACAGCAGGCTACAAAGGAAACAGGAATCAAGGATTGAGACCAGAACAATTGATCACCGGCAACCCTGATGGGAAGGCGACTCCCTTATATAAGACCAGTCAGTAACACCTGATTCCCAATCCTCACAATCTTCACTGGACAGTCCAGTACCGCTTGTAACCACCAGAGGGAGCCTCTGCTCAGAACTCATCTCAAGTCCATTCACAACAGATTGCCATTTATAGATAGTGTCATACTTAAAATCCTGCAAATCTTTTTTGAATTTCTTAGCCTTTGTATCTTTCACTTCTTTTTCCCAAATATCAAGTTGCGAGTCAAGATCTTTATTAAAAAATTCCACCTCATAGATTCTCCAGCAGTTTAACTCTAATTTGTTCAATGTCCACATCCAATTTCTCTAGACTTTTTTTTATTATTTCCAATCAATAATTTGATTAGTGACCTAGAGCAGAGATTGCAGGCATCCTCCCACCTAGTCCTAAAAGTAGTGTCTTCAACTGAATAGGTTGGCATGATCCGTATTCTTAACCCTCTAGGGATCAAACCCTTCGCTAGGTAGTTCTCCAATGATGCCTTATTCCACCATGTTCGTGTCCTTCTATTTAACAATGCCTTAATAGAATTTTTTAGATCCATTTTTTGCCCACCATCCGCAGTTCAACTGGACGATACATCTCCATTAAAAACCGCATCCATACAAGAAAGCCAGTTTTGGTCTCTAGCTTTGCTCCATATTCTTTTCCTGATGAAGAGACCTGAGTAGTCTCGAAAGCTTGCAATTTGTTACCATCTTTTCAGTTAGTCATTAAAAGGTATCAACCACTGAGGACTCTCAACTCTAAATATTTTTGGTCTCTAGCTTTAGCATCCATGCTGGCCAAAAAGCACACTGTAACAAGGTACAGGAAAAATTTAGACAAAACCTACAAAAAATGGCCTTGAATAATGGCACTTCCCAAATAACATGAAATTCCAATGAGAACAAGGGAGCAAAAAGCCATAAAACTGAAAAAACTTTATTAGAACATATATAGTAAAATGAAATTAAAAATCAAGAAACATATCCAGTCAGAAACTGCCTATCAGGTACAGAAACCCATATACAGTATAATCCACAAGTGTGACCTATCTTATATCAATATATAAATGTGGACTCAACCTAGAGATAGCTTAACTGTAATAAGAGAAAATAGTACAAATACCAGGGAGCGGCATCAGTGGCGCCATGTACATGTCTACACAGTGACGCGCACCCGGATCAAGGATATGACGTCACTGCAGATCGGCGTCATGTGCCGCATAGCCACACCCCCATTTT
Source organism: Oophaga sylvatica (assembly GCA_033576555.1). NCBI lineage: Eukaryota > Metazoa > Chordata > Amphibia > Anura > Dendrobatidae > Oophaga > Oophaga sylvatica. The sequence goes on along the minus strand of JARQOD010000005.1, from coordinate 1,919,097 downwards.
ACGCATCAGGATGAGGGAGGCGGTATCAGCGGCAACATGTATACGTCTCCACAGCAACACAAACGCTGAAGTCAAGGAGATATGGGACAAATAAAATGCCGTACAGTAATTTGAAATTCTTTCTTAGTAAGTACCGCGCATGCATTTAATCCTCCATTCAAACATAACATACATAAAATGCTCACAATCTGTGCAAATTTAAACTGACATTAAATTGTATACTAATAAATATATTAACCCCTGATAACATAACAGATGTAAAGTGCAAACAGAGGCATATGCAAGAAATGAGGAAACTCCCACATAATATCAACATATGTTCACCGCACTAATATTGCTCAGATGAGTTTAATAAAAGTGCCTGTAAGTGCATATCAATACATATATGCCAGTAATAAATAAGTGAATTGAAAGTGGCAAGAGAATATAAATACACCACATTAAGTGAAAGTGCACAGTCAGTAGAGCACGTAGGTCTAATTACACACTTTGAGACAGTGTATCCTTATATCATCTACATATTTAAAGTTATATATAATCCTACTAGTGCAACACTCAATAAACCTCTATACAAAAAAGATAAGTGCTAAACACTCTCCAGACATAAATAAGATAATCCAAAATACTGCTCAGATGAGCTAAATAAAGTGCCATCAAGTGCATATCATAAACATATATATCAATAATACATTAAAAGTTAATTAATTCAAGTACCAAGGGAATATAAATACCCCACAGTGAGTAAAAGTGCACATCATAATACATGCAAATCTAATTGCACATATATAGGCAGTATGTCCTTATACCATTCACATGTTCCAACATTAGTGTCCAGAGTGCCATCCATTCTTCTGCGGTGTTGCTATCAGTGTGTCAAGAGTGGGAGAAGAGGGTTGCATTGACAGTCCAATCAATGGGCAGCACTTTGAACACATTATATAAGTGGTCATAAACTTGTAAATAACTCATGAAAGAATAAACTTATATGAAAACCAAGTACACCATTGTTTTTCTTGTGAAATGCTCAATAAGTTTGATGTATCACATGACCCTCTTCCCATTGAAAAAAATAAAGTTGGATCCGAAATGGCCGACTTCAAAATGGCCGACATGGTCACCACCCAGTCTTGAAAAGCTTCCCCTCCCATGTACTAATGTGTCACAAACAGGAAGTTGATATCACCAACCATTCCCATTTTAATTAGGTGTGTCCATATAAATGACACACTCTGTACATTTTATTCACCCATTTACATGACATTTTTGAGTAATGATCTTTTCCTAATAGACTTCTCCCCCATTTTGAAATTTAAAAAAATAGTAATTGGTGATAAGACTTTTTCTGATCATTCACCAGTTGTAGGTATAGTTATCCTGATAGTTGAAAATAAGCAATACTTATCTTAGAAATGCAACTCCTCAATTATACAGTCCCCTAAATATAAGGGCGGATTGGAGAACTATTTAAGAACTATTTAACTATTGCTGCTAAGTACTGTTTCTTAGGAGAATACTATCGAAGATGTCAATCCTTTTATAATTTGGAATGTTAATAAAGCTGTTTGCAGAGGCAAACGCATACAAATTTCGGCTAGAATTAAAAAACAAAATAAAGAAGCAATTAATATTTTCAAGCCATAATTAAATAGAAAAAAAAAATTACAACAAAGCCTTTAGGATGTTATCTCAAAATATTTATCTTGAAATTCTTAAATCAAGAATAAAATTGAGAAATCTGTTGTTCTCAGAAAATGACAAAAATGTAAAAATATTAGGATACAATTGTTATACATCTATTATTAAGCTAAATAAGTTTATATCTTCAAGGAAGAAACAAATAAGAATCAAAAACAGGATTAACAAAATAAAAAACATGGATAGCTCATACAGTTTTTCCCCCAAAGAAATTGTGGAAATATTCCCTAGTAATTATCGTAATCTATATAACTTAGAAGAAGATACTCTTATTCCTCAAACAAATGTTACAACTATTGAAAATTATTTTGACAAGCTTAACTTGTCAACAATTAAATACCATCAACTAGATTTGCTAAATATACCCTTCCCTGAAGCTGAAATTCTAAACACTATAAAAAATCTTTAAACTAGGAAAACTCCTGGGCTCGATGGCTTTTCAAATGATTTTTATAAAATTGTTGGTAAATTGTTGTCTTTTCACCTAGCTAAGGTTTTCAACTATGTCACACTCTAAGGTGAATTTCCGTATAAATGATTAAAGTGACAATTACTATGATACCAAAACATAATAATGATCAGAGTTTAGTAACTAGCTATAGGCCGATCTCTCTAATAAATTCAAATATAAAAATGCATTAAAAAATACTGGCCGACAGGCTAAAAAACATCCTAACTTTTGTTCTTCATAATGGCCAAGTAGGTTTTATACAAGGCCACCAAACAACTGATTGAACAAGAAGAGCAATTGATTTAAGTCAGAAACTCCTTCAGTTATGTTGTCATTGGATGAGGAGAAGGCATTCCATAGAATAAGCTGGGAATTTTTAAGAGAAATGTTAAGCAAATTTGAATTTTATGAGCAGAGTATTAATAACAAAGTGGTACTATACCCTCACTCGACAGCTAAGATTTTAGCAAATCTGTCGAATGCCTTCCCCATTGCTGTTGGAACTCACCAGGGGTGTCCACTATCCCCATTGTTGTTTGCCCTGATTATGGAACCAATGGCAGTATTAATTAGATCTAACAGTAAGATTAAAGGGATATTTACTAAAAGAAGGATTTTTTTTTAAATCAGTCTGTTTGTGGACAATATAATACTTTCTTTCAGTGACCATGAGAATTCAATCAGAAAGTTTTTAAAAACATTCAAAGGTTTCATAATATCAAATTAATGAAAATAAATCAAAGATTTTACCTTTCTATACAGAGGAGTCTAAATCTTATACTAAAAACTTAATTTCCTTTGAATGGGAGGATAATTTTATTAGCTACCGTGATATTAACCGAAAATAGAGATAAGCGACTTTGCCTCCGGGGGGGTCGAGTAGGGTTTTGGTCGGCTCGACTTTTACAAAAGTCGGTTCGAACGAAATCGGCCAACTAACGGAAACAGTAGAGTCGGAAACTAAATCGGCCGACTATCGGGAAAAGTTGGAGGTACGACTGAAACACAAAACCCAATGCAAGTCAATGGGGAATAAAAGTCGCCAGTCAGTGGAGGACAGTAAACACACCTACAGTGCCCATTTCAATGCCAAAGACATCATTTATATTACTTAAGCTTGTCAACCTTTATTTACTTTATAATAATAGTAATGCATTGAAAACTGGGAGTTATTTGGCTAAAGTTGTGGGGGGGGCAGGGCTAACTCCCGGTTTTCGTGGGTTCTGGGCCAAAGAGTCTTAGTGGGCCCCTTTAACACATACCACAATTCATGATGCTCCGATACGACAGAGAAATATACTGTAGGTATAGTACAATGCCAAATACTTCACTTCTTACATTACATGAGTGATATCCATTGTAAATTCTACAATAGCTCAAAAACAGGACAGTATAGTCCTCCATACAGTATTATGGGCAACACATAGTGCGCCATACAGAATAATGAGCCCCATATATTGCTCCATACATAATTGGTCCCGTAAAATGTTCCATACAGTATATGATGAGTTCCACATAATGCTCCAATATATGATGGTCCCCATATAATGTGCCATACAGTATAGGACAGTCCCCATAGAGTATATTGAGCCCCACATATTGCTCCATACAGTATAATGAGTTGCATATAAAGCTCCATACAGTATATGATGGGCCCCATATATTGCTCCATACAGAATGGGCTCCATATAATGCTCCATACAGAATAGGCCCCATATGTGCTCCATATGATGCTCCATATATAAAGGGCCCTATATGATGCCCCATAAATAATGAACCCCATATGATGCTCTAGTATATGATGGGCCCCATATATGATGCTCCAGTGTATGATGAGCCCCTTATAATGCTCCAAATATAATGATCCCCATATATAATGCTCCATGTATAATGGGCTTCATGTGATGCTCCAGTATATAATGGGCCCCATATATGATGTTCCAGTGAATAATGGGCCCCATATATAATTCTCCAGTGTATAATGCTCCCCATAAATTGCTCCAAACATTAAAAAAAATGAAATACCTCTCTTCGCTGGGCACTGCTCTACCCTGGACTCCTAATTGTCACCTTCTTCCAGCTCTCTGCACTGTGACTGTTCAGGCAGAGGGCGCACAGGCGTGACGACATCGCGCTTTCTGACCTGAATGTCACTGTCAGGAAACGCAGAAGACATCACAGCGGTGGAGCAGGGAGAGGTAAGTATTGCAAGTGTTGGGGCCCTGATCAAGCAGGGGGGCCCACTCGTGGGTGCCGGCACTGGCACAGGGCCCATCTGACGGCGAGTGGGCCCCCCACCTGCTCAGAGCCCCAGCACTTGCCCGGATGTGCCAGGTGCTGACGCCGGCCCTGGGGGGGGGGGAAACAGCGCAGTTAGGGAGGTGGAAAAACTGGCATATGTTGAGGTGTAGGCTGGATGTTCAGCAACTGCAAATGGAGGAATTGGAGAAGTCGGAGGAAGAGAAGGACAAAGCGAGCCATTTTGCTGGCAACCCTATGTGTCATCAGGGGAAGGTGGTGCAAAATCCTTTGAAACTCAGGCATGGTTCATTTTAATTAAGGTGAGATCACCTACATTTTGGGTAGACTGCCAGGTCCTTCTTTCTGTCAGGATTGATCCAGCAGCACTGAAGACTCTTTCTGATAGCACACTACCAGCAGGGCAAGCGAGCTCCTGGAAGGCATATTGGGCCAATTCAGGCCAGGTGTCCAGTTTACAGGCCCAGTAGTCAAATTGGAATGAACTGTGAGGGAGAACATCGATAGGGGAGGAGAGGTAATTTTGAACCATAGTTGACAACTGCTGTCTACTGTCTGTTGCAATTGATTCAGTATTACCAGTCGTGTGAGCGTTTCTCGAGAAATCAGACCACAACATGGTCATGAAACCCCTGTCTCCAACGCCACTTCGGCTGTGTGCACCACGAACACTTCTTCCATTTGGCCCACCACGGCTCGTGGCAGAACCTGCACCACTGCTGTGTGCTGGGAATGCCTCTAACAAACAGTTTACCACAGTTGCTTGTTTGTTTGCCAATATGAGCTCTAGGTTCTCCTGTGGCATGATGTTCTGTAATTTGCCTTTACAGCGTGGATCGAGGATGCTGGCTAACCAGTAGTCGTCATCCTTCATAATTTTGGCAATGCTGGGGTCTCTTTTTAGGATCTGCAAGATATAATCACACATGTGGGCCAATGTTCCAGGTGTCAATGATGCACTGCCAGTGGTGGGTGGAGGAGCACTTTCTGCCAAATCCACATCCCTCCAGTCACGCAAAAACCCTGTACCTGACCTTGGCAATCCAACATTTTCTCTTGCCCCTGAGAAGCATCCTCTTTCCCAAAATAATCATCCCCCTCATCCTCCTCCTCTTCCTCTTCTTCCTCCACCTCATCCAGGACAGTTCCCTGAGCAAACAATGGCTGACTGTCATCAAGGCTTCCCTCCTCCTCCTCTTCCTCCTCCGCTGCAGATGCCTGATCCTTAATGTGCGTCAAAGTTTGCATGAGCAGACGCATAAGTAGGATGCTCATGCTTATGATGACGTCGTCTGTGCTTTCCAGCAGTGTTCATTCCTCAAAGCACTGAAGGACTTTACAGAGGTCTTTCAGCTTTGACCACTGCACATCAGACAGCTCGATGTCTGCCCTCAAACTGCCTGCCCTTGTATCCTCCCACAAATGCATTACAGCCTGCCTCTGTTTGCACAGCCTCTCAACCATGTGCATGGTGGAGTTCCACCTTGTTACAATGTCTATGATTAGGCGGTGCTTGGGGAGGTGGAGCACTGCACCACCAGGTTCAAGGTGTGAGCCAGGAAAGGTATGTGTCTGAGTTTTGCCAGGGCTATGGCCGCCACAAAATTACGGCCGTTATCACTGACTACCTTGCCTGGCTCAAGATGTAGACTGCCCAGCCATGACTCAGTTTCTCGCTGCAAGTAGTCGGCCAGTACCTCCATGGTGTGTCTGTTGTCGCCCAAAGACATCATAATTAAAACAGTCTGCTGACGCTTACCACTAGATGTTCGATAGTATGACACCTCGTGCGCAACACAGGCAGTTGCGGATGGAGTGCTTGTGCGACTGCGCTCTGTCGATGAGCTTACGCTTCTGGAGGAGGAGGAGGGTTGAATGCCTACAGCCTAATATTGCCTATACCGTGGGCTAGACAGCACTGTCCCACCACCACATTCCCTTGTGGAGCCTGCATCCACCGCATTAACCCAGTGCGCAGTGATGGACACGTGATGGCACTGGCCATGCCTACTGGCCCATGTATCTGTTGTGAGGTGCACCTTTCCACTCACTGATTGTTTGAGTGCATGGACAATGCGGTCTTTCACATGCAGGTGGAGGGCAGGGATAGCTTTTCTAGAAAAGAAGTGCCGACTGGGTAGGTCATAGTGTAGGACAGCGTAGGCCATGAGCTCTTGGATCGCTGCGCTTTCAATCAAACGGAAGGGCATAATCTCTAATGAAATCAGTTTGGCAATGTAAGCGTTCAAAGCCAGTGTACTCGGATGAGAGTGTTAGGGTTCGAGTTCCCGCTGCTGCACAAGGGGAGTCTCGAACCAGTCCCACTGCGGTCCCCCATCCATCTCCGGCCGCAGTGGAGCCTGCTCAGCAAAGGCGTCTCGCCCGGTCTAAAACTGTGCAGAGACTTGCTGCTGCCTCTTCAGGTTCTGCTACTGTAGCCAGTACTGGTCAGCGGCGACCAGACGTCTTTAGGACTAAGTCCTTTGTTGCTTCATCTGAGCGTGCCCAGAGCCAGATCTCCCATTGGAGATCAGGGGTCACATGCTCAGATACAGCTGCCACTCCTATTGGTCCTTCAGGAAGGTCCTCTGGCTGTTGATATTCTGAAGCAGCTTCCCATTGGTCCTTCCTGGAAGGTCTTTTTCTCGTGGCTGCTATAAAAGGCTGTCCTTACCACACGGCCGTGCGCTAGTATCAAATCTGTTACGTGCTTGCGCCAGTGTGGTCATGTATTCGTGTGGTTAGGTCTGGCTGAAATAAGCCCCTAGAATACCGGCACCTCCGGTGAGGAGATTGTATGCACGTGTTCAGGGCTCGGCTGAAAACGCCATTAGAATACCGGCTACTCCAGTGAGGAGATTAATGCTTGGGTTCTGATTGCATGACCACAGACTGCAATGCGCTTAGCAGTCATCTGTGTTCCCTGTGAGTCTAACAGGACACAGTCTTTGTTACAGCGGCTCTGTGAGTTAACCGAGACCGTTTATTCTGCCATATAGTGCTACAGCGTTTACATCTGCGACTCTGCGGGATAACAGAGTTTGCTTATACTGCCTATTTACGCCATCTTACTAGCAGCAGGCTCTTCCTGCACGGTGGACTCCGGGCTGCGAACGCACCTCTCATTAATATCTATTAGGTGCATTTCGCAGGCCCTTAACATAATATTAGCGCCAGGGTCTGGCTAGTAAAATGGCGGACGACCAGCGTCTACAGCAGTACATCCAGCAGCTGGAGGGTAGGTTGGCGGTCCTTGAGCGCACAACCTCAGCTGTGGATGTTACCGCAGTCGCTGTTCAGGCTGCTAGTGTAGCTGCAGCCAGTTTGTCCACCGCTACCTCTGCTCCGACATTATCCCACCTCCCACTTCCAGACAAGTTTACGGGTGACAGTAAACATTGTCGGGATTCGTGAGTCAGTGCTCTATACAGCTTGAGCTTCTGGCAACACGTTTCCCCACGGAACGTGCACAGGTGGCTTTTATTGTGTCTCTTCTGTCGGGCAGAGCATTGGAGTGGGCAACGCCGCTGTGGGAGCACGACGATCGTGTGGTGCGGAGTGCTCCTCGGTTTTTGGAGGCTCTGAAAAAGGTCTTTTTAAGACCTCAGATCACGCACGATACGGCACTCCAACTGCTGGCAATGTCACAGGGCTTGTACATGGTCAGCCAGTTCTCAGTCCAATTTCAGACTTTGGCCTCTGAATTAGAGTGGCCAGATAAAGTTCTTATTCCAGTGTTCTGGAGAGGACTGGCAGACCATGTAAAGGACGCTTTGGCTACCAGGGAGATTCCTGCCACACTGGAGAAACTCATTTCTATATCTACCCACATCGACCTCCGTTTTCACGAGCGGAGGTTAGAGCGGACCCAGTGTAGGCAGAGGTTTCGGCTGGCACCCACCTTTGCCAAACCTCTTGAATTTCCCGTTCGGGCGTCCGACTCCCCAGAGACCGTGGAGACTACTCGAGTGGGATCTATGTCTCGGACCACTCGAGTATCCGTGGTCTGTAGAGTGTGCCAGCAGCCAGGACATTATGCCAACTGATGTCCCCAGCGAATGAGTAAACGGTCATGTTCCGTGACCATGAGTGCAGGGTCATTAGACGCGAGGGATTTTGCTCTGAAAGTGCTCCTTAAAGAGTTAATCTCTCTAGGTTCATCCACTCTTCCCGCCAAGCTTTGTGTGGACTCTGGGGCAGAGGGGAATTTTATGTCCTCCTCCTTTGCCTCTCGCCATTCCATACCGCTGATGACGCTCGCCGAGCCAATATCGGTGAGAGTATTGAATGGAGCAATCCTGCCCTCACAAATTACCCACCAGACTGTCTCTCTACCTCTGTCTATGTCCCCTTCTCATCAGGAGAATATATCCCTTTTTGTTCTTCCTGAGGGTATAGATGAGGTTTTGTAGGGATTACCCTGGCTTCGCCACAACTCTCCCCATATTGAGTGGTCCTCTGGGAGAATACTGGGTTGGGGTGATCATTGCAGAGACAGATGTCTCAGAGAGGACGTTCAGGTTTCCACCACGGAGATACCCATAGACCTTGCTTCTCTCCCAAGGTTTATCGGTCATACGCGGACATATTCTCCAAAAAGGCAGCGGAGACACTTCCGCCTCATCGACCCTATGACTGTCCTATAGACCTCTTGCCTGGAACGTAGTGTGTATCCTCTCTCTCTTCCTGAGACGGAGGCCATGTCACAATACATCCAGGAAAACCTGGCAAGAGGGTTTATTAGGAAGTCAGTGTCACCAGCAGGGGCAGGATTTTTCTTCGTGCAGAAGAAGAATGGAGAATTACGACTGTGTATAGACTATAGGGGTCTTAACGCCATTACCGTTAAGAACAAATATCCTTTGCCTCTAATATCTGAGCTCTTTGATAGGCTCCGGGGAGCAAGGGTATTTACTAAGCTGGATCTTCGTGGTGCCTATAACCTGATCCGCATCCGTGAGGGGGACGAATGGAAGACGTCGTTCAATACCAGAGATGGACATTATAAATATCTTGTGATGCCCTTCGGGCTCTGTAATGCTCCAGCCGTCTTCCAGGATTTCGTAAATTACATCTTCCGGGACATGCTTGCCACCTCTTTTTGGTAGTCTATCTGGATGACATTCTCATCTTTTCTCCAGATATGGACACCCACCGGAGAGATGTTTGCAGGTTTTTCAACCTCTTGTGGGCAAATTCCTTATATGCGAAGTTGGAGAAGTGTGTGTTTGAGCAGGAGTCTCTGCCATTCCTGGGCTATATCATCTCCACTCAGGGATTGGCTATGGATCCTGCCAAACTACAGGCTGTAATGGATTGGCAAGAACCCCACTCTCTTAAAGCGGTGCAGCGCTTTATGGGGTTCATTAATTACTATCGCCAATTCATTCCCCACTTCTCTACTTTGGTTGCTCCCTTGGTAGCCCTCACCAAGAAGGGAGCCAATCCCAAATTGTGGTCAGAGGAGGTCTCCAAGGCCGTTACTTCAATTGAGTCCCATTTTGCTAGCGCTCCTATCCTACATCGTCCCGAGGTTGATAAGCCTTTTATACTGGAGGTAGATGCCTCGTCCGTTGGTGCTGGAGCAGTCCTTTTTCAAAAGAATGCTCAAGGTTGTAAACACCCTTGCTTCTTCTTCTCCACACCAGCGGAGAGGAATTATTCCATTGGGGATAGGGAGTTGCTAGCCATGAAGTTGGCCTTTTCCGAGTGGAGACATCTCCTGGAGGGGGCTCGCTTTCCCTTTCAAAAGTTCACTGACCACAAAAATTTGGTCTATTTACAGACCGCCCAGCGGCTAAATTCCTGTCAGGCCAGATGGTCCCTGTTCTTCTCCTGGTTCCATTTCACCCTCCATTTTCTCTCCGGGCAGAAGAACATTCGTGCCGATGCTCTGTCTCGCTCCGTGATGTCCTCAGAGAGCCTAAGAACTGTGGCCCGGTTTTGCTTGAGTCTGTGCCTCTGGGCAAGACTTTTGTGCCCATCAATTTGCGACCGGAGGTACTCTCTTGGGCACACTCATCCAGGTTGGGTGGACATTTTGGGGCAAAGAGGACATCTGAGTTGCTGGCGAGAACATACTGGTGGCCACATATGGTCCGTGACATCAGGGAATACGCTCAGGCTTGCGTCTCCTGCACCAAGAATAAGTCCCCTCGACAACAGCCAGCTGGGTTACTTTTCCTTTACCGGTGGCAGACAGGCCCTGGGAGATGGTTGGGATGGATTTTGTGGTGGGCTTACCCAAGTCTTGGGGCTGCACCATCATCTGGGTGATAACCGACCACTTCTCCAAAATGGTGCACTTGGTGCCGTTACCACGGTTACCGTCTGCACGGGCCTTGGCAGCATTATTCATTAGGCATATTTTCCGCCTACACGATATGCCAGACAAAATTGTCAGTGATCGAGGTCCCCCATTCCTCCTGAACTACGGTCAGCATCCGCGGGTACCAGTGCCCATGCCCGTGTCTTCCGCTGATTCCAGGGTGGCAGACTGGGCTGTGGAGGCACGGGACATTTGGGACCGCACCCAGGATGCCATTCAGGCCTCCAAAGAGAGGATGAGGTCTTCGGCCAATGCCCATCGGTGCCCCGCTCCTACATTTGCTCTTGGTGACTTAGTGTGGCACTCTGCCCGAAACATCAGGCTACGTGTAGAGTCCACCAAGTTGGCACCTCGCTTTTTGGGTCCCTTTAAAGTTCTTGAGCAGGTGAACCTAGTGGTTTACCGCCTAGCCCTTCCGCCTCGCCTTGGTATCACCGACACCTTTCACGTGTCCCTCCTGAAACCTGTGGCCATTTCCGGGTTTTCCGAGTCATCTGCCGGGACGTCGGGTTCATCTACCGACGATCATGAGGTGAACGCCATTGTTGGGTGCAAGGTGGTACGAGGAAAAAAATTTTATTTGGTGGATTGGAGGGGTTATGGGCCTGAGGATAGGTCCTGGGAGCCTGCCGAGCATGTTCACGCTCCGCAGCTCATCGCTGCCTTTGAGCGCAGCGGCGCCCAAAGAAGAGGGTCCTTAGGAGGAGGAGTAATGTTAGGGTTCGAGTTCCCGCTGCTGCACAAGGGGAGTCTCAAACCAGTCCGGCTGCGGTCCCCTATCCATCTCCGGCCGCAGTGGAGCCTGCTCAGCAAAGACGTCGGTCCCAGCGTCTCACCTGGTCTAAAACTGTGCAGAGACTTGCTGCTGCCTCTTCAGGTTCTGCTATTGTAGCCAGTACTGGTCAACGGCGAGCAGACGTCTTTAGGACTAAGTCCTTTGTTGCTTCATCTGAGCGTGCCAGAGCCAGATCTCCCATTGGAGATCAGGGGTCACATGCTCAGATACAACTGCCACTCCTATTGGTCCTTCAGGAAGGTCCTCTGGCTGTTGATGTTCTGAAGCAGCTTCCCATTGGTCCTTCCTGGAAGGTCTTTTTCTCGCGGCTGCTATAAAAGGCTGTCCTTACCGCACGGCCGAGCGCTAGTATCAAATCTGTTACGTGCTTGCGCCAGTGTGGTCATGTATGCGTGTGGTTAGGTCTGGCTGAAATAAGCCCCAGAATACCGGCATGTTATGAATGTGCTAGAGATGGTTTCTGAGCAGAGGCTCCCTCTGGTGGTTACAGACAGTACTGAACCTTTCAGCAAGGAATGGCAATCTGGGATCGCTGACTGGTCTGATATAAGGGAGGTTCCCTCCCATGATGGTTGCCGGTGATCAATTGTTCTTGTCTCAGTTGTGGTTCCTAGCTCATTTGGAAGTTTGCTGCGTCTTGCCTGCATCTTCTGCTTTCAGATAAGATATTTTCTGCTTTTATTTTTGTGCTTGCTTTTTGCATAGTTCTCTGCACTTTTGTGGAGGTCAGCCAGGTCCACTTCTGGGGCCTGTGCTCCTCTCAGTTTATCTGTAGCCACTGTTTTTTGTTCATTTGCTTTTTCCTGTTTTTTCAGTGGCTGTGGCTTAGTTTTGTTAAACCAGAGTTCTGATTTAGGTGGTAGAGATCGTGTGATCTCAGGTGTTTTTGCAATCAGAAGAGTTGGTATTTTTTAGGTTTTTTTTGGATTGCAGTAAGTATCCTTTCCTGTACTTTTCTGTCTAGACAGATTGGGCCCCAGCGTTTGCTCATTCTATTTTCTGTCTGTGTCCGTGCTTCTTCTTGTCTAACCGCCATTACATGTTTGGGGGCTTCCTATTTTCTTTGGGGATCTGCTCCGGGTCAGATAGCTTTCCTCTTTCTGCCTTTAGGTGTAGTTATCTCTCAGGCTGTGACGAGGCGTCTAGGATCAACGTAGGAACGCTCCACGGCTACCTCTAGTTGTGTGGTTAGTTCAGGTTACTGCAATCCAATAGGTTCCAGCCTCTCTGATGTATTGCCGTTTTTGTTTTTTCTCCTCAGCTACCTAAACATAACACCGGCACCTCCGGTGAGGAGAATGTATGCACGTATTCAGGGCTCGACTGAAAACGCCATTAGAATACTGGCTACTCCGGTGAGGAGATTATTGCTTGGGTTCTGATTGCATGACCACAGACTGCAATCTGCTTAGCAGTCAACTGTGTTCCCTGTGAGAAAACTAGATCTGAACTGAAAAAGTAAGTTAATGTGTATGCAAAATGTAAATGCATATTAACACATGACCATTACACAGAAAAACAGGCACAAAAAAACAAATATCCAAAAATGAAATAAAAAATCTTTTTGCAAAAATGCATGAAGGTAGTAATAATTATAAGGGTATTTAGTAAACATAATTTTGATCAAAATAATGTACAAGCCATCCGCCACGTCAAGGCAACCCTCTGTGGGACAGTCCTACTCTAATATTGAAAACCTTTCCACTTGTCAAGTGACTTAAATGTGAACAAGGGCAGAGGGACTGAACCCACCAGTTGAAGCTCTGGCCAGACAGGATGGATTTTCTCAACTCAGAAAACAGGGCGGTCACACCCTTATATGCACGGAATGCACTATGAACTACATAGAAAACTAGATCTGAACTGAAAAAGTAAGTTAATGTGTATGCAAAATGTAAATGCATATTAACACATGACCATTACACAGAAAAACAGGCACAAAAAAACAAATATCCAAAAATGAAATAAAAAATCTTTTTGCAAAAATGCATGAAGGTAGTAATAATTATAATGGTATTTAGTAAACATAATTTTGATCAAAATAATGTACAAGCCATCCCGCCACGTCAAGGCAACCCTCTGTGGGACAGTCCTACTCTAATATTGAAAACCTTTCCACTTGTCAAGTGACTTAAATGTGAACAAGGGCAGAGGGACTGAACCCACCAGTTGAAGCTCTGGCCAGACAGGATGGATTTTCTCAACTCAGAAAACAGGGCGGTCACACCCTTATATGCACGGAATGCACTATGAACTACATAGAAAACTAGATCTGAACTGAAAAAGTAAGTTAATGTGTATGCAAAATGTAAATGCATATTAACACATGACCATTACACAGAAAAACAGGCACAAAAAAACAAATATCCAAAAATGAAATAAAAAATCTTTTTGCAAAAATGCATGAAGGTAGTAATAATTATAAGGGTATTTAGTAAACATAATTTTGATCAAAATAATGTACAAGCCATCCTTGACGTGGCGGGATGGCTTGTACATTATTTTGATCAAAATTATGTTTACTAAATACCCTTATAATTATTACTACCTTCATGCATTTTTGCAAAAAGATTTTTTATTTCATTTTTGGATATTTGTTTTTTTGTGCCTGTTTTTCTGTGTAATGGTCATGTGTTAATATGCATTTACATTTTGCATACACATTAACTTACTTTTTCAGTTCAGATCTAGTTTTCTATGTAGTTCATAGTGCATTCCGTGCATATAAGGGTGTGACCGCCCTGTTTTCTGAGTTGAGAAAATCCATCCTGTCTGGCCAGAGCTTCAACTGGTGGGTTCAGTCCCTCTGCCCTTGTTCACATTTAAGTCACTTGACAAGTGGAAAGGTTTTCAATATTAGAGTAGGACTGTCCCACAGAGGGTTGCCTTGACGTGGCGGGATGGCTTGTACATTATTTTGATCAAAATTATGTTTACTAAATACCCTTATAATTATTACTACCTTCATGCATTTTTGCAAAAAGATTTTTTATTTCATTTTTGGATATTTGTTTTTTTGTGTCTGTTTTTCTGTGTAATGGTCATGTGTTAATATGCATTTACATTTTGCATACACATTAACTTACTTTTTCAGTTCAGATCTAGTTTTCTATGTAGTTCATAGTGCATTCCGTGCATATAAGGGTGTGACCGCCCTGTTTTCTGAGTTGAGAAAATCCATCCTGTCTGGCCAGAGCTTCAACTGGTGGGTTCAGTCCCTCTGCCCTTGTTCACATTTAAGTCACTTGACAAGTGGAAAGGTTTTCAATATTAGAGTAGGACTGTCCCACAGAGGGTTGCCTTGACGTGGCGGGATGGCTTGTACATTATTTTGATCAAAATTATGTTTACTAAATACCCTTATAATTATTACTACCTTCATGCATTTTTGCAAAAAGATTTTTTATTTCATTTTTGGATATTTGTTTTTTTGTGCCTGTTTTTCTGTGTTCCCTGTGAGTCTAACGGGACACAGTCTTTGTTACAGCGGCTCTGTGAGTTAACAGAGACCACTTATTCCGCCATATAGTGCTACAGAGTTTACATCTGCGACTCTGCGGGATAACAGAGTTCGCTTATACTGCCTATTTACGCCATCTTACTAGCAGCAGGCTCTGCCTGCACGGTGGACCCGGGCTGCGAACGCACCTCTCATTAATATCTATTAGTTGCTTTCCGCAGGCACTTAACAGATGAATACTTTCTTGTCCTACTCAGAGTGTCTGCTAGGGTGAACTGGACTTGAGAGCTGCATCTGGGGGAACTAGCGGTGGACATGGCGGACTGTTAGGGGGTTGGTAATGGTGATGGTGGTGGTAATGGCCTAGATTCAGTCTTTTGTTGGAAAAACATTGGGATTCCCTGACTGCTTTGGCCTTGTGATGACACCTCAACATTTCTTGCTGGTGGTGTGCTAACCAGTGGGCTTACAGTGGAGGAAGCGATGTAGCGTTGCTGGCTACCTTCAGTTGGAGCAGGTGCACATGTGCTACCTGAGGTTTTGTGTCCGTCCACGCTTGCAAGTGCATGGTGTTTAAATATCTAAGCATGCAACTGGTATTCAAATTTCAGAGATTTTTCCCTCGGCTAAAGGTCCTTCCGCACTTCTTACAGATAACCTTTGCCTCATCAATAGGATTTTGGTCAAAAAAGTGCCACACTGCACTCTTCCTACTATGGGATAAATTTTCAGGGCTTGCATGCTGTGCTAATTTGACCGTCTGGCAAAGCTGTCCTGCAACTCTTCTTGTTTTTATTTTTACACGTTTTTGGACAGCTACGGGCCTCCAGATAACTGCAGCTGCGATGTCGATGCCTGCTGTGGATCCTCCTCCACTTCTGAGCTATTGCCAGCGGCACCCTCTTCCCCCAATGGATGCCAATCCGGGTCAACAACTGGGTCATCCATCACCTCCTCTTTAATTTCATCTGCACCTTCCTCTGTGTCACCGTGTAAGGTGGTATATGCGGGAAGGGGCACCTGAGTTTCATCAGGGTCAGAATCTGGCTCAGTAGACTGCGAGGGCAATGCAGTGCTCTTTGTGAATGTACCAGCAGAATCGTATAGCAGTCTCTGTGCATCAGTGCACTCCATGTCATATTCATCTTGGACTGGGGAATTCAGGATTTGACTTGATAACCCAGGCATTGTATGTGAAAAGAGCTCCAGGAAGTAATCTGAAGTGTGGCCTGCCGCATCCTTCACTTTGGGTGGGGGTGAAGGACACAAGGAAAGATCTTGTTCCTGACCAGGAGCCTGCACTGACGACTCAGTGCTTGCATTTTTTGAAACATCAGAAGAGGAGGTGATAGAGCTGGAGGCTGTTTCGCCAATGTAAACCAAAACCTGTTCCTGATGCTCCGACTTCAAATGCGGTTTACCTACTCCCAGAAAAGGGAGCCTTCCAGGCCTTCTGGAGCCAGACAATGACGCAGGCTCAACACCTCCTGCCTTAGGTGCTATTGTGCTTTTGCTATCAGCACAAGCACATAAGAACTTCTATTTCCAGCCCTAACTCTGATAAACAGCGTCAGCACCCTCTCCCTACTGTTAAGATCGGCAGAAGTAAAATGGAGGTCAGCGCTTAGGGCTTTTATAGACACTATGACGCCCCCCAAAGCAAGCCAATCACTGCAATGCCCTTCTCTAAGATGGTGGTGGACGCTGCCCATGTCATCTCATTGCCCACAGTGTACGTCCTTGCTCACTGGCTGAAAAAAGGCGCCTACAAGCATTCTGGGAAATACAACTTTGGCGCTCGTTTCGACGACATCAATGGCCGACCTCACGCTATGGTCGTGCTTCGGTTGACGAAACTCGACTTTGGCTGAAGTCGTCGACTTTTGAATCTGACCGACCTGTTTCGCTCAACTCTAACCAAAATTATTCAGTCTGAAAATTCCCAACCCACAATTGAAATTAGTATAAATAATCTTACTCAAACCATACAAAAAGACTTAAATACATGGTAGGGGAAAATCAAGGCTTTTAAAATATTTGTTTTGCCTAAAATCCTGTACGTATTTAGAGCTATTCTGTTAATTATTCCTCTTAAGTACATTACAAGCTTCAGAATTTATTAAACAATTATGTATGAAATCAAAGAAAAGCCACAAATTCCTAAAAATATATTGATGAGAAAAAAAATATGGGAGCATTTGGACTTCCAAATTTGATTTCAAACTATTTTACAAATTTTGTAAAGGACAGTTAAAAATGGCACATACTGTTAATAATTATAACCCAGCATAAGTGGATTTTAAGTCTTTCTCAGAAGAAGATGTACTGTAAGTTTTGGATTATAAGACACACTTTTCCCCCCAAGTTTGGGGGAAAATGGGGGTGCATCTTATAATGCGGATATACCTTACCGGCTGCTGTGGAGCAGGGTCCCATGGTCGATGCTGGAGGAGGCAAGAGTGACCGTTGCTACAAGCCGCTGGCTTGAATGAGTGGGTGTTCCGATGTGCGTCGCTGCAGGTGAAAATGGCTGCGGTGCTCTGTGGTGAGAGGGGGCTCCTTCGGCATTTTGTGAAAGCACGGAACCACCCGCATATCCATTACTGCGGTGTGGTGGCCTCTAGGAAAATGGTTGCCGAGATCTCAATCTGAGCATGCTCCGCCTCTAGCGACCATTTTCCCGGAGGCCACCGCAGCGCAGTAATGGATATGAGGGGGTTCTGGGCTTTCACAAAATGCCGACAGAGCCTCCCCATGCCACTGAGCACCGCAGCTGTTTTCACTCGTAGCGGCGAACATCAAAACACCCCTCATCCCTGCCTGAGGTCTGCAGCCAGGTGCCACTCTTTCCTCCTGCAGCGACCCTGGTACCCTGCTGCTCCACGGCCTGTAGGGTATATCCGCATTATAAGATGCACCCCCATTGTCCCCCCAAATTTGGAGGATAAAAATTGCTCTTTATAATCCGAAAAATACAGTACATGTATTCATGCTTTTGTAGGTGAAATATGCGGTTTGAACTTGTATTTGTCACGGTATGAGTGATATGTAACAGATGAGCATATGAGCAGCTGCTAAGGTCCCTTTCACACATCAGTTTTTTGCTATCAGTAGCAATCCGTAGAATTTTGAAAAAACCGGATCCGGCGACTGATGCCGCTGGATCGTTTTTTTTTCTCATCGACTTGTATAAGAGATGGCTTGCAACGGATGGCCTCACATTTCATCCGTCTTTCGCTGGATCCGTAGAAAATTGTTTGTCTGGTGGCCGGAGACGAAGGACAAAGTAATGTTTTTGTCTACATCGAAAAATCAGACACCAACGTCGTTTGGAAGCCTATGGGCGCCGAATTCGTCGTAATCCATCAAATGACGGAATGCGGCGACGGATTCTGTTTTTTTAACTGAGCCTGCTCCGATTTTTATTTTGTATCCAAATAGCCAGACCCCAGGAAAGGTATATAAACCTGCCAGGTAGGGCTTCAGTCATCCATGTCCCAGCAAGCAAGCCAGTGGGAGTCCAGCCAGTGGGATTTCATCCAGTGAGAGTCCAGCCAGAGAGAGTCCAGCCAGCCCGAGACCAGCCAGCAGGAGTTGCAGTGTCCAGCGACCCAGCCAGGCCTACTAGCGACCCAGCCAGGCCTACCAGCTACCCAGCAAGGCCTACCAGTGACCGAGCCAGGCCTACCAGCCACACAGCCAGGCCAACCAGCCACACAACCAGGCCAGCCAGTATCAAACATGTCTTCTTCTGGGAGCGCTCCCTCTCATCGTCAGTGAACTGAGGTAAATATTTTTTTTTTCCTTTTTGTGATGCTCACATTTTTTGTACACATAACCCTATATGCATTAATTCTTGTTTAACAGGAAGCTGCAGCATAAGAGGTGCTTCCAGAATGAGATGGACGTGGTGGAGAAAGATCCGGAGTGGGCTCACAGAGTGTAAGTTTCTTAACATGCATCGCAGAAACAAATCATCACAGACATCACAGTACACACACCACATAAGCCTACATCCAAGCACATAATGTTTCTTTTTTTTATAGTCTTCCGATTCTTGGGCTCAATGTAGAGGTCCTCAAAGCACCTCCCAGGGTCGTCGGTATGAGCGTCGGGGCGGTCAGCAGAGAGCAAGTACCTTTTATTTATTTTTTGTTTTTTTGTATTTTTCAACTTCATGTGGATGATTTGAGGGTAAGGTTTTTGTTTTTTTTCTTTTTTAACAGGCTTCACAGCGTGCTCATGACTCTGATGTTGAGGAGGCAGGTATAGACATCGACCTCCTTATCGATGTAGTCTGAGAGCGGGAGCTGCTGTGGAACATGGGGGACCGCCGCCACACTGACGTTGTTGTCACCCATCGGCTCTGGGAGGAAGTTGTTGAAGACGTGGAGGACCTTGATACTCGGGCCCAGAATCAAGCGCGTAAGTATTCACAGTTCTGTAAGTTATGTTGCAGGATGTAATGTGTTGTATACTAACCAATTTTTGCTTTCAATTTACAGGGGACAGAGTTATCAAGCTGTAACGGTTACTCAGGGATCTCTTTAAGATGGAGTTCAACAAAGAGATGCAGGCCCTGAGTGGATCAGAAGGGCGCAGGAGCTCGAAGTATAAGTATGCTAGAGCCCTGTCATTCCTCCGGTCGACTATGGTGAGCAGAAGGTAAATGTTCCCCACCCCATTTACTAAGTAAAAATGTTTACATGTGTAACCTTTTTTTTTGTTTCAGCCAGGGCCAAGCAATAGTAATATAATAATTACATTTTTTTTCTTTGTACCACAGCACCGTCTGCAGCACTCGGGAGCCTGCAGAGTTGAAACCTTCTTGAGTGATCTCACATGAGTCCGCCACCGGGGACCACTTCGACAGATCCGACCCATCTACACCTTCCCTGCCTTCCCTCACATCTGGTCCCTCGGTCCCATCCACCAGCGCTGGAGAATCTTGTTAGACTTCGTTATATGAAGCTGCTGGTGACGAGGTAGCTTTACCTGTACCCCACCCCTCTGACACTGCTGCCACCTATAGAACACCTTTGGGTTCTGGGCGGCAGCGCCAGAGGGGTCAGGAAAAGAACTATGTGCCTGAGTTCTTGCATCAAAATGCATCCTTCCAGAACTCGCTGAAACTTTTGTCCAAGCAAATGAGTGCTGGATTCAACCTCATGAACAACAGTATATTAGAAATGAGCACTCGTCTGGATAGGATGCATTTAGATGCAAGTAAATCGCCCAATCATTCCTTTTTCCAGGCAGTATTCGAGCGCATAAACAAGCTATCTCCTGACTAGCAGATGTATGTAATGCAAGCCTGCCAGTTTGCTCTAGCTCCAAAGCCCCTCCACCTTCCCAGGTAGTTCCTCCCGCACCTGCCCCCCCTCCAGCTACTGTCCCTTCTCCCCCTCCTGTACAATACCAGCTTTCAACCCCGTACCAGCTTCCTGCTCCATACCAGTTCCCAACCACAGCATCTGTGCCTCCACTCCCTGCCCAACCTGTACTCCCTGACCAAACTGTATGCCCTGCCCACTACCACCAGTCTCCTTCCACACCCATCATGCCCCAAATACAGCCCTCTTCTCCACTCACCATCTCTTCTGTCTCCCAATCCCTCCACTCCACCCCTCAAACCTTACCAAATCACATCCCTACTCATGTTTTTTTGTCCACCCATCCTCTTGGTTTTTCTACCCCTTCATCTTCTGTTTTACCTTCCGATCCGTCACCAACACAATCCGCCCTCCATACTCCCATTATTATTATTATTATTATTATTAATATTTATATATATAGCACCATTGATTCCATGGTGCTGTACATGAGAAGGTGTTATATACAAATTACAGGTATCACTTACAGTAAACAAACTAACAATGACAGACTGATACAGAGGGGAGAGGACCCTGCCCTTTCGGGCTTACATTCTACAGGATGTAGAATTATCAAAGTGGTCCGATCTGTCAGCCTCTCCAGTACTATCTCCACCCCAAACTATCTTAATTTATAATTCTTGAATAAATAAACATATATTTTTTTTATATAAAAAGCTTTATTGTCTTTCATTTATTTAATAATAAGGTACAATACTTGGGGTAACAAGGTACAATACTTTAATAGAAAAAATTAATGGCTTAAAAACGGATCAGTCGAAAAATGGAAGAAACGGATGAAAAAACTGATGCAATGGATCTGTTTTTTCGCCGGATAAGCTAGTCGAAAAAACGAATCCTTCGCATCAGTTTTTCACTGCGATGGATCCGTTGATCCGTCGAGCCAACGGATTGTGAAATGGCAAATGGCAAAAAACTGATGTGTGAAAGGGGCCTAAAAGAGAATATAACATAATAATAGCTTGGCATGTGTGATGTATTAAAGAGGCCTCATGGTATGCTAGTAAAAAAGTTTTTTGTGAAATTATACAAATAGGATTAATTATGAGAATATTAAGAAACATAATGAAATATGATCTACACAACATATAATTCTATATTTCTTTAGTAATTATTATTTCTTGGTTTAGTTAATAGTGATAAGTGTAGTCACATCAAAATGGTTTATCAAGAACATCTACATTTAGAATCATTTTTTCCCAAATAATAATTTTACGGTATTCAATGTTATTTTTTAATGGTTGCATAGATGGGTACACCTCTTCAGACAAATATATCATACAAATTTATATTACCTTTCTACAGATTATTTAAAAAAATAATTAATTATTTTTAATCTTGGCTTTGATTAATTATTTAAAAAAATATTTTTTGTATTAAGGGTCAATGGGTTTTTGATCCTGATTTCTTTATCACATTTTATCAATGCCTCTTCTTCACACATTTTAATAAAGGAGAAATATAAATAAGGTTCGATGGTATAACTATTGGGTATAATAAAATGTAATAAAAAGTATTATAAAAGAGTCATTTATTTACACTAAAGAAGTGGATTGCATGTAAAGTTGCATAATTTCCATTTTTGGTAACACAAGCTTATGACAAATATTAAAGAATCCAAATAATGGAAATATTAAAGGTATGTGTTACTGAGAACATAACTACTCTGCATTTGTCATCAACATATAAATGCTTTATTCTTATTTTCGTTTTTATTCTTATTTTTATTTTAAATTCTTAATTTTTTGTTTTTAATTCTTATTTTTTATTTTTTATCTCATTCAATAAAAACATTATAATGGAAAAATGTTTCAGTTCTGAGTTAATACAACAATTCTTTTATTCATTTATTCACATATTCATTTATTTTGGTTCATGGCTATACATTCTTATGTATTATTGGTCTAATAAATATTTTCAGTTAATAAAGTTTGAGTAATAAAGATGGAAATACATTTTACACCTATGGGTTGAAAAGGAAATTACACCTATGACATAAAAATGTTGTATTACATGAAGAATGGGGTTAACAATGCATTAATTATTATTGTTTTATTATTCCAAATATGAATTATATATTAATATTCTAATAATAATGATATGGATATTACTAACTTCTATGGTACACTGTGATATTAATAATTAGAAACATTTCTGGATTTGGTATACATTAGGGAATGAAGACTTCAAGCAAATACTGAAATTATGGTATAAGTTGGTATAAGTTGGTATAAATGGTATAAGTTGAATGGAGTAGGTCAGATATGGCCTTGGTCAGATGTGACATCATTTTAAGTGTGACATCTTTGAAGTGTTACATCAGAAATATATCCAGAATGAAAGCGCATGGTATATTCCCCTTCATGCTGTCATGTCCTGATCCATCTACTTTCATCCACAGGTACGTCTGAACCTTCTCTCCATCCAGAATACCCACTGCACCCCAGAATCCTATGTACCCCTATTCTGCTTTAACTGGTACGTCTGAACCTTCTCTCTATCCAGAATACCCACTGCACCCCAGAATCCTATGTACCCCTATTCTTCTGCTTTAACTGGTACGTCTGAACCTTCTCTCAATCCAGAATACCCACTGCACCCCAGAATCCTATGTACCCCTATTCTTCTGCTTTAACTGGTACATCTGAACCTTCTCCCTATCCAGAATACCCACTGCACCCCAGAATCCTATGTACCCCTATTCTTCTGCTTTAACTGGTACGTCTGAACCTTCTCTCTATCCAGAATACCCACTGCACCCCAGAATCCTATGTACCCCTATTCTTCTGCTTTAACTGGTACGTCTGAACCTTCTCTCTATCCAGAATACCCACTGCACCCCAGAATCCTTTGTACCCCTATTCTTCTGCTTTAACTGGTACGTCTGAACCTTCTCTCTATCCAGAATACCCACTGCACCCCAGAATCCTTTGTACCCCTATTCTTCTGCTTTAACTGGTATGCTGCTGCTTTTTCCCTGATTTTAATTCCATGTAGCATACTTCAGATTTACTGAATACACATTGATATGTCTGTGATCCTCACTCCTAGACCTATCCCCCATGCTAGGCAAATGTTCCATTAACTGCAATCTGTTAATTGCTCCCTGCTGTGAACTCTCCTCCTGTTCCTTTCTCCTCCCCTCTCTCCTTCACACCTGGCTTCATTTCTTGGACATTTGAATGGTATAAGTTGAATGGAGCAGGTCAGATATGGCCTTGGTCAGATGTGACATAATTTTAAGTGTGACATCTATGAAGTGTTACATCAGAAATATATCCAGAAATAGTCCAGAAATCGGTCAGAAGGTAAGAATAATCCCTGTCTTCTAATTTTACATGCCTTTCTTTTACCCTGCTCTTTAACCATGTTCACATTTGCCCTCACCGTTTTTGCTCCACTAATCTTCACTCTCCTTCGCTACCCCCAAACCCCTGCAAGCTCAAACCAAATAACTGTCTCCCCCTCTCTTTTACCCCCCCACATCGCCTCATCTGCAGACCTGCTTCTTAACCTCAGACCTCTCCCACTAAAATATAACGTAAGCCGCTCACTCTCCTTCACCCATCTGCTTTCCCTTTCTCTGCTTCTTCTCACTGCTGGCGACATATCCCCCAATCCTGGCCCCCCCTGCCTCATACATCCCACTAATCCTCACCCCTATACTTCTCACAGTAAGAGAAACTACCGCAATCCCTCACACTTAAAACCTGTGCCACTAAACCCTACCCCCCAGCTTTCTCTCTCTGGAGCACTCTGGAACGCCCGCTCCGTCTGCAACAAGCTCCACGTGACCCACGATCTCTTTACCTCCCGCAACCTCTCCTTCCTAGCCCTCACTGAGACCTGACTGACACGGCCTCCCCTGCTGCACTGAGTTACGGCGGCCTCCACTTCACCCACACTCCTCGCTCTGGCAACAGACATGGTGGAGGCGTGGGTTTCCTTCTTTCTAATAACTGCTCCTTCAACCGTATCCAAACCCCATCCTCCCTTATCCTCCCTTCCTTTGAAGTCCACTCGGTCCGTATCTACTTTCCCTCTAATCTCCAAATGGCCGTCATATACCGACCACCGGGTTCAGCCACTGACTTCATTGACCAATTCTCCAGCTGGCTTCTTCACTTTCTCTCTGCTGACATCCCCACCATTATCATGGGTGACTTTAACATCCCTATTGACACCCGCCAGCCAGCAGCCTCCAAGCTCCTGTCACTTACTTCATCCTTTGGACTTATTCAGTGGTCCTCCACAGCCACCCACACAGACGGACATACATTAGACCTCATCTTCACTCGCCTCTGTTCCCTATCTAATCTCACAATCTCTCCCCTTCCCCTATCAGACCACCACCTATTCACCTTCTCATCCCTGTCCTCTTCACCTGCCCCCTATGTCCAGCCACTGGCACATCCTCGCAGAAACCTCGCACACCTAGACATTCACAGACTCTCAGACTCTCTCCTACCTCTGTCCTCCATATCTTCACTCCACGACACAGACAGCGCCACCACTTTCTATAACACCACCCTCACATCTGCCATAGACTCAGTCGCCCCTCTCACACACGGCAAAGTGCGACGAATCAATAGGCAACCCTGGCACAACAATCTCACCAAAAAACTTAGACAATCATCCGGGGTCTCGGAGCGGCATTGGAAAAAAACACGCCTGCCAGACGACTTCACTGCTTTCAAACAAGCTACACTTGCCTTCAAAATAGCCCTCACCTCTGCTAAACAGACCTATTTTGCAAACCTTGTATCTTCATTATCCTACAACCTAAAACAACTGTTCAGCACATTCAACTCTCTCCTCCGCCCACCACTGCCACCTCCAACTCCCCTCATCTCTGCCGAGGACTTTGCCACCTACTTCAAAAATAAGATCGACCAAACAAGGCAAACCTTTACTGTTCCACCACCCCAACCACTCCATATACCAGACCTCTGTCCTTCCCTACTAACCTCCCTCTCCAACATCACTGAAGGAGAGCTTACTCACCTCCTTTTCAAATCTCACCTCACCACCTGTGCACTTGACCCCATCCCTTCCCACCTGCTCCCCAACCTCACTAACACGCTCATCCCAGCCCTAACCCATCTCTTCAACCTATCGCTATCTTCTGGTACCTTTCCCTCTGCCTTCAAACATGCCACCATCACACCCATCCTCAAAAAACCAAACCTTGACCCAACTGCTATGCCCAGCTATCGCCCAATATCATTGCTCCCGTTTGCTTCCAAACTCCTTGAGCAGCATGTCCACGCTAAAATTTCCTCCCACCTCTCATCTAACTCTCTCCTTGACAACCTCCAATCTGGCTTCCGCCCCCACCACTACACTGAAACTGCCCTGACCAAAATTACTAATGACTTACTCACAGCTAAAGCTAACAGACAGTTCTCCATACTCCTCCTCCGTGACCTGTCATCTGCCTTTGACACAGTCGACCACTGCCTACTGCTACAGATTCTTTCTTCCCTTGGCATCAAAGACCTTGCCCTGTCCTGGATCGCCTCTTACCTTTCCGACCGCACATTTAGCGTCTCCCACTCCCACACTACCTCCTCATCCCGCCCTCTCTCTGTTGGAGTCCCTCAAGGCTCTGTCCTGGGGCCCCTACTTTTTTCCATCTATACCCTTGGCCTAGGACAACTCATAAAGTCCCATGGCTTCCAGCACCACCTGTATGCGGACGACACTCAGATCTACCTCTCTGGCCCAGATGTCACCTCTCTGCTGTCCAGAATCCCGGAGTGTCTATCAGCCATATCCTCCTTCTTCACCTCTCGCTTCCTAAAACTCAATGTTGACAAAACCGAACTCATCATCTTTCCTCCATCTCATGTATCTTCCCTACCCGAGCTATCTATTATGGTAAATGGCATCATGATCTCTCCTGCACCTGAAATCCGCTGCCTCGGAGTAACTCTCGACTCTGCCCTGTCCTTCAAACCACACATCCAAACTCTTTCCACCTCCTGTCGCCTCCAACTTAAAAACATTTCCAGAATCCGTCCCTTCCTCAGCCCTCAATCTACTAAAACTCTTGTGCATGCCCTCATCATCTCCCGCCTCGATTACTGCAACATCCTCCTCTGTGGCCTCCCCGTCAACTCTCTTGCACCACTCCAGTCTGTCCTCAACTCTGCTGCCTGACTAATCCTCCTCTCCCCTCGCTACTCCCCTGCTTCTCCCCTCTGCAAATCCCTCCACTGGCTCCCAATTCCCCAACGAATCCAGTTCAAACTACTAACACTGACTTACAAAGCCGTCCACAACCTGTCTCCTCCCTATATCTCTGAACTAATCTCCCAATATCTTCCTTCACGTAATCTTCGATCCTCCCAAGACCTCCTACTATCCTCCACACTTATTTGTTCCTCACACTACCGCCTCCAAGATTTCTCACGAATATCCCCATCCTCTGGAATTCCACGCGTCAACATGTACGATTATCCACCACCCTTGGATCCCTCATACGGAACCTGAAAACCCATCTCTTCAGGAAAGCCTACAGCCTGCAATAACCATTCCGCTTCGCCGCCACCACCCGAGCTTCCGCCTCGCTGCCACCACCAGAGCTGCCGCCTCACCGCCACCACTACCAGAGCTGCCGCCACCACCAGAGCTGCCGCCTCGCCACCACCAGAGCTGCCGCACCCCCGACCTTCTGTTTCTTCCCCATTATCCCGTAGAATGTAAGTCCACAAGGACAGGGTCCTCTCCCCTCTGTACCAGTCTGTCATTGTAAATTTGTTTACTGTAAACGATATCTATAACTTTGTATGTAACCCCTCTCATGTACAGCACCATGGAATTAATGGCGCTATATAAATAAATAATAATAATAATAATTATGTTAATAAAGACTTTTCATATTTTTAAATTCAAGAGATTCTCAAAAGTGGCTAGAAGAAAAAGCTGCTATCCAGAAGTCCCAGACGGTAACAATGCTGTATGATTTCTGAGTAATGAGATACTATGTCAATTCCTTTTGAATTTCTACCTCTGACAACCACGACTGCAGAGGACGATGATCCTATGATGCTAAGATAAACTGTGTTATCATTTTTTTTATCAAGTTCCAGTGGTTTATTATCACCTGCAAAGCTTCAATGAAAGTTGGCGAACAATAAGGTAATTGTCAGTAATCTACAACCCTGACATGTGCCCTGTGTATTAAGGACTAAGGACTGGTTATGGTGCTATATAAAGTAGGGAAAAGTCAACTTAACCCTTGCTTTGCAGACCAAAGATATCACACCTGTTCCAAGACCAGTGCGGATGACATGGCTGATTCCAGAAATATCCAAGATGATCCACAATAAGTCCAAGTCTGCCCCCGTGACACTGCACAGATATTAATACTACATTTCATTGTGGACTTTGGTTTCCTAGCAACATTTTTATTGATGGATTTTGATTGACACATGAACCAAGGTCTGAACAATATCTACATGCAATAATTTGCTTCAAAGGAATTAGCATCTAAAGTCTTTGTTTTAAAAGAACAAAGAAGAAGAACGGATCGTGGGCGTAGCTGTGGGGTGACAACTCTCAAACAGAGCTGACACCCGCAACTGATCGCCGAGGCGCTCAGCGTCAGGGCGCACGATCGGTGCACTGTACCTGTACTGCTGTTTACGGGAACTCTGCTCCCGCAGAGCAGTACTGGTAAGGCGCATGTCAAAAAGGGGTTAAAGGACATTTTAAGGTAACTGAAGTTTCCAGCTCATGGAACACCTGAAGGCTGTAAGCCTAGGTTACCTTGGATCTGTATTATACTGTACTTGTTAATAAATTAAAAAAATGAAAATCTGTTTGTGATAGCCAATGCTACTAAATCTGACAGCTGAGGGTTGCAGCCAGCAGCTCTAAGTTTTGCCTGGCTGGTTATCAAAAATTCAGGGGAACCCATACTGTTTTTTTAATTTATTTATTTTGAGATCAGGCGCTGGCTGATTAACACTCCCATCAGCTGCTTCCTGCTCTTCCTGTTATTAGATTCAGCAAGCATGAGACCTCATCTCCAGGTACCTACCTGCACGCAACCTCCGATCCTCACAAGATCTCCTTCTCTACTCCCCTCTTATCTCCTCTTCCCACAATCCCATACAAGATTTCTCCCGCGCATCCCCCCTACTCTGGAACTCTCTACCACAACATATCAGACTCTCGCCTACCATGGAAACCTTCAAAAAGAACCTGAAGACCTACCTCTTCCGACAAGTCTACAACCTGCAGTAACCACAGATCCACCAAACCGCTGCACGACAAGCTCTACCCTCGCCTACTGTATCCTCACCAATCCCTTGTAGATTGTGAGCCCTCACGGGCAGGGTACTCTCTCCTACTGTACCAGTCGTAACTTGTATTGTCTAAGATTACTGTACTTGTATTTATTATGTATACCCCATCTCACATGTAAAGCGCCATGGATTAAATGGCGCTATAATAATAAATAATAATAATAATAATAACTGATGGGAGTAGCAGTCTCATCAGCTGACGCCAGTGACCTCAGGTAAACCTTTTTACCTCGGATCACAGCTGTGGAATTATGCTGTCAGTTGACAGAATGGGAACAACGGCTCTCTGAGCGGCGATAATGATCAGAAGCAGTGTTTGCTGCGCTGTTATGCACATGATAGCATGGCAAACGCAGGATATTATGGCCCCTCATTCAAATGAATGGGGTCTGGGTTTGGGCTTTTGTACTATTCTGGAAAGTGAACCAAACCTTTTTTCAACTGTTTGCGAAATCATCTGAACCAGAACATCTAGGGGTTCGCTCATCTCTACACCTGATTCCTCACTGCAATACAGTTTTACCTCAAACGATTTGAATTAGCAAATAGGGCCTCCTGGCTGAAACCCAATATTAAGCCTCATGATTTTTAAGAGAAAGTGTGTCCTCCTGATGCCTTACTGCAGCACAGTTTTGCCTCAAACGATTTGGATAAGCAAACTGAGCCTCCTGGCTGAACCCCAATATTAGGCCTAACGATTTTTAAGAGGAAATGGGGCCTCCTGATTCCTCACTGCAACACAGTTTTTGCCCAAATGATTTCAATTAGCAAATGGGGCCTCCCGAGACTGCAACACAGTTTTATCATAATCTAGCTATATGATGGAAGATTGGTTTCACACAGGACAGGATCCTATCTAG
Source organism: Oophaga sylvatica (assembly GCA_033576555.1). Classification (NCBI taxonomy): domain Eukaryota; kingdom Metazoa; phylum Chordata; class Amphibia; order Anura; family Dendrobatidae; genus Oophaga; species Oophaga sylvatica. The sequence goes on along the minus strand of JARQOD010000005.1, from coordinate 1,889,540 downwards.
CTAACGGACAAGTTCACTTTCAGCAGCAGAAGTGGCCTCTCTGCTCTGTTACACTGAGAAAATGGGAACAGAAATACAAGATGTCCGATTTTATATGGACATGGACAATTGACTTCAAAAGCCAATTGTAGATGACCTTGTGTCATAACGTTGTTGTTGGTTTCTGTGCTCTGATTGGCTGCCAGAATGGACACACATTAAGTTACTGCAGAACAAAAAATAAATAAATTAAATTACACTCTGCAGTTCCTCTGACCTAGGCACCCCCTCTCCATTCATAAACCACATCCCATCCGTTCATCATACAGCACCACTATCCTAGACAAAGTCAAAACAAAAGCTTAGTGGATCCGCGATCATTTACCCATTTGTTATGGAATTTTGCCAACTTTGAGAAAAAATACTTGAGAAGTGAAACTTGAATCTGAATGTGCTAGGTTCATGCCAAATTTGAGATTGGCAAACATTTTCCAAATAAGTTTGCTCATCTCTAGTAATAATGTCCACACCCTATCCCCCTGCTTGCTGTAATACCCCATCCTGGGCCCATTTCAAGAATATAGTCCCCAATCCTGGGTCCCTTCCAGTGATAATGTCCACATCCTGGCCCCTTCAAGTAATAATGACCTTCATTCAGGGCTGTAAGAAGAAAGACCGTACCGTGGGTACCTGTTCTGTGCTGGGTCTGGAACCATCGGGGATGTCTCCTCTGTTGTCCGGGGGAAAGCTTAAGGGACCGGATCAATCCTTGTGGGTGGAAGTAGGGGGTGTAATTAAGGGGGTACCACAGAAGCATGTGCGGAAACAGACAAAGTTGGGGGGAACAGAGAGCGAGCAGCAGGAAGCTGTGAGTGCTCCGTCCCCGGAGCATCCGTGCAGTGCAGGCCTGCACCTAAGCTCCGCTACCCCCGCCGCTGGCAGAAACTGTAAGGAGAGATGTGCAGTGTGCCCGTCGATTACCATGGAGTGAAGTGTCAGACGATCCGGGCCTGTGAGTACAGTGCGCATGCTGCCCAACAGAGTGTAATGTATGTAGTACAGTTCATATAGCGTCTTGTGCTTGGGTGCGATGAAAATACATGAGACACAGGTTTGATATAGAAAGTCTTGTATTACTTCATACAAGTTGGCAAAAATAGTCACACAGTTTGCAGACACAGAAGCAGGAGACACAGCAGGCCAGAGTAATCCAAGCTCAGCAATCACTCTCCACAACAGGTTCAGGATCTTCTTCTCTGTTACCGTAAGTCCATGCAAACGTGGGTCTTTCAAAGAGCAGGGTTCAGAGTCCACAAGTGCTTCAGAGTTCCTCAGTAGGAATAGCTGGAGTACAAGGTCCAAGGCTTTAGGAGTCAGGTCACAGGTTCACTGCAGGCTAGATTCTGAAGCACTGATTGCTCAGCTGTGGCTGCTTAAGAAGCAAAAGGAGAGAATCAGGGCGGGAACATGCAAGCTGGAAACTCCATTTTGACTGAGGGCAAGATAGCTGCAGCAAGACAGAAAGTAAAATGGCTGACGAACAAACTGAGTTTCAGGAACATGTACACAGAACCTTACATTACTCCCCCTTAGGGACAACCTCCGGATGACCTCAGGCCAGGCTTGTGTGGGTACCTCTGATGAAACTGACGGAGCAAGCGAGGAGCATTAACGTTATTGACTGGTTCCCATGAGTTGTCCTCCACTGGGTAGCCCTGCCATTTAATCAGATATTGTAACTGATTTCTATACAACCTGGAATCTAAAATCCTTTCCACCACAAATTCTTCCTGACCATCGACTAGCACTGGGTCAGGGCAAGGAGAAGAACGTCCAGGAAACGTATTGGGTGTCGCAGCCTTTAGTAGGGATACATGAAAGACAAGGTGAATTCTCATAGTTCTGGGCAGTTGAAGACGACAAGCAACAGCACTTATAATTTTACTGATTTTATAGGGTCCAATGTACTTATGTCCCAACTTAGACGATGGAATCCTTAACTTAAGATTTCTGGTTGACAGCCAGACCAAGTCTCCTACCTTGAAAGCTGGTGCAGGTTTACGAAATTTATCTGCTGCTTTCTTGTACCTTTCCTGAGCCGATTCCAGATTCTCCTTTAGAAGATCCATATTCTTCTGTAAAGACGTGATTCTTTCAGCCACTGCTGGTAAAGGCGTTTCTATGGGAAATCGTGGTAGAATGTTAGGATGATAACCTAGATTAGAGTAAAAAGGAGACTGCTTAGTGGAGGCACTCTGAGAGTTGTTATACGAGAACTCAGCTAATGGAAGTAGATCCACCCAATCATCCTGTAGGTGGCAGATAAAGCAGCGGAGATACTACTCCAGGGTTTGATTGGTTCGTTCGGTCTGTCCATTAGTCTGGGGATGAAAAGCAGAAGAAAGGTTTACTTTAATGTCCAATGCTGCACAGAAATTTTGCCAAAACCTTGAAGTGAATTGCACCCCTCGATCCGAAATAACCTCATCCGGTACTCCATGTAAGCGAAACACATCTTTAATCATCAAATCTGATGTCTGTTTTGCAGTGGGTAAGCCGACACAAGGGATAAAATGAGCTGCCTTTGTTAGACGGTCAACCACCACTAGAATGGTGTTCTTCCCTTGAGAGGTTGGTAACTCCACAATGAATTCCATAGAAATGGATCCCCACGGGCGGGACGGGGTGGGAAGAGGCTGTAACAGACCAGTTGGTGAGGAGCGAGGTGTTTTGCATCTTGCACAGACTTCACATGAAGTGACATAGTTTAAAACATCCTTCTTGCAAGTGGGCCACCAAAAGAAACGAGAGAGAAATTCCTGTGTCTTTAGAATTCCTCTATGCCCAGCTATCTTGGAATCGTGAATGAGTTGCAATACTCTCAATCTGACTGTTTCAGGAATATACAGGCGTTGTCCCTGAATCCACACACCATTCTTAAAGACAAGACTTACGTCCCTTGGGGGTTGTGCCAAAAAGGAATCCGCATGGTATGCTTCCTTGATGTCCTTAAGTAGGTCTTGATTATGAATTACTCCTAGGAATCTAGAGTCAGGAAGAATAGTCTTAGGAGGAGTAATTGGACGTGTCTCTGCTGAGTAAATCCTAGAGAGTGCATCAGCCTTTCCATTGCGCGATCCTGGTCTATAAGAAATTATAAAATTAAATTGGTTTAAGAAAAGATTCCAGCGAGCCTGGCGAGGAGTCAGGCACTTAGCCGACCTGATAAACTCAAGGTTACGATGGTCTGTCAGGACGACTATTTGCTGTGCAGCTCCCTGAAGAAGGTGTCTCCATTCTTTGAAGGCGGCAATAATGGCCAACAACTCTCTATTGCCCACATCGTAGTTCCTCTCAGCCGAAGACAACTGCTGGGAAAAGAAGGCACAGGGATGCAAGACATTCTTCTCACCTGTTCTCTGAGAGAGTATAGCTCCAACGGCACAGTCTGAAGCATCCACCTCTATTATGAAGGCAAGCTCGGGGTTGGGATGTACTAGGATAGGTGCAGTGGTAAATTTATCTTTTAGACGGGAAAATGCTTCCTGGGCTTGGGGAGTCCAGGAGAACCTAGACTCTTTCCGGGTAAGTTGGGTGATAGGTGACACTACCTCAGAGAAATTTCTAATGAAACGTCTATAGAAGTTGGCAAACCCGATGAAGCGCTGTACCTCCTTCACATTTCTAGGACTTGGCCAATCCTTGATGGCTTGGGTTTTGCTTCCATCCATACTAATTCCTTGTGTAGACAGTACATACCCCAGAAATTGAATTTCGGTCCTATGGAATTCACACTTTTCAAGTTTGATGTAAAGATGATTTTGTCTTACACGTTCCAAGACCATTCTCACATGTCCATGATGTTCCTCTGTGGAGTTAGAAAAAATTAGAATATCATCCAAATAAATTACCACGAATGTATCTAGGAGATCCCTGAAGATGTCATTCACCAAGTGTTGGAAAGTGGCTGGGGCGGGTACTCAGACCAAAAGGCATAACTAGATATTCAAAGTGTCCATAGCGTGACCTGAATGCAGTCTTCCATTCATCCCCAGGTCTAATACGGACTAAGTTATAGGCCCCACGAAGATCTAGTTTAGAGAAAATTTTGGCATGTCGCACTCTCTCCAATAACTCAGGAATTAAAGGCAATGGATAACGGTTTCTAATAGTAACCTTATTGAGTTCCCTATAGTCTACGCATGGTCTCAGAGATCCATCTTTCTTCTTTACAAAGAAGATGGGTGCACCTGCAGGAGATGAATAGGGGCGTATGAAGCCCTTGGCTAGATTTTCGTCTATGTAATCCTTTAAAGCCTTTAGCTCGGGCCCCGCCAGGGGGTAGATCTTACCAAAAGGTATCTCTGCTCCAGGCAATAATTCAATTGGACAATCATATGGACGGTGAGGAGGAAGCTGGTCAGCGTTCTTCTTGTCACATAAATCCACATAGTCCTGGTATACAGCTGGTAGTTCAGGGACTGACATGGTTCCTTTAGGAACAGAGCAAGCTGAAACTTTTGGACTCATCTGTTTCTCTGGAAAGTGTAATTCCTTGGTCTCCCAGTTAATGGTAGGATTCTGAGCCTGCAGCCATGGTAGCCCTAGAATAATGGAAAAGTGGGGAGAAGAGATAAGCATAAAGGACAGTTTCTCTTGATGATCTTTACCCATAAGAACCCTCAAAGGCTCTGTTTCCTGATCCACTGGTCCAGAGGTCAGCAGGGAGCCATCCACAGTTTCCATCTGTACTGGAGTAGCCTTCTTCACTGAACGTATTCCCTGTTTCAGAGCAAAGGAGACATCCATAAAATTTCCACTTGCCCCTGAGTCGATCATAGCAGAGCTAGACACCCAAGCTGAATCAACCCAGAGTTTGATGGAAAGAAAGCAATGAGAATTGTTTTTCTTACAACTCAGCTGGGACACCGCTGAGGAAACTTGAAAAATGGCAGCGTTTACACAGTCAACGTCCTCAGAGGTAACGGAGTTTAAGTCCGAGAAATCAAGATCTGTTGCTGCAGATCTCTCTGGAGCCTGAGGCTCGGACCTGACAGATCCCCTCTCGCAACACTCACAATGAATGAGTGCTGCAGTAGTCTTACGAGAACGGCTGGGGCAGTTTATAATGAAATGCCCTGACTTACCACAATAGAAACATAGATTCTCCTTAAAACGATGTTCCTTGCGTGCATCACTAACCCGTCGTTGTAAAGAGTCTACCTGCATGGGTTCAGGTTCAGGTTCCGTGTAATCCTACTCAAAGGTTCCTTAGCTGGAGAGGAAGGTAGGAAAAGGTTAGTGCGATTGCTTTCGAACCATCTCTCTTGCCTGTGTTCAGTCAGACGAGTATCAATACGGATGCAGTAGTTAATAAAGTCACCTAACGCAGTGGGAGGGTCGGCACGAGCAAGTTCATCCTTAATCAGTGGAGATAACCCCTTTCGAAAAATAGATTTTTTGGCGGAACTGTCCCAGGTGGTATCAAGGGCCCATCTTCTGAAATCCAAGGCATATTCAGCTACCGAGTGCTTACCTTGGCGCAAAGCTAACATGGCTGCTTCAGCTGTTGCACCTCGATTGGGGTCATCAAACACCTGCCCCATGGCTGAAATAAAAGCATCAAGGTGATTCAAACAATCATCCTCAGTCTCAATCAGAGGGTTTGCCCACATCAAAGCCTTGTTGGTAAGCAACATAATTATAGTAAGCACCTTAGATCGTTCAGTGGGAAATTGTGAAGCATGTGCAGAAAAAAAAAGATTGCATTGATTAATAAATCCCCTGAATTTCTCACGTTCACCGCCAAAACGAAAAGGGGGCAACTTGGGAATCCCAGAACTCGGGGCTACGGCAGGAGCCTGGACTCGCTCTTCTAGAACCTCAATCCTGGCTCGCAAATCCTGGGCAGTCTGTCCAAACACTTGCAAATTGTGATTAGTGAGGTCCTGTAGGCTTGAAAAACGGGTCTTTATATTCTGCAAATCTGCAAGGATATTATCAGTCACTCCGCAAAGTTCCTTTATGCGGGCCTCCATTTTCCAGATCTTTTAAGACAGGAGTACTGGAAGAAGAGGAGAGGAGAAAAAAAAAAACAATAGTGTTTACCTGTGGTAACACTGCAGAGAGAAAAAAAAATAAGGGAAGTGCTCACCTGGAATGGTTGTGAGAAGTCACAACCACTATCATCACAGAAAGTTCACCCGGACATCTGATATCCACAGTTACAGCAGACAAAAAAGAGAAAAGAGAAGAAAAAAAAAAACAATAGTGTTTACCTGTGGTAACACTGCAGAAAAAAAACACTTAAGGGAATTGCTCACCTGAAATGGTTGTGAGAAGTCACAACCACTGTCATCACAGAAAGTACAACCGGACATCCAATATCCACAGTTACAGCAGACACAGCCTTTCCAGACCCAGCAGACACTAACGTTTTGGCTTCAGAATCTTGTAATGTATGTAGTACAGTTCATATAGCGTCTTGTGCTTGGGTGCGATGAAAATATATGAGACACAGGTTTGATATAGAAAGTCTTGTATTACTTCATACAAGTTGGCAAAAATAGTCACACAGTTTGCAGACACAGAAGCAGGAGACACAGCAGGCCAGAGTAATCTAAGCTCAGCAATCACTCTCCACAACAGGTTCAGGATCTTCTTCTCTGTTACCGTAAGTCCATGCAAACGTGGGTCTTTCAAAGAGCAGGGTTCAGAGTCCACAAGTGCTTCAGAGTTCCTCAGTAGGAATAGCTGGAGTACAAGGTCCAAGGCTTTAGGAGTCAGGTCACAGGTTCACTGCAGGCTAGATTCTGAAGCACTGATTGCTAAGCTGTGGCTGCTTAAGAAGCAAAAGGAGAGAATCAGGGCGGGAACATGCAAGCTGGAAACTCCATTTTGACTGAGGGCAAGATAGCTGCAGCAAGACAGAAAGTAAAATGGCTGACGAACAAACTGAGTTTCAGGAACATGTACACAGAACCTTACACAGAGACTGGGTGCGGAACCCATACTCGCACCCGGATTTCCCAGCATACATCAGCCGGACCACAGTGGGTGCAGATGGTGTGGAGGCCCTTGCTCTCCCGGCTGCATCAGTATATGAATAGGGACAGCAAAAGGTGCCGGAGACCGACTGCTGTTGCCAGGAGACGGATCCGCATTATCTCTAGGACCCCCACTGGACAAGCACTAAGCTGGCTGTTGTGGACATCATCCCTGCTGTGGGATCCATCTCATCTCAGAGAACGTCTGACAGCTAAGTTGATTTAACACGAACTGTCACTATCTGTTTCCTTGTTTTCACTGGCTCTGCACATTTTTTTGCAACTTTTGTCCTCCCTTTAACTGTTGCCTCCATGGGTGGAGTTTTCCCCTATTAAGTAAAACTGTTAACCCCTGCTCTATTGCTAAGCGAGATGGCATAGGTTTAGGACCCCCTGACAAAGTCCTGAGAGATCAGCTAGTAGAAGACTTTAAAGATGTGCCGCTTAATCATGCCTTGTGTGAGCGCTTGCTGGTTAATTTGCGCATGTCCTTTCTAAAAGTAGAGGCCAAAGCGAGGGTACGTGGGAACAAGAGCAGAGAGTGACAGTCCTGTCGGTGAAAGTCTGGAGCGGAGAGGTGTCCGTCCCTTTTTCAACTGAACCCGGCTGGTTGAGAGAACTCCGGATGGAAATCCATCACCTGCTAGAGGAATGGTCTGTCCTGAAGAGGAAACCTTTGGCATCACTGGACCCCTCTGGGGTCAGAACCAGTTCTGAGCCTCGTCAAGGCCTGAAACTGCCTCTCATAGAGGGGCCGCCGATCTGTTTCAATTGCGTAGACCCTGGAAATTTTGCTCGAGGATGTGCGTGTCGGGGATGACACCTCCAACACCACCCGTTAAACTAGTAGGCTCCGTGTCTGGGAGACGTTGCCAGGAGCCTGAACAGTCAAGAAAGAGAGAGAGAAGTCCCACAAATTTAGTTTCTTCAAATCTTCTTGTTTGGGCCGAAATGGATAGTTGGGGCGTCCGCTGCTTAGTTGACACTGGCTCTCAAGTAACCACTATGCCTGAGACTTACTTCAGACATCATTTTTCCAAAACAATATGACCTGAATAGAGCCCCGTGATCGGATTGATTGCAGCCAATCAGTTGCCCATCCCGGTCACAGGGGTGGTCTGGATGCAAATCACTATGTGTGGCAAGAATGTGGGCCAAAAAGGAGTCGTGTTGAACGCTGGTGACTCCGGTACTGGTCCCACTGTGACTCTAGGAATGAATTACTGAGGGAGCTGGAGAACCTCTTGGTCAACCAGTCAGCTGATGTGTTTCTGAATCAATGGAGCCCTCGCACCCCCCAGAGAAAAGTGTTCCAACAATTAATACGGGTGGCTCAAGCTCAAGAAACATCAAGTGGAGGAAAAGCATTAGGCAAAGTGATCGTTCGGCCTCCACCAATCTTGTCTTACCACCACGTCAGACTGTGCTCTCATTGCCCATCCGAGCTTGTACCCATCTTGAAGGAGTCAAAGTCCAGGTAGAAACAGCTGACATGGAGCAATTACTTCCATGGCTTCTCTTTGCGTGGACGCTAGCTGTTGTCCACAATGGAAATGTGCCGGGGCGATGTGTCAACCTCGGGGAGGGTGATCTCATGCTTTCGCCCAAGAGTGAAGTAGCACAAATCATGGGGATGCCAGAAGAGTTGATACCACCAGAGGTCGTTCAGTTGGCAGTGAAGCAGGGAGATCCCTGGACAATGGCTGTGTCGATGCCCTCCGAACCAGAATCCAATCACTCAAAGGAAGGATGCCGAATCTTGGAGCAGATGCCAGATGCGAGCCGAGCTGACGGAACTCTCACCGCAACAGGTACAACAAGTGGAAGCTGTACTGGAGTGATATCAGGATGTCTTTTGGTCTACCACGCCATCACCCATGAGATTCTCACGGGAAGCACCACACTTACTAGGTAACGATACCGACAAACTCCCACACAAATGTACCAGGAGGTGAAGGAAATGTTGGAGCATATGCTACAGAGCGGAGTCATCAGAGAGAGCCAAAGTCCGTGGGCTGTGCCCATTGTTCTGGTAAGGAAAAAAGACGGGACCCTGTGCTTCTGTGTAGACTACCAGAAGCTGAACGCTTGCACTGTGCGAGATTCGTACCCACTACCGAGAATCAAAGAATATCTGTCTGCCTTGGGAAAGGCAAAGTACTTCTCATCGCTGGATCTAGCCAGTGGATATTGGCAGGTGCCCATGTCTGAGCAAGATCGGGTGAAGACAGTGTTTATACTGCCTATGGGGTTGTTTGAGTTCAACCGGATGCCTTTTGGCCTTACCAACACCCCCGGGACCTTCCAACGATTGATGGAGAGATGTTTGGGAGACTTGAACTTCGAAGCTACTGTCATTTATTTAGACAACATCATTGTCTATGCAGCCACCTTTGAGGAACACTTACAACGGCTGTAACAGTTAGTGAGCCGATTACAGAGGCACGGCCTGAAAGTAAAGCCTCGGAAATGTCATCTTTTCCTCCAGCAGATTGAATATTTGGGACATATCCTCTCCGTTGAGGGAGTGAAACCATCGAGTGAAAAGATATCGGCGGTACAGGACTGGCCCACCCTCAATATCGAGAAAGACATCTAGGCCTTTCTGGGGCTCATCGGGTATTATCGACGGTTCGTGAAAAACTTCACTCGCATTGTTAACCCGCTGCTGGAATTGCTGAAAGGGGTACCAGCTGGTGCAAAGAATTGTACCATTCAGTGGGAAGACAGACAGGAAGAAGCTTTCTGAGCCCTGAAAATGGCCCTGACTGAGGCACCCATACTGTCCTATGTGGACTTCTCCCCCTTAATCCTTCACACTAATGGGAGTCTGCATGGACTAGGAGTGGTGTTTTCGCAGATATAGGGTGGAAGAAAGCAAGTGATTGCGTATCCGAGTTGATCCTTCCATGAACGAAATCCAGACACCTACACTGATTCTACATATCTTTTTTGCATCTGAACTTTTTTTGTCCTCCCTTTAACTGTCGCCTCCCTGCGTGGAGTTTTCCCCTGTTAAATAAAACTGGTAACCCCTGCTCTGTCTCCTATCTGTCACTGTATCCCGCAATCTGCTCGCAGGGCCCTTTCAGAAATAATGTCACCATCCTGGGCGCCTGCTTGGTATAATTCCCCATACTGGGCCAATTCCAAGATTGTAGGCCTGTTCCAGCAATTATTCCCCATCTTGGATCCATTTCTGGTATAGTGCCCTCATACTGGTTTATTTCTGTTTTTTTAATTACACGCTTTTAGGGGCCAGTGCCAGTGTGCTGCTTTTCAGTCAGTGAAGGGAGCAGGCTCTTCAGCACACCTTATCAGACTCCTCAAAGTGTCACATGAGTCAAGATGCTCATCAAGCCTCCTGGATAGAGCGGTCCTGAGTGAACCTCTGGAGTATAATTCAGGCTGTAACAAAATATCCCTTACTTACAAAATGAAAGAACAGGTGACTAAATCTTGGTGATATCTACTTTTCCATTTTGATAAATGTAAACTGAGCTTTATATGTTATGTGATCTGCTATGCTTGTTTAGAGCTGGTGCAGCTCAGAGTCTATGTAATGGATTTGCATTTTTTTCAGTAAAATTCATTCATTTGAATAAGTGGGAAAACTTTGTCATTAAAGCATTGATAAAGCCTCTCTGTGTTATCAGGATCCTCATAGCACAGGAGAGATGGCTGATTCCTCAGAGAGCAAAATTAATTTCCACACTCTGGGCATTCTGGCCCCAAGACTGATTGGTTTCTTTTTCGGATTAATAATACATTTATTTATCATAGTCAACAATGTCAACGACTGGTGGAAAGGACGATCAGTGACTTCTGTTGACCACATTGTAACTGCTCTTGGAGCTTCAAGGTTGTGCGTCGAATGTGCTAATATTATATATGTCTTATTGGACACAATCTACCAGCCTTCACATGTATCTCTAGCTATTTCATTGTGGGTTTATGATTTCTTTTTTTATTCCAATATTTGGTTAACAACTCTGCTCTCCATCGTATATTGTCTTAAGATCTCCAACCTCCGCAGCTGGCTGTTCATGTATCTGAGGAGGGTGATATTACCAAGGACTGGTCATTTCATCGTAGCCTCAGGACTTCTCTCGGTTGTCAGTTGTCTGATAATCCTGTGGATGGCTCTTTCTGAGGTTTCCAGTGATGAAACATACAATATAACCATGAAAGCTCAAGTCATGGGATGCATTTCTGTTAATTCTGTAATACCTTTTACTACAGGAATCTCCATCCCACTTCTATTTTATTTTATCTCCTCCGTCCTCCTCTTCGCATCATTGTATCATCACACAGTAAAGATGAAGATGAGCAGTAATTTATCCATCAATTTGGAGACTTATTACTCAGCTTTTAAATTTGTATCTGTCACTTTCACATTTAACGCTACATTTTTTGCTGGTTATGTGTTTTGTGCTGTTTATTACGATGTTTACTGTATAAACCTTTCATGGGTTTATATTGTCCTGAATTTTCTACCATCTCTACATTCCTCTTACCTGATCTGTAGAACAGCCAAACTCCGGAGTCAAATAACCAAAATTCTGCAGAATGTCAGTGACGTCATATTGCAAAAGAAAAGTGCGGAAACCAGAACTAGCTCAAGGAGGTGAATCCGTATGGACCCAGGCTAATCAGCGCAATGAATGGGAATTGACTATGTAGGGGAGGAACCTAATTGTCTATCTGTCAGCTCAACACTGAAAGGGGAGATAATGCACTGCAGTACAGAATTGTTACAGTCTATTAGTTCCCTAGTGGGACCAGTAGGTTTGGCATAAGGAAAATAATTAAAACATGTTTTTAACCCCTACATCATCTTGCGAATTCCCATTTTTGTGCTTTCCTTTTTTGTTTCCCATCTTCCCAGAGCCATAGCTTTTCTATTTTTCTGTCAATATAGCTGCATGAAGGCTAGTTTTTTTGCGGGATGAGTGGTACTTTTGAATGAAATTATCAAAGTTACAATATATTGTCCTAGAATTTGGTAAAAAATTGAATTTCAATTGTGGTGAAATTGCAAAAAAACTGCAGTTCCTCAATTGTTTTTATTTATCATGTTTACTAAATGCTAAAAGTGACCTTCATGGGCATGGCCTGGAAATCTTCGATGTGAGATGCAGAAGACCAGAGCCCTGTGGATACTTCTTGAAAAGAGATGATTTAGGCTACTCTTATAAGATTTCAAGTCTCCAAACCAATTCATGAAGACTCTGGACAACCTGGTGAACATTTAGTGATCACAACTGTACCTCTATGTGCTGGCACTCAACAGTAATTGACCAGAAAAGTCAGCGGGGACCAAAAACTGATAGCCGAGGAATCCTGCAGTGTTCACCAGAGTGAGTTGTTCTGATATCCAGAGCAGCAGATTCTGTGCTCAATATGGAAACATTGAGGAGCTGCAAAAGCCCGAGGACAGCTCTTACAGAACTACCGGAGAAGATTCTGAAGCAGCACCTGGGATCTCATTGGAAATAAGTAGCAGATTACATTTTTAAACCTTGCTGGGTATGGCACAGTGAGAGAGGAGCGTTACTCTGTAACCTGAGGAGTTATCTTTCTAGTCATGAGCTGGACCATAGGGACTTGTCATCGGTTCCAAACACCAAAAGCTTCTGAACTTCGGATACATCGAAAACCTGCTGAGAAGTTGTGAGAGGCTCTAAAGCTTGGAAAAAATGACTAAAAAGGATATCTGAAGAAGGTCAGCAACTTCATCTGGACAGCTAGTCAAGCAGAAGATCAGAGGTTGTGATTGTGAATACCTGTCGGGCGCAGTAGAGTAATAAAGGAGTTGAGATTGAGAGGAAAACTGTGAGACAATTTGTTTTGATGTTTTTGGCGAGTTCACTTCTCACAATCTACATCTAGTACTAATATAGCAATAATTTTGCAGACTGGGACATGTCAATAATAAAAACACTGAAGAAGGACTTTAAATCGATGTAACCCTGATTGATTCTGCATTTAGAGTGGAAGATCTAAACCTTGATATATCATCTTAATATCATTTAAAGACCGTTAAAACATGAAGGACAGTAAATTACAGTGTGACTTGGTTGGGAAAAGCTGTTTGTTTAATACATTTATGTTTTTTATTTAACTGTGTTTATTGATTTTAAAAATTTTTAAAGGGGGATGAGGATGGGAAAAGGAAAGAAACAAGGAAGTGGGAGGGGGAGGTAGGGGAGGTGTAACTAGAGGGGAGGGAAGAGAGAGTAAGAGGGGAGGGGATAACAATAAAACTATAAAAATCCATGGATACAAAGTTCCATCACATTTGTACATGAAAGCAAAGCAGTTGTAGAGTGATTCTACCTTAACGTTATATTATGATTTAGAAGTTCTTAGTGATCAGTATATAAAGATAAACTAAGAACACAAAAATTGTGTGTTGACCAGATCAGCAAGTAATATCCATCAGCCAGACATTGACTCTAAGTGTCAAGAAACAATTTAAGCAACAAGATATTTCTTGGATTTAGGAAATATAAAAAATTGAATTCCATTTATTCCATTTTTTTAGAGTTTTTTTTAAGTTGCCATTAATTTTGGCAAAGCATAGTTCTAATGAGTAGTGTATTGATAGATTTTCCAAAATATCTGAAAATTTAGGTACATCTACTCTTTTACAATACAATGCCAGGAAAATCCTAACCACCAGGAAAATATGAATGATAACAAGTCTTTTCGAAGGATCCAACTCTTCCAGATCGATTGAAAGAAGAGCAGCTTGTGAGGTTAATGGAAAATGTCTCTTAAGAAGAGAATCAATATATGGCGATACCTGTTTCCATAGGCCTTTGATTTTGGGGCAGCTCCAAAAAATGTGGAGTAGGTTACCAGGTAGTCCACAGTCTCTCCAACATAAGGACGAATTCTTCGGGTCAATGTGATATAGGCGAGAGGGGGTGTAATACCATCTAACGAGGGTTTTATAGTAAACCTCCTGAAGAATCATGGAAATGTTGGATGAATAAGAGTTTCTGATGGCATTTTCCCATTGTATTATCTTTATTATATTATTATATATATTATTATATTATCTTTATTAAAGTAACTGTAAAGGTTTTTAGTGCTCCATAAAAATTTATTGTTAGGGTTATAAAGCAGTAGTGAAACAATTTCAGCCTTCGGAGTTTTATTGCTTCTGAATTTACGGATAATGTCTTTTAATATTGAAAAGAACATAAAGTCTTGGTAAACTAGATTCAATTTTTGCCCTTGCTACTTGTTAAAATAGTGATGCTGTACCAAAATGCAGAGTCCCCCAAAAATCTCCTTGATTTAAAGATAAATTAGTTATGACAAACACAATGATCTGTGCTGCGGTAGTTGCAAACAAAAAATGCAAATTCAAGGTTATTGCAATAGGCACAGGGAAAGCAAAACACTTGAATAGAGAAGTGCAGTGGTTGCAGGAACTTAGCCTGCATGTAGCTGTCAGTTGCCGCTTGGAGTGATGACTGGAGTCACTAAAGCAGTAAAGTACAGCTGGTGGCGTGGCACCAAGGGGGCATCCCAACTAGTTGGTTCAACAAAGCCTGCAGTGCTGCTGAAAGTTAAAGGTGGGTAAAGAGCGGCGGCGTGTGTCGGCCAAGAGACGCCATCAGATGGTAGCGGGGTTGAGGGGGCAGGGTTAGTGTGACGTCACCACAGCTAGGGAAAGGAAGGGAGCGCGAGTGGGCCAAACTTGTGCCAATGTGTTTCCAAGGTACACTGACCTTCTTCGTCAGGACTATTAGCCCCTGTTGCGCCCAACCCTTTATATAACCTGACCCTCACCTCTTCCCACCTTGTGCCACCGTAGAAAATACATTATGGAGAATACCTAATAAAGATGCCAACTGTAAGTGTGTGAGCCCAAGACTCTTCATAATAGGGACTTGAAGTCCGTAGGAAATCAGAAAGACATTTTTCTGTTTTGTTTAGGTTTGTAGGCTTCAAGGTTTAAATTAGCTATTGCTTATCAAGTACACTACATTTTATAATAATTAGTAGTAATAATTTTTTATAATAATTAGTAGTCATTAATCTTATAGATAAAGCTAAAAACAAATGAGTATTAAGTTTTTTACTTTGAGTGTGAAAGGACTGAACAGTCCAAGAAAAAGATTTTTAACATGGAAAGAGATAAGTTCAAGCAGAGCAGAAGTCATTTGACATCAAGAGACTAAAGATACTTCAAATAAAAAAAAAATACATTTTTTTAATGACTTAATAAAAAAGCCAAGAATATAAACAAGGAAGTCTTATCATACTTCGATACTTTAAAATAATCCCAGACAAAATACTTGATTCCACTGCACCATTGAGAAAAAAATATCCCACCCCTATTACTTGGCTTCCCCAGCATGAATTGTCAGATGTATTCAGATGTATAAACACTTTGTCTATGGAATATATATTTTCATCATCCATTCATAATCTACCACTTTGAAATTTGAAAAAATAATAATTGGGGATAAGACTTTTTCAGATCATTCACCAGTTGTAGGTACAGTTAAACTTGGATTTGAAGATGTCAATTTTTTTTTTGGAAATGCAATTCCTCAGTTATACAGTCCCCTAGATTTAAGGAAGAATTGAAATCCTCCATTAAAAACTATTTTTAGAGAATACTACCGAAGATCTCAATCCTTTTACGAATTGAAATTCTAATAAAGCTGTTTGAAGAGGCAAACTCATAAAAAAATTCCGCTAGAATTAAAAAACAAAATAAAGAAGCAATTTATAATTTACAAACCATAACTAAATAGAAAGAAAAATTACAACAAAGCCTTATGATGACATCAAAATATTATTCTTGAAATTCTTAAATTAAAAATAGATGAGAAATCTGTTGTTCTCATAATATGACAAATATGTAAAAAAATTAGAATCCAATTAATATACGTCCATTAATAAGCCAACTTAGTTTATGTCTCCAAGGATATAACAAATTAGAATGAAAAACAGGATTAACAAATAAAAAAGACAGAAGGCTCATACAGTTTCCACTCCAAAGAAATTGTGAAAAATATTCGCCAGTCATTATCGTAATCTACGGTATATAATTTAGAAGAAGATCCTCTTACTCCTCAACCAAATGTTTAAACTATTGAAATTTATTTAGAAAAGATTAATTTACTAACAATTAAAAACCAACAAACTTGATATGATAAATATAACTTTTTCTGAAGCTGAAATTATAAAAACCATTTAAAAAATCTTAAAGCAAGGAAAACTCCTGTGCCCGACGGCTTTTCAAATGAGTTTTATAAAAAAAATTGTTGGATCCTCACCTATCTAAAATTTTCAACTATGGCACATTCGAAGGTGAATTTCCTAAAGTGACAATTACTATGACACCAAAACCTAATATAGATCAGAGTTTAGTAACTAGTTATAGGCCAATCACTCTTACAAATTCAGATATAAATATGTATTAAAAAATTCTATCCTGGTCAGTAAGCTTCAAAAGTCCATCCTTTTCTTATTCATAAAAACCAAGTAGGTTTTTTAGAAGGCCACCAAACAACTGATGGAATGAGAAGAGCAATTCATTTAATTGTATTTTTAAGTAAGTCAGAAACTCCTCCTGTTATGTTGGCATTGGATGCGGAGAAGGCTTTCGACAGAATCAACTGGGAATTTTTAAAATAAACATTATACAAATTTGGTTTTATTGAGCAGAGTATTAAGAACCTCATGGTACTATACTCTCACCCAACGGCTAAGATTTTAGCCAATAATCATCTGTTTATTGCCTTCCCCATTGCTGGTTGATCTCACCAGGAGTGTCCACTATCCATATTGTTGTTTGCCTTCATTAATGAACCAATGGCAGAACTAATTAGATCTTACTTTAAAATTAAAGGGATACTTACTAAAAAGAGGAAATTTAAGATTAGTCTGTTTGTGGACGATATAATTCTATATTAAATTACCCTAAGAATTCAATCAGAAAGTTATTTAAAACATTGAAAGGGTTCGCTGAGGTCTCATCCTATAAAATTAATAAAAAGAAATCAAAGATTTTTCTTTTCTATATAGAAGACTCTAAATCTTATATTAAAAACTTAACTACCTTTGAGTGGAAGGAGAATTGTATTAGCTACCTTGGTAATAATCTATCTAAATATTCCCAAACACAATTGAAATTAATTTAACCCCTTAGAGACAGCCCAAATTTTTGAAATCTGAACAGTATCCCTTATGTGGTAATAACTCTGGAATGCTTCAACAAATCCCAATGATTTTGAGAATGTTTTTTCGTGACATGTTGTACTTTATGTTAATGGTTAATTTACGTCTATATGTTTTGTGTTTATAAAAAAATCTGAAATTTGACAAAAATGTAAAAAAAAATGGAATTTTTAAACTTTGATTATCCCTTTTATTCAGATTGTCATACCACAGAAAATCAATAATAAATATCGCTTCCCATATGTCGGCTTTACATCAACACCATTTGTAAAATGTTATTTTATTTTGTTAGTCTTTTAGGAGGTTTAAAAATGTAGCAGTAATTTTTCATTTTTTCAAGGAAATTTGCAAAACTTATTTTTTTGAAGGACATATTCAGGTTTGAAGTGACTTTAGGGGTCTTAGAAATTAGAAAACCTCCAAAAGTGATAGTATTTTAAAAACAGCACCCCTCGATATATTCAAAACTGTTGTTAGATAGTTTATTAACCCTTCAGGTGATGTTAAGGAATGAATGTAAAGTATCATGACAGGAAAGAAAAAATGTATTTTTATCACTTAAATGTCGCCGACTTTTGAACAGGCCACTGTAGCTGGGAAACTCTAAGGCCGCCATTTGGCTGTGAACTGCCATGGCAAACATAAGTACCACCGAATCATGATCACATGGTGCTGATGGGGTTAAAGAGGGAGCCCCCACACTCTCTTAACCATTTATATGATGTAGTCACTATTGACAGCAGCATCTAAGGGGTTAAACAGATATGGACGGTAGTGATCGTGGCTGATACAGCTAGTTGTCGGCTATAGTGTACTGTACAGCTGATAGCTGCTGGATTGTCACCTGTATGGGGATGCTATTCTCTTATATCTCATGTCAGTAAAAAATCTTACTTGGAAATATATTGGTGACCTAATAAAAAAAATAATAAAAAGATATTTAAATATCCCCACAATTAGCCCTTATTTCCTTGGAAATGGAACAAGTTGACCAAAAATTTAGACCAATTGTGATGCATTATTTTTTTAAAGGTCAAAAACTTTATAGCCTCAAGCTGGAAATAAACAGCAGTACCAAACTTACAGGATATTGTTGAGAAAATATGTTCACATAATTCTTATGAACAAATATATACAATCATAAATGACTCTTGGAAGAAATATTTACATAAATGGGAACAATGGTCAGAGTATATAGAATATCTTTAATGTAGAAGTATAATCTCTTTTCTTTGATTTAAGTTTGCTGTGATCTGTTATAAAAAAAAGGTTTGTACAACCAATGTTGCTATATGTAAACATAGTGTAGACTAATTCAGTGCTCCTTATATTTTATATAACCTGTTTTATCCCTTATCTATTTATATAATTGCCTTTTAAATATTTTCATTTCCTGTTCTGTCCAGATGACACCGTAACCCAGAATTCCAAGCGGAGGAAGTTCATCGACCACCATATTGGGGCACCCAAGAGAAAAACTGCTGCTGGTACCAACCCATTGCGCGGTACCACCAGTGTAACACCGTCTCACCACACACACTGTATACGCCGTATGCACCACACACATACACTCACACACACACACACACTCACACACACACTATACACTGTATGCACCACACACACACAAACACTCACATTCACACTCACACATTCAGACTCACACTCACTCTCGCACTCACTCACACTCATGAAGCCTCCTGCACGGTACCACCAGTGGAGCACCATTGCACTGCGCTTGCGCAAATTCCGCGCAGGTGCAGTGAATAATTTGGCTGATCCCAGTGGCAGATGCACGACGAGTCTACAGACAGAGGAAGCCTGTCACATTAAAGGGGTTTTCCCATGAAGGAAAGTTCATTTTAAAAATTGTCTGTGTCTGACCGTGTATGGAGCATACCACATCTCCTGGGTAGGGGAGGAAGCAAAAGACAATACTGACATTACAGCAGAAGATCACAGAGGATTCATTTTGTGAGGTAAAATATTTCACTGACTGTTTTTAAACAATATTTAACCTCACAAAATGTATCCTCTGCGATCTCCTGCTGCTATGTCAGTATTGTCTTTTGCTTCCTCCCTTGCCCAGGAGCTGTGGTATGTTCTGTACACAGTCAGACACAGGGGTGAGAGAGACAGAACACAGGGTGGAGACGGCTCAAATGGGGCAGCACATGATGGTAGAACACAGCACAGGAAGGAGAGAGATGGGAGACAAGGGGGATAGCACATGGGATAGACAGGTCAAAGAAGAGAGCACAGATGGGAGAAGTCAGCATATGGGGAAAGAGAGAATGGATAGGTGGGTGAGCACATGGGAGGAGAGATTCTCAATGCTGCAAAGCCTGCCCCCATCATGACATTACATTGCAATAGCATCGGGCCTCCATCTAGTGTGTCATATTTTTCTTCCCTCCACCTCTTATCTCTAATAAATGTTCAGCCTTTCTAATCTTTTTCCATCTATTTGTTATTAAAATTATTAGTATTTTATGTATAAAAGCATAATATACAATGTATATTGCTAATTATTTTGTTTATATGTTTTTAATAAGTTAAAAATCATAATAAAAATAGTCTATATTTTGGCCACGATATGCAAGCTTCGAACCTGCACCAATGGTCCCCACTAGAGTTGAGCAAAACAGGTCTGTCAGATTAAAAAGTCGCCGACTATAGCCAAAATCGAGTTTTGTCAACCGAAACACAACCATAGCATGAGGTCAGCCATGCGGTCGTTGAAACGAGCTCCAAAGTCGTATTTCCCAGAATGCTTGCAGGCGCCTTTTTTCAGCCAATGAGCAAGGATGTACACTGTGGGCAACGAGATGACATGCGCAGCGTCCACCACCATCGTAGAGAAGGGCATTGCAGTCATTGGCTTGCTTTGGGGGGCGTCATAGTGTCTATAAAAGCCCTGACCGCCGACCTCCATTTTACTTCTGGCGTTCTTAACAATAGGGAGAGGTTGCTGTTTATCAGAAGGGAGAGAGAGAGGGCTGTAAAGCTAGAAGAAGTTCTTATGTGCTTGTGCTGATAGCAATTGTGCTGTACAGTTAGTGTGCAGTGGCAGGGGAGGATTTTCTTGTGTGCAACAGCGCTGGTTCTTAGGCTGCCTGATAGCTGTATTGCTGTGTGTACACTGCTGTGCAGGCTGCTTTTTACACAGCACTAATACTTTTATTCTTTTTTTCTGCACAGTTACCGAGCATTCATTTTTCCCACACCGTATAGAGCTGTACGCTTCTCACACACTACCGTGTACTGGCTGGTATCACGGACAAATACATGCTGACTATCTGTGTGTGACTCTGGAAATAAATAGGGAGATTTAAATTTTCCCCTACATCGCATACAGCTGTACGCTTCTCATATAGTACCATATATCTGCTGTTTGTATTACGGTCAAATCTACACTGAGAGAGCATCTGTGTGTGACTCCGGAAATAAATACAGAGATTTAAATTTTCCCCTACACCGTATCCAGCTGTATGCTCCTCATATAGTACTGTATATCTGCTGGTATTACGGTCAAATTGTCAAATCCATACTGAGTGAGCGTCTGTGTGTGACTCCGGAAATAAATACAGAGATTTAAATTTTCCCTTACACCGTATCCAGCTGTATGCTCCTCATACAGTACCGTATATCTGCTCTTTGTATTACGGTCAAATCCATACTGAGTGAGCATCTGTGTCTGACTCCGGAAATATATACGTAGATTTAAATTTTCCCCCAAACAGTATACAGCTGTCCTCTTCTGATACAGTACTGTATATGCGCTCTTTGTATTACGGTCAAATCCATACTGAGTGAGCGTATGTGTGTGAGTCCGGAAATATATACGGAGATTTAAATTTTCCCCAAAACAGTATACAGCTGTCCGCTTCTGATGCAGTACCGTATATCTGCTCTTTTAATTATGGTCAAATCCATACTGAGTGAGCATCTGTGTCTGACTCCGGAAATATATACAGAGATTTAAATTTTCCCCTACACCATATACAGCTGTACGCTCCTCATACAGAACCATATATCTGCTGGTATTTTTGGTACATTTTCCCAATCATGAGGAAGTATGGTGGAAGAGGCCGCTGACGTGGACGGGGGGGGCAGCTTGTATTGATTGTGGTGTTGGTGCATCTGCTGATAGTGCCAAAAGCACAATAGCACCTAAGGCAGGAGGTGTTGAGCCTGCGTCATCGTCTGGCTCCAGAAGGCCTGGAAGGCTCCCTTTTCTGGGAGTAGGTAAACCGCTTTTAAAGCCGGAGCATCAGGAACAGGTTTCAGCTTACATTGCGGAAATAGCCTCCAGCTCTGTCGCCTCCTCTTCTGAAGTCTCAAAAAATGCAAGCACTGAGTCATTGTTATTGGCAAAGCAGCTGGGCCTGATGGCCTCAGCCCATGTGTCTTCAGAGCATGTGCAAACCAACTGTTTACTGTCTTCCAGCACCTGTTTAACTGGAGCCTTCAATCACAGGGGGTACCAGAACTGTGGAAGACCACCTGCCTGGTGCCGGTTCCTAAGACCACTTTTCCAACTTCCCTACATGACTATCGTCCAGTGGCCTTAACATCGCATGCTATGAAGTCCTTGGAGAGAATGATACTCGCCTACTTGTGCCCGAGGGTGAGGGCCTACACTGACCCCCTGCAGTTTGCGTACCAGCAGAGATTGGGGGTGGATGATGTGGTAGTGTCTCTGCTACATACAATGCATTCGTTCTTGGACAATGATGAAACTGCAGTGCGCGCCATGTTTTTTGACTTCTCTAGTGCTTTCAATACCCTACAGCCGCTCTTACTACGTAATAAGTTGACTGATATGGCGGTAGATGAGGGGATGGTGAACTGGATAAGTGACTACCTGACAGACAGGCCGCAGTTTGTAAGTATGGGGGAGGTGGTATCTGACAGTGTACGAAGCAGTGTTGGAGCCCCTCAGGGAGTGCTGTCACCCTTCCTCTTCACATTGTATACAGCTGACTTTCAGTATAAATCTGATTTTTGTCACCTCCAAAAATTCTCAGATGACTCCGTGATTGTAGGGGGCATTGTGGGGAGCCGGGGAGAGGAGGACTATAGAAGGGTGGTTTCTGACTTTGTGGATTGGTGTCAGACTAACTGTCTAGAACTAAATGTAAAGAAAACCAAGGAGATGGTGGTGAGTTATAGAAGGATAAAGGAGGATTACTTACCAATCACCATTGCTGGCCAGGAGGTTGAGATTGTTGAGAGCTACAAATATTTGGGGGTTCACCTTGACAGTAAACTTGATTGGAGGTGTCATACAGAAAAGGTCTACAAGAAGGGAATGAGCAGACTGTACTTTCTGCGGAAGCTCAGGTCATTCAATGTGTGCTGTAAAATGCTGGAGATGTTCTACCAGTCCGTTGTAGCAAGTGCCATCTTTTTTGCTATCATTTGCTGGGGCAGTAGTGTGCGAGTAGCTGACGCTAACAAGCTCAACAAACTTATCAAGAAGGCAAGTGCAGCTGTTGGCCTCCATCTTTACTCTTTTGAGGAGGTATTGGAGGATAGAATTCAGAAGAAGTGTAGGGCTATAATGAACAATAATACACACCCCCTATACGAGCTGTTCTTGAAGCAGAAGAGCACATTCAGCAGCTGTCTAATCCTATTAAGGTGCAAGAAGGAGAAATTCAGGAAATTGTTTGTACCTGTCATGGTTTACTGGGTTCATGGATCAGGTAGTCGTGGGGTTAACTTGGTTGGCCTCTTTCTGGGTCCTGGGAGGCTTTTTATAGCCTCACTGTGAGGCCAATCTTTGTCGTTTATACTCTGACCTTTGGCTGAGTGTGTCTGACCCTGTGCTTGTGCCAGTGCGTTGTGCCTGTGCTACGTTTTGTCTGTCTGGTTCTGATTTGGCTGTGTCACTGTTACGAGTTTTGCCTGTCCCTTTTGTACTGCGTTGCTCCCTCTGTGTATGATCCCTGGGCTGTGTTCTGATTATTCTCTGCCTGCTCCTTTTGTACTGTGTTGCTCCCTCTGTGTATGACCTGGCTATCCTGACTATCCATTCTGTCTATGCCCCTTGGTAACTGTGTCCCGTAGTTACCCTTCTAGGAGTTTTCCTTCACCTCATAGCTCTCTGGAGCTTAGGCCACGCCCCTAGGCAGTGAGGTGATTGCAGGTCCTCCGGCCTGAAGCATTCTCTATCTGCTACTGCTGCCTCCGAGAGACGTGTGGCCGGCTCCGCCTCTTGGCAGTCAGGTGCTGAAGGTCCTGTTCCTCAGAAACACACGTCTTCCCTGCTGCGGCTCTGCTATACAGGTATCTTTGGGCCCAGTTTGTTCACTCAGGACACACGCACTGGCTCAGTGAGCAAGTGCAGTGCGGTGTCCCTGACATTATAAACGACCATTACATTTTTTTTTCTTAGGGGGAGATTTAGGAGTGTTAATCCCATGGATCCCATGCAGGTATTAGCAGGTCAGGTGAAACATCTGACGCAAAGGTTCCAGGAGTTGAATGTTGAGCAGCGCATGATGGCTCAGACCCAGCAGCAGCTGGTAGATACCGTACAGGGGGCTGTCGCTAAGCATTTCCTCGCACAGATTGTACGGTTACATGGGGTACCTATGAATATTGTATCTGGCAGAGGGGCACAATTTGTGGCCAAGTTTTGGCGGACTTTTTGCAAAAGGTTGGGGATATCTTTGTCCTTTTCCTCAGCCTACCACCCAGAGAGTAACGGGCAGACGTAGCGCACCAACCAGTCGCTTGAACAAATTCTTCGATGTTTGATTTCTACTCTGCAAAGCGACTGGTGTGATGCCCTACCGTTAGCAGAGTTCGCCTGCAACAACCGTACCAATCAATCTACCGGTAGGTCACCGTTTTTTATTAATTATGGTTTGAACCCTCATTGTGGTGAATTCTCACGTTTAGATTCGGCTGTCCAGGAGCTGAGGACTGTATTAACCGAATTAGGGATCTGTGGTCAAAAGTTCGGTTAAATATGTTCAGGGCTCAGGAGACTTATAAGCGTTTTGCAGATAAAAAAAGGAACCCTGCTCAGGTGTTGCAGTGTGGGGACAAGGTGTGGCTCTCCATGCGAAACATAAGTCTTCGCCTGCCCTCCGCCAAACTGGGACCCAAGTTCATAGGTCCCTATGAGATCATTGAGGTAATGAACCCTGTGGTGTATCGTCTTCGCCTCCCCCCGCTTTGAAACTCCATAACGTATTCCATAGATCCTTGCTAAAACCCTTGGGATCGGTAGTAGAAGAACTAGCTGCTGTTCCCTCCCCAGTCTTGGTTGATGGGCACATGGAATTTGAGGTACAACATATTGTAGACTCCCGGCGGTCTCGGGGGTCCTTACAGTACCTAGTGCATTGGAGGGGGTACGGTCCAGAGGACCTGTCATGGGTGCTGGCCAGATTGGTACATGCTGACCGTCTGGTTTGGGCATTCCATGCTCGGAATCCTGGGAAACCTGGGGGTCCAGAGGCCCCCCATTAAGAAGGGGTACTGTCATGGTCTACTGGGTTCTTGGATCAGGTAGTCGCGGGGTTAACTTGGTTGGCCTCTTTCTGGGTCCTGGGAAGCTTTTTATAGCCTCACTGTGAGGCCAATCTTTGTCGTTTATACTCTGACCTTTGGCTGAGTGTGTCTGACCCTGTGCTTGTGCCAGTGCGTTGTGCCTGTGCTACCTTTTGTCTGTCTGGTTCTGATTTGGCTGTGTCCCTGTTACGAGTTTTGCCTGTCCCTTTTGTACTGCGTTGCTCCCTCTGTGTATGATCCCTGGGCTGTGTTCTGATTATTCTCTGCCTGCTCCTTTTGTACTGCGTTGCTCCCTCTGTGTATGACCTGGCTATCCTGACTATCCATTCTGTCTATGCCCCTTGGTAACTGTGTCCCGTAGTTACCCTTCTAGGAGTTTTCCTTCACCTCATAGCTCTCTGGAGCTTAGGCCACGCCCCTAGGCAGTGAGGTGATTGCAGGTCCTCCGGCCTGAAGCATTCTCTATCTGCTACTGCTGCCTCCGAGAGACGTGTGGCCGGCTCCGCCCCTTGGCAGTCAGGTGCTGAAGGTCCTGTTCCTCAGAAACACACGTATTCCCTGCTACGGCTCTGCTATACAGGTATCTTTAGGCCCAGTTTGTTCACTCAGGACACACGCACTGGCTCAGTGAGCAAGTGCAGTGCGGTGTCCCTGACAGTACCTACTGCTATGGGGATGTATAATAATTTCTTAAGGGTGGTAGAAAATAATGACTGATGGCTGGTGTACTAATGTCAATTAACATTGACTTATATACACCTGAACTACACACATTTATTTATTATGTAATGTTGGTATACCTGTGCAAGATTTTTGTCCTAATAATTTATGTACTGCTGTTTGTTTTGCTGCTGTAATACTGTAATTTCACCCCGGGATCAATAAAGTGTATTGTATCGTATAGTATCAGTGCATTCTCCTGGTCAGGAACAACACCTTTCTTTGTGTCCTTCACCCCCACCAAAACTGAAGGTCACACTTCAGATTACTCCCTGGAGCTCTTTTCACATACCATGCCTGGGTTATCAAGTGAAATCCTGAATTCCCCAGTCCAAGATGAATATGACATGGAGTGCACTGATGCACAGCCACTGCTATATGATTCTGCTGGTACATTCATCCAGAGCACTGCATTGCCCTCGCAGTCTACTAAGCAGTCTACTGAGCCAGATTCTGACCCTGATGAAACCCAGGTGCCCCTTCCCGCATACTATACCATACTATACCACCTTACACGGTGACACAGAGGAAGGTGCAGATGAAACTGAAGAGGAGGTGATGGATGACCCAGTTGTTGACCCAGATTGGCATCCATTGGGGGAAGAGAGTGCAGCTGGCAATAGCTCAGAAGAAGAGGAGTATCCGCAGCAGGCATCGACATCGCAGCTGCGGTTATCTGGCAGACCCGTAGCAGTCTAAAAACGTGTTAAAAAAACAAAAAGTTGTGCAGGACAGCTTGGCCAGACGGTCAAATTAGCACAGCGTGTAAGCACTGAAAAGTTTACCAATAGTAGGAAGAGTGTAGTGTGGCACTTTTTTGACAAAAATCCTATTGATGAGGCAAAGGTTATCTGTAAGAAGTGCTGAAGGACCTTAAGCCTAGGGAAAAATCTCAGACATTTGCATACCAGTTGCATGCTTAGACATGTAAACACCATGCACTTGCAAGCGTGGACGGACTACAAAACCTCAGCAGCTTTTGAGCGCCTACATTGCCAAACTGATCTCATTAGAGATGATGCCCTTCCGTTTGGTTGAAAGTGCAGCGTTCTGAGAGCTCACGGCCTACGCTGTCCCACGCTATGACCTACCCAGTCGGCACTTCTTTTCTAGAAAAGCCATCCTTGCCCTCCACCTGCATGTGAAAGACCGCATTGTCCATGGACACAAACAATCAGTGAGTGGAAAAGTGCACCTCACAACAGATGCATGGGCCAGTAGGCATGGCCAGGGCCATTACATGTCCATCACTGCGCACTGGGTTAATGTTGTGGATGCAGGGTCCACAGGGGACAGCGGCGGTGGGACAGTGCTGCCTAGCCCACGGTATAGGCAACAGTTGGCTGTAGGCGTTCGACCCTCCTCCTCCTCCTCCTCCAGAAGCGAAAGCTCGTCGACATAGCGCAGTCGCATGAGCACTCCATCCGCAGCTGCCAGTGTTGCACACGAGGTGTCCCACTATCGAACAGCTAGTGGTAAGCGTCAGCAGGCTGTTTTAAAGATTATGTCTTTGGGCGACAACAGACAAACCATGGAGGTACTGGCCGACTGCTTGCAGTGAGAAACTGAGTCATGGCTGGGCAGTCTACATCTTGAGCCAAGCAAGGTATTCAGTGATGATGGCCGTAATTTTGTGGCAGCCATAGCCCTGGCAAAACACATACCTTGCCTGGCTCACACCTTGAACCTGGTGGTGCAGTGCTTCATAAATAATTATCCGGAGTTACCAGCCCTGCTCCATAAGGTGTGAAGACTGTGCTCTCTCATCCATCGCTCGCCCGCAGACTCCAGTCGTATGCAGAGGCTGCAGCAATCGCTCCACCTCCCAAGCACCGCCTAATCATAGACGTTGCAACAAGGTGGAACTCCACCATGCACATGCTTGAAAGACTGTGCGAACAGAGGCAGGCAATGCATTTGTGGGAGGATACACGGGCAGGCAGTTTAAGGGCAGACATCAGGTTGTCGGGTGTGCAGTGGTCAAAGCTGAAAGACCTCTGTAAAGTCCTTCAGTGCTTTGAGGAATGCACACGGCTGGTAAGCGCAGACGATGCCATCATAAGTATTAGCATACCACTTATGCGTCTGCTCATGCAAACTTTGATGCACATTAAGGATCAGGCGTCTGCAGCGGAGGAGGAGGAGGGAAGCCTTGATGACAGTCAGCGATTGTCTGCTCAGGGAACTGTCCTGGATGAGGTGGAGGAAGAAGAGGAAGAGGAGGAGGAGGGGGATCATTATTTTGGGGAGAGGATGCTTCTCAGGGGCAAGAGAAAATGTTCGCTTGCCAAGGTCAGTTACAGGGTTTGTGTGTGACTGGAGGGATGTGGATTTGGCAGAAAGTGCTCCTCCACCCAACACTGGCAGTGCATCATTGACACTTGGAACATTGGCCCACATGTGTGATTATCTCTTGCGTATCCTAAAAAGGGACCCCCGCATTGCCAAAATTATGAAGGATGACGACTACTGGTTGGCCAGCATCCTCGATCCATGCTATAAAGGCAAATTACAGAACATCATGCCACAGGAGAATGTTATGTTTTGGTAGCTGAGGAGAGCAGGCAAAAACGGCAATACACCAGAGAGGTTGTAATCTACTGGATTGCAGTACCCTGACTAACCACCACAACTAAAGGCAGCCGAGGAGCGTTCCTACGTTGGTCCTAGACGCCTCGTCACAGCCTGAGAGGCTAACTACACATAAAGATAGAAAGAGGAAAGTTATCTGCCCCGGAGCAGATCCCCAAAGAACATAGGAAGCCCCCAAACATGTAATGGCGGTTAGACAAGAGGAAATACAGACACAGACAGAAAATAGTATGAGCAAACGCTGGGACCCAATCTGCCTAGACAGAAAAGGATAGGAAGGATACTTACTGCAATTCCAAAAAAACCCTAAAAAAAGCCAACGCTACTAATTGCAAAAACACCTGAGATCACACGACCTCTACCACCTAAATTAGTTCTCTGGTGTAACAAAACTAAGCCGCAGCCACAGGAAAAACTGGAAAAGGCAAATGAACAAACAACAGTGGCTCCAGAGGAACCGAGAGGAGACCATGCCCCCCGAAGAGGGGAACCTGGCCAACCTCACAGAAATGCAGAGAAAAATGCAAATGGCAAGCACAAAATTAAAAAACAGAAAATATCTTATCTGAGAGCAGGAGAAGAGGCAAGACTCAGCAAGCTTCCAAGTGAACCAGGAACCACAGTTGAGACAAGAACAATTGATCACCGGCAACCATGATGGGGGGAAACCTCCCTTATATCCAGCCAGTCTGTAATTCCTGATTGCCAATCCTCATTGAATGGTTCAGTACTGTTTGTAACCACCAGAGGGAGCTTCTGCTCAGAATTCATTTCTAAAACATTCATACCAGTTGGTCCAAGATGCCTCGTCACAGCCTGAGAGGTTAACTACACCTAAAGATAGAAAGAGTAAAGCTATCTGCCCCGGAGCAGATCCCCAAAGAACATAGGAAGCCCTCAAACATGTAATGGTGGTTAGACAAGAGGAAATACAGACACAGACAGAAATTAGTATGAGCAAACGTTGGGGCCCAATCTGCCTAGACAGAAAAGGATAGGAAGGATACTTACTGCAATCCAAAAAAACCCTAAAAAAATCCAACGCTACTAATTGCAAAAACACCTGAGATCACACGACCTCTACCACCTAAATTAGTTCTCTGGTGTAACAAAACTAAGCCGCAGCCACTGAAAAAACTGGAAAAGACAAATGAACAAATAACAGTTGCTCCAGAGGAACTGAGAGGAGCCCAAGCGCCCCGGGGAGGGGAACCTGGCTAACTTCACAGAAATGCAGAGAAATATGCAAATGGTAAGCACAAAAACAAAAAACAGAAAATATCTTATCTGAGAGCAGTAGAAGAGGCAAGACTCAGCAAGCTTCCAAGTGAACCAGGAAACAACGTTGAGACAAGAACAATTGATCACTGGCAACCATGATGGGAGGGAACCTCCCTTATATCCAGCCAGTCTGTGATTCCTGATTGCCAATCCTCATTGAATGGTTCAGTACTGTTTGTAACCACCAGAGGGAGCTTCTGCTCAGAATTCATTTCTAAAACATACACAACAGGAGAACCTAGAGCTAATATTGGCGAAGAAACAAGCAACTCTGGTAAACCGTTTGTTAGAGGCATTCCCAGCACACAGCAGTGGTGCAGGTTCTACCACGAGCAGTACAGGGCATCATGGAAGAGGTGTTCGTGGTGCACACAGCTGAAGTGGAGTTGGAGACAGGGGTTTCATGACCATGTTGTGGATTGATTTCTCGAGGACCGCTCTCACGACTGGTAATACTGAATCGATTGCAACAGACAGCAGTTGTCAACTATGGTTCAAAATTACCTCTCCTCCCCTATCGATGTTCTCCCTCACAGTTCATTCCCCTTTGACTACTGGGCCTGTAAACTGGACACCTGGCCTGAATTGGCACAATGTGCCTTACAGGAGATCGCTTGCCCTGCTGGTAGTGTGCTATCAGAAAGAGTTTTCAGTGCTGCTGGATCAATTCTGACAGAAAGAAGGACTTGGCAGTCGACCCAAAATGTAGGTGATATCACCTTCATTAAAATGAACCATGCCTGGATTTCAAAGGATTTTGTACCATCTTCCCCTGATGACACATAGGTTGCGATCAAAATGGCTCGCTTGGTCCTCCTCTTCCACCAACTTCTCCAATTCCTCCATTTGCAGCTGCTGAATGTCCAGCCTACACCTCAACATATGCTAGTTTTTCCACCTCCCTAACTGGGCTGTACCCCCCCAGGGCTGGCGTCAGCACCTGGCGCACCCGGGCAAGTGCCGAGGTCCTGAGCAGGTGGGGGCCTACTCGCCGTCAGAGACACCAGCATACTATGAGGGGCCCTGTGCCAGTGCCGGCACCCACGACTGGGCCCCCCCTGCTTGCTCAGGGCCCCAGCTCTTGCAATACTGTGACGTCTTCTGCGTTTCCTGACAGTGACATTCAGGTCAGAGAGCGCGATGACGTCACGTCTGTGCGCCCTCTGCCTGAACAGTCACAGTGCAGAGAGCTGAAAGATGGCGACGCCGAGTAGTCCAGAGTAGAGCAGTGCCCAGCAAGGAGAGGTATTTAAATTTTTTAATGTTTGGAACAATATAAGGGGAGCATTATACACTGGAGAATTATATATGGGGCCCATCATACACTTGAGCATCATAGATAGGGCCCATTATACACTGGAGCATTATATATGTGGCCCATCATACACTGGAGCATTAAATACAGGGTCATTATACATTGGAACATCATATATGGGGCCCATTATATACTGGAGCATCTTATAAAATGGGAGGACCTGTGCACAGCATATACCCTATGGGAATAAACATGCTAGAATTAGGAGGAAACCACTATGGCTAAATAGAGCTGTAAGGGGCGCAATAAGTGACAAAAAGAAAGCGTTTAGGGAATTAAAGCAAGTAGGTAGTGATGAGGCATTAAATAAATATAGAAGATTGAAAAAATTCTGTAAAAAGCAAATCAAGACAGCAATGATTGATGCAGAGACTCATTGCCAGAGAAAGTAAAAATAATCCCAAAATATTCTTTAACTACATAAATAGCAAGAAACTAAAAAATGATAGTGTTGGTCCCCTTAAAAATAGTCTGGGTGAAATGGTGGATGAGGATGAGGAAAAAGCCAATATGCTAAATGACTTTTTTTCAACTGTATTTACACAAGAAAATCCCATGACAGATAACATGATCAGTGATAAAAAAAATGTGTCTATTAAATGTCACCTGCTTAAACCGGCAGGAAGTACGGCGGCGTCTAAAAATCACTAAAATTGACAAATCCCCGGTAGTGTTGAGCGATACTGCTCGATATCTAAAAATATCTGATCGGAATGGTATCTCCGATATCACTAAAATATCGGCGATACCCGATACCGATACCGGAAGTCCCATGTAAGTCTATGGGAACCAAATATCGACATTAAAAAAAAAACATTCTTGCCTTGTTGGTTAATTGTACATGAAGGAAAACAACAAAGAGTAATGTAGAATGTATTGGGGGAGGTTGAGGAGACAATAAAGGCATACATGTTTAACCCAATGCATTGGAATAGCATTAATATATTTTTTTTTGGAAATACGTTTGGATTGACGAACAAATTGACAATGTTGTTAACCTTTTTTCTATTTTGGCAAATATGTATGTTTCACAACTTCCATGCTCTTCACCTTTTTAACTTTTGCCAGTGCCACACTTTCTCCTTCATAATCTTCAGCAGCATCATCTTTCTCATCAAATTATTCTTCATCTTCACCTTCTTAATCTTCTTCTTAAACTTCTTGCTATTCATGTTTTTGTTTACATTACTCATATTGTTATTATTAAACTATTAATCTTCTTCATATTCAAATTCTTCATCTTCTTCCTCTTCATCTTCTTCATCATATTCTTATTTGTGACAGAGATTCCTCTACTTGTAATCTGTAAAAGTATGAATTTTTCATTCTTCCGTTCTTGCTGTCACAAAAGATTTAAATTACAACAGTATTTGTCCGTGTTCAGTTTAGCCTGCAGCAGCAGGCATTTTCCAGGGGCACCACGAGGAGGAACGGACTCACCCCCATACACTGCTTAGTCTTCTTCTGCTTAGAATTTAGAGCATATATTTTGCTCTTCATTTTGGTCTTATACTTCATGTTCTTCTGCTTTTTGATCTTCTGTTTATTGTTCTTCTGTCTGTTGTTCTGTATCTTGTAGTTTGTCTTAACCTTCTTTGTCCTGTTGGTGATCTTCTTCAGGGTAATCTTTTATTTTTTCTTTGTGATGGTTTTCAGGCTGGTTGGCTTCATGCTCGTCGTCCTTGTTGTCGTCATCTTCTTCTGGGTGGTCTTTAAGGTCGTCTAATTTCAGAGAACCAGCTGACGTTACTGGAACCCGGACGGGTATCAGATGGAACAAGAGACAATGGAAGTAACGAGGACCAGCTGACTGTGCTGGAACCCGGAGGGGCAGCAGAAGGAAAAGAGGCAATGTCACAACCGCGTACCAGCTGACGTTACTGTGACACGGTTACTAAGCAGGAGGTACCTGTGCTCCAAAGCACTACCAAGGACCAGCAGACGTTGCTGGAACTCGTATACGGAGATGGAGGCACCTAGGCCAAAGGCACTGGGGAGAACCAGTTGACGGAACTGGACCCCGGACGGGTAGCAGAAGGAAAAGAGGCAATGTCACAACCGAGTACCAGCTGATGTTACTGTGACACGGTTACTAAGCAGGAGGTACCTGTGCTCCAAAGCACTACCAAGGACCAGCAGACGTTGCTGGAACTCGTATACGGAGATGGAGGCACCTAGGCCAAAGGCACTGGGGAGAACCAGTTGACGGTACTGGACCCCGGACGGGTAGCAGAAGGAAAAGAGGCAATGTCACAACCGAGTACCAGCTGACGTTACTGTGACACGGTTACTAAGCAGGAGGTACCTGTGCTCCAAAGCACTACCAAGGACCAGCAGACGTTGCTGGAACTCGTATACGGAGATGGAGGCACCTAGGCCAAAGGCACTGGGGAGAACCAGTTGACGGTACTGGACCCCGGACGGGTAGCAGAAGGAAAAGAGGCAATGTCACAACCGAGTACCAGCTGACGTTACTGTGACACGGTTACTAAGCAGGAGGTACCTGTGCTCCAAAGCACTACCAAGGACCAGCAGACGTTGCTGGAACTCGTATACGGAGATGGAGGCACCTAGGCCAAAGGCACTGGGGAGAACCAGTTGACGGTACTGGACCCCGGACGGGTAGCAGAAGGAAAAGAGGCAATGTCACAACCGAGTACCAGCTGACGTTACTGTGACACGGTTACTAAGCAGGAGGTACCTGTGCTCCAAAGCACTACCAAGGACCAGCAGACGTTGCTGGAACTCGTATACGGAGATGGAGGCACCTAGGCCAAAGGCACTGGGGAGAACCAGTTGACGGTACTGGAACCCGGACGGGTAGCAGAAGGAAAAGAGGCAATGTCACAACCGAGTACCAGCTGACGTTACTGTGACACGGTTACTAAGCAGGAGGTACCTGTGCTCCAAAGCACTACCAAGGACCAGCAGACGTTGCTGGAACTCGTATACGGAGATGGAGGCACCTAGGCCAAAGGCACTGGAGAGAACCAGTTGACGGTACTGGACCCCGGACGGGTAGCAGAACGCACCCATGAAAATGTAAGTTGACAGGACGCAAGCCGTCCGCAGTTACCGAATCACACAGTCCTACAGTGGGTGCTTGTCCTATTGTCACAATGGAAACAGCCTTTATTTACATATCCCACAGCACACATAGGAATCACCTAAACTGCAGGCACCATAGAGTCGGCTAACCCGAATGCAACACGACAGCACAACTTATTGGAGGATAATTGACGTTCACACTGCCAGGAAACAGCTGTCGTGCTGTAACCAGGCTGGCCAGGAGTCAGTACCCCTGCCAATTACTTACGAGCAACAAATGGCGGTGTTGTAGCCCAGGGAGTAGAGTTCAGGTGGTAGAAAGATGAACATAACAGGAGACATGGAAAACGTTGCCAAACAGTTATTTAATCTTAAAACGGACAGGCAAATTCAGTTGATATCCATGCCTTGTTCATTTTCAGAAAAGTAAGCCGGTCTACATTCTCTGAGGATAGTCGCATGCGACGGTCTGATAGTACACCACCTGCAGCACTAAAGACGCGCTCAGATAATACACTGGCAGCAGGGCAAGCCAGCACCTCCAATGCATACTGGCTAAGCTCTGGCCATGTATCCAACTTAGAGACCCAAAATTTGAAAGGGGAAGAGGCATCTGGGAGTACACTTAGAGGGAAAGACAAGTAGTCTGTCACCATCTTACGGAAACGTTGCTTCCTGGTGACTGGAGCCGTCTCGGATGGTGTAGACCTTGCTGGTGCTGTCACAAAACTTCGCCACATTTGTATCATACAGCTCTTGCCCTGTGCAGAGGCGCTGCTTGTGCTCCCTCTTGTTGTAGAGGTGTCTACACTGCCTCGACGCACAGAGCTGCTTTGTAAAGCAGTAGCAGCAGCATCTCTCTCGGCTGGAATGTACAAGAGTATGGATTGCACCAGTGTGTCTTGGTACTCCCGCATTTTATGGTCCCGGTTCCCCGGTGTGATGAGGGTTTGTAAGTTGTCCCGGTAGCGAGGGTCTAGGAGGGTGTACACCCAATAATCTGACGTGGTGAGAATGTGGGCGATGCGGCGGTCGTTTCTCAGGCACTGAAGCATGAAATCAACCATGTGCTGCAGACTCCCAACTGGCCAACAAAAGCTGTCCTGTGGAAGAGGCGTCATCTCTGCCTCCTCTGCATCACCCCACCCTCGCTCTACATACTGACTAGAGCGTTGTGTACCTCCCTCTGTAGGGATTTCTTCCTCCTCCATTGACTCCTCCTCCTCACAAAGTGAGCCCTGCCCAGCCCTTTGTGAGGAACCACGTTGCGCTGACTGTCCTGAAGGTAATAGAATTTGTGACTCTTCATCCTCCACCTCTTCCAAAACCTCTTCCTTTAGTGCTTTCAGTGATTTCTGAAGCAGGCAGATAAGGGGGACAGTCATGCTGACTAGTGCATCATCTGCACTCGCCATCCGCGTTGAGACATCAAACGCACGCAAAACGTCGCAGATGTCCTTCATAGAGGCCCACTCAGTAGTGGTGAAGTGTGGACGGCGCAAAGAGCGACTTGATTGCGCCTGATGCAGCTGATTCTCCATTACTGCTGTCTGCTGCTCACACAACCGCTCCAACATATGTAACGTGGAATTCCACCTGGTGGGTACGTCACATATGATGCGATGTTCAGGAAGGCGAAATCGGCGTTGCAGAGCAGCAATGCGCGATCTGGCTATGCTGGAACGTCGCAAGTGAGCGCACTCTAGGCGGACCTTCTGCAGCAGTCCAGCAAGATCCGGATAGTCCCTCAAAAAACTCTGCACGACCAAGTTGAGCACATGTGCCAGACATGGTATGTGAGTAAGGTTGCCAAGGCCCAGAGCTGCCACCAGATTTCGGCCATTGTCACACACTACCAAGCCTGGCTGGAGATTCGCAGGCAAAAACCACACGTCGCTCTCCTGCTTGATGGCATTCCATACCTCCTGCGCTGTGTGGCTTAGATTCCCCATTGAAATCATTTTCAGGACGGCCTGTTGACGTTTGGCCACGGCTGTGCTCATATCGGTCGTAACAGGTAAGCGTTCACGGGTCCATGTGGAGGTATACCGTGATGGCTCGTGCAGCGATGATTCTGAGGAACTGGAGTAGGAGGAGGAATCAATGTGTACAGACTGGATTCCTGCAATCCTTGGAGTTGGCAGAACACGTACAGCGCCACTGGCAAGATCTGTACCCGGCTCAACAACATTGACCCAATGGGCAGTGAGGGAAAGGTATCGTCCCTGGCCATGGGTACTGGTCCACGCATCGGTGGTCAGGTGGACCCTGCTACTGACGGCGTTTAGTAGCGCATGTTTAATGTTTCCCTCGACATGTTTTTGCAGAGCAGGGACGGCTTGCCTGCTGAAATAAAATCGGCTTGGCACATTATATTGTGGGACTGCCAATGCCATTAAGTTCCTGAAACTGTCAGTCTCCACCAGCCTGAATGACAGCATTTCAAGGGACAGGAGTTTTGCAATGCCAGCATTCAGAGCCTGTGCTCGTGGATGGTTTGCCGAGTATGGCCGTCTTTTATCCCATGTCTGTGCTACCGATGGCTGTTTTGTGGCCTGGGAGTGTGACGATGACTGTGAACTTGCTGCTGTGGGTGGAATAACAGTTTGTCTATGGACAACAGTGACCGAGGTTCTTCCATGGAGATCCTGTGAGGAAGCCGAACCAGGTGTGTGTGAGCTGGAGGTAGAGGCTCCAACACGACCTGAAGATGTAGGTGCTGCTGTAGGTTGGCCTACATCTCCAGTGTGTCTTTGTAACTCAGCTACGTGCTTTGTCCGTACATGTTTCCACATATTTGTGGTATTCAGGTTACTGATATTTTTACCTCTTTTAACTTTTTGCTTACACAGCTTGCATTTAACATAGCAAATATCATCTACAAGTCTGTCAAAAAAGGACCACGCAGTGCAAGTCACGGGAGCGCCAATTTTGACATTTCTAAGAGAACTGCTCCCAACAGGTGCCAAACTGGAGGCTACAGGCAAGCGAGTCTGCAGCCTACCTCTCCCTCCTCTTTGTACCGTTGGGCCAATCTCTTCCTCAGAGCTGCTCCCACCACCTTCCTGCTGCTCACGCCATGTTGGGTCTCGGACTTCATCATCTCCACTACCCTCTTCCAACACCTGCTGCTGTTGGATGGTCTGGGCAGCACCATGCTCCACAAAACCTGGCAACTGAGTCTCATCATCATCATGAGATGCGTTCTGCGGTGTGCTGTCCATCGGCACTGGCTCACCCGCCTCTTCAGATTGAGAGAGACACAGCTGTTGCGCATCACTGCATACTCCCTCTTCTTCAAATTGCAGAATGCTGCTTGCCTGTGCCCGTGTTTGCGAGCCAACAGATTCTGAGAACAGAAGCAGAGACTCAGCTGGCTCCTGTACAGAACTCTCTGACTGCCTGGGCAATTTGACAGGCGGTGAACAGACAGATGGTTGCTCAACAGTGTTGTGTTCCTGAGAGGAGGTGGAAGGAATTGAAGTCGATGCATTGGCTGCCATCTAACCAACAACGGCTTCAATTTGTTCTTCCCGCAGCAGGGGGGCACGCCGAGCTCCTACCAAAGTGCGCATAAAGGAACGCTCATGGGTAAAACTGGTGGATGCTGTGTAACTGAGGGCGGCAGCAGCCACAGAATCCCCACGTCCTCTCCCTGCTGAAACTCCACGGCCACGACCACGTGCCTTACTCCCTGCCTTCTTCATCTTGGTAGATTGATAAAGAAAGTCAGAAAAGTTATAAGGCCTAAGTGTGGTTATTACACAGAGACTGAAGTGAACACTGAAACACAACTGTTCACAATCTGTGAAAGGCTACTCCTTTGTCTACTTCTATAGTGTTTGCAACCAATGTATTGGATACGGATGGAAGCGCGTCACACTAATAGATTATATTTATTTTAAATGGAATGGAGCAGAACCAATTGGAGAGAAATGAAAAGGATGAGGCACTGAGACACGCTCAGCAGAGTACAAGGAGCAGTGCTTGAACAAGTAACTGGAGCGTGATGTGCACTCAAAAAATAAAAAACACAGACTGAAGTGAACACTGAAACACAACTGTTCACAATCTGTGAAAGGCTACTCCTTTGTCTACTTCTATAGTGTTTGCAACCAATGTATTGGATACGGATGGAAGCGTGTCACACTAATAGATTATATTTATTTTAAATGGAATGGAGCAGAACCAATTGGAGAGAAATGAAAAGGATGAGGCACTGAGACACGCTCAGCAGCGTACAAGCAGCAGTGCTTGAACAAGTAACTGGAGCGTAATGTGCACTCAAAAAATAAAAAACACAGACTGAAGTGAACACTGAAACACAACTGTTCACAATCTGTGAAAGGCTACTCCTTTGTCTACTTCTATAGTGTTTGCAACCAATGTATTGGATATGGATGGAAGCGCGTCACACTAATAGATTATATTTATTTTAAATGGAATGGAGCAGAACCAATTGGAGAGAAATGAAAAGGATGAGGCACTGAGACACACTCAGCAGAGTACAAGCAGCAGTGCTTGAACAAGTAACTGGAGCGTGATGTGCACTCAAAAAATAAAAAACACAGACTGAAGTGAACACTGAAACACAACTGTTCACAATCTGTGAAAGGCTAGTCCTTTGTCTACTTCTATAGTGTTTGCAACCAATGTATTGGATACGGATGGAAGCGCGTCACACTTATAGATTATATTTATTTTAAATGGAATGGAGCAGAACCAATTGGAGAGAAATGAAAAGGATGAGGCACTGAGACACGCTCAGCAGAGTACAAGCAGCAGTGCTTGAACAAGTAACTGGAGCGTGATGTGCACTCAAAAAATAAAAAACACAGACTGAAGTTAACACTGAAACACAACTGTTCACAATCTGTGAAAGGCTACTCCTTTGTCTACTTCTATAGTGTTTGCAACCAATGTATTGGATACGGATGGAAGCGCGTCACACTAAAATTTAAATTGCATGGAGCAGCAAGAATTACACTGAAGAAAAAAAAAAGAGTCTGTGAGTGACACGTGCAGATGCCTACAGACAGCGTTGCATGCAGAGCAAACTGCAGCGTCACCTGCACTCACACACACACCTTGCAGAGCTGTTAAAACAACACTGCAGGCAAAAGGAAGCTTTACACAGCGGTTGGTGCTAGCCTGCCTAAAGCACACTACACTAAATCGCAATCTCTAACTGTCCCTCAGAGTCAGCACAGCAGCGTTCTGTCCCTAACTGAATTCACAGCACAGTGACGCTAAAATGGCGGCGGCGCCTTTTATAGTGCATTCTGACATCATTTCAGCATCCAATCACAGCCATGCCATTAGTTAACATGACCGCAGCAGTACAGGATGTGCCCACACTTCTTAGGATTCCTCATTGGCTGACTAAAATCACATTGCCTCTCAAAGAATTATGGGAACTTCCGATTCCGGTATACGATATATGGAAAATATCGGAACAAAGTATCGAAAGGCCGATACAGCTAATATTGGCCGATACCCGATACTTGCGGTATCGTATCGCTCAACACTAATCCCCGGGCCCTGATGGGATACACCCCCGAGTACTGCAGGAATTAAGCACAGTCATAGATAGACCATTATTTTTAATCTTTAAAGATTCCATAATAACGGGGTCTGTACCACAGGACTGGCGTATAGCAAATGTGGTGCCAATATTCAAAAAGGGGGCAAAAACTGAACCTGGAAATTATAGGCCAGTGAGCTTAACATCTACTGTGGGTAAAATCCTGGAGGGTTTTTTAAGGGATACTATATTGGAGTATCTGAGGCTGAATAACCTCATGACACAGTATCAGCATGGGTTTACAAGGGACCGTTCTTGTCAGACTAATCTGTTAAGCTTTATGAAGGGGTAAGTTCTGGACTGGACCAAGGGAAAGCAGTGGACGTGGTGTTCATGGACTTCTCAAAAGCTTTTGATACGATGCCACACAAAAGGTTGATACATAAAATGAGAACAATGGGGATAGGGGAAAATATGTGTAAGTGGGTTAAGAACTGGCTCATGGATAGGAAACAAAGGGTGGTTAATAAGACAAGACTGGTGGTAGCGCTCACCTTGTCTTCTCCGAATGAGGCATTTTCCTGATGTCCCAAATAATCGAAAAGGGGATTCATCAGCGAAAATAACTTTACCCCAGTCCTCAGCAGTTCACTGCCTGTACCTTTTGCAGAATATCAGTCTGTCCATGATGTTTTTTCTGGAGAGAAGTGGCTTCTTTGCTGCCCTCCATGAGACCAGGCCTTGCTCCAAGAGTCTCCACTAGAGTTGAGCGATACTTTCCGATATCCAAAAGTATCGGAATCGGAATGGTATCGCCGATACCCAAAAAATATCGGCGATACCCGATACCGATACCGGAAGTCCCATGTAAGTCTATGGGAACAAAATATTGCAACTAAAAAAAACTCTTTCTTTCCTTGTAAACACTAAATATACACACATAGAATACATATATATATATATATATATATATACATGTCATTGTGACATATATATATACATATATGTATAGTTTATACACTTCTACATAGTAAAATATCCTCTGATTTAATTGCCGGTAAAGTCGGCTTCTGTGAAAAGACAGAAGCACCCGACATGAAATGACACTTGGTGTACATAGGGTTAACCATGTCTTTTCATGTCGTTTGCTATCTGATTTGCACAAACAATTACATGAGTGGCTGTGTGCAAAATTTCACACCTGTAGGGGTTAATTAAAGGTGTAAATTCGTTGTAAAAAAAACGGACTTTTTTGCTACGAATTTACACCTTTAATTAACCCCTACAGGTGTGAAATTTTGCACACAGCCACTCATGTAATTGTTTGTGCAAATCAGATATCAAACTACATGAAAAGACATGGTTAACCCTATGTACACCAAGTGTCATTTCATGTCGGGTTCTGCATTTTCACAAAAGCCGGCAATTGAATTAGCGGCTATTATACTATGTAGAAGTGTATGAACTATAAATATAAATATATATATATGTGTCACAAATTCAATGACATGTATATATATATATATATATGAGGTGTAAAATTGCTGAAAAAAAATGCGTGGGCTCCCGCCCTATTTTCGCATCCAGACAGACAAAGCCAGTGAGTGGGGGCAGATAATAATAGCCCAGAGAGGGACCATTTTTTTTGGCCCCCCCCGGCTACTTAACATCTGCCCCCAGACACCCTAGAAAGGGCAAATCTCTAATTAGATTTGCCCTTTCTGGCACTTTGCCCGTCTATTCCCATTGCCCTGTAGCGGTGGCGAATGGGTTAATAAGGGGTTAAAATGACCTTGCAATTGAAAGGTCACTTTAAGCCAGGTTAATAATTGAGAGCTGTCAATCAGACAACTATCAATTATTAATCCTATTGTATGAAAGAAAAATCAAACACACACTTTAATAAAAAAGAAGTTTAATGAAATAATCACACAGTTTTTGACCATATTTTATTTACCTGCTAAAACCATTTCCTGTAATAAAAATAAAATAATAAAGCAAAATTATTCTTACCAATCCGATGCACAGTCAGGTCCCACGGTGTAATCCATCAGAAAGGGTTAATGTTTACTGCAGGGACCGCAGCTAATGCTGCAGCCTCACAGTAAACCCCCAAATGAATGAGTTCCTCTCCTGGCTGACAGGAGAGGAAGTGGAAAGCTTAATTGATTGCTTTCCACTTTCACTTCAGGTCAGCCAGGGACACCATCAGTGACGTCAGAGGGAACTGGTTAACAAAAATAGGGGTTCCCTTCTAGAAAAAAATGGCGTGGGGTCCCCCCTATTTTTGTTAACCAGCCAGATGAAGCAGACCGCTGAGGCCTGGTTTTTCAGGCTGTTAAGGAGCCAAGATCCATGGACCTTGCCAGCCTGATAATACCAGGCCACAGCAGTCTGCATATCTTGGCTGATTAACAAAAATAGGGGATCCCCTCGAAAAAAATTGGCGTGGGGTCCCCCCTATTTTTGTTAACCAGCCAGATGAAGCAGACCGCTGAGGCCTGGTTTTTCAGGCTGGTAAGGATCCAATATCCATGGACCTTGCAAGCCTGATAATACCAGGCCACAGCAGTCTGCTTAGCTTGGCTGGTTAACAAAAATAGGGGATCCCCTCGAAAAAAAAAACGACGTAGGGGTCCCTCTATTTTTGTTAACCAGCCAAGTAAAATGCAGACTGCTGCGGCCTGGTATTAAAAGACTGTCAAGGCCCATGGATTTTGGCCCTCAACAGCCTGATAATACCAGGCTACAGCAGCCCCACATTTGGCGCATCAAAAGATGTGCCAATTGTGGCACTTTACCCGGCTCTTCCCACTGCCCTGTAGCGGTGGCAAGTGGGGTAATAAGGGGTTAATGTCACCGTTGATTGCACGGTGACAATAAGCCCGGTTAATAATGGAGAGGTGTCAATAAGACACCGATCCATTATTAATCCCAAAGTTTTTAAATGTGTAAAAAAAAGACACAGCAAGAAAAAAGTCTTTTAATGAAATAAAAGAGACAACACAGTTTTCATTTTTTTTATTACTCTCTCATTCCTGCAACGCCATCGATCTCCTGTAAAAAAATAAAAAAACAAACCAACAGTATACCACCTGTCCGACGCAGTCCATAGTAACGACAGTCCCACGACGATCCAGCTCTGCTACATCGCAATGACAGGCAGAGCCTGTCATTTCATCGCAGCACAGCTGATTACATGCTTCCCCGGCGGTGACGTCATCGGACTGACTGCTTTACGGCCGGGATTACCCAGCAGTCACTGCAGTTATCGTGAGAAACTGCATGTGACCGCCGGGGAGAAGAGGATGGCGGCCATGAAGCAGTCCAGGACGTGACCGCCGGAGATCTTCTGCCAGGTAAGTGCCGCTGACTCCTGACAGACCCGACAGACGGACACTGACAGTGACAGTGACATCCCGATTCCGGTATCCGATATGACGAAAATATCGGAACTCGGAATCGGAATTCCGATACAGCTAATATCGGCCGATACCCGATATTTGCAGTATCGGAATGCTCAACCCTAGTCTCCACCTAACAGTGCGTGCAGATGCAGTCACACCTGCCTGCTGCCATTCCTGAGCAAGCTCAGCACTGCTGGTAGCCCGATCCCGCAGCTGAAACACTTTTAAGACACGGTCCTGGCTGGTCTTTCTTGGGCGCCCTGAAGCCTTTTTGGCAACAATGGAACCTCTCTTCTTGAAGTTCTTGATGATGCGATAGATTTTTGACTGAGGTGCAATCTTTCTAGCTGTGATACTCTTCCCTGTTAGGCCATTTTTGTGCATTGCAATGATGACTGCTCGTGTTTCTTTAGAGATAACCATGGTTAACAGAAGAGAAACAATGATGCCAAGCACCAGCCTCCTTTTAAAGTGTCCAGTGGTGTCATTCTTACTTAATCATGACAGATTGATCTCCAGCCATGTCCTCATCAACACCCACACCTGTGTTAATGGAGCAATCACTGAAAAGAGGTTAGCTGGTCCTTTTAAGGCAGGGCTGCAATGATGTTGAAATGTGTTTTGGGGGATAAAGATCATTTTCTAGCCAAATATTGACTTTGCAAGTAATTGCTGTTAAGCTGATCACTCTTTATAACATTCTGGAGTATATGCAAATTGCCATTAGAAAAAGTGAAGCAGTAGACTTTGTAAAAATTAATATTTGTGTCATTCTCAAAACTTTTGGCCATGACTGTAGTATTTCAATATTAGCAGATGACACTAAACTCTGCAGGGTAATCAATATAGAGGAGGACAATTTTATATTATGGGAGGATTTCTGTAAACTAGAAGCTTGGGCTGATAAATGGCAAATGAGCTTTAATGGGGATAAATGTAAGGTCATGCACTTGGGTAGAACAAATAAGATGTATAATTATGTGCTTAATTGTAAAACACTGGGCAAAACTGTCACTGAAAAAGACCTGGGTGTGTGGGTGGACGACAAACTCACATTTAGTGGCCAATGTCAGGCATCTGCTGCAAAGGCAAATAAAATAATGGGATGCATTAAAAGAGGCATAGATGCTCATGAGGAGAATATAATTTTACCTCTATAAAAGTCACCGGTGCGACCACACTTAGAATACTGTGTACAGTTCTGGTCTCTGGTGTATAAAAACACCTAGACATGTCCCTTCAATATAGCCATGAAGTAATAAACCAGATAAACCCAAAAAAAAAACTTCACAAAAGGCAAGATACAAAAAATGTTATAGCTTTATTGGAACAACAAACATAAAATAATATAAAAAGGCAGGTACCACAAGAAACAGGAAGAAAAAGGGGTGGGTAACCCTGCACATATACAGCAGCAATATATATGTGTACAATAGGTATGTACAAGTAACACAAAAATATAAAAGTGAAATGACAGTATCAAAAGTACATACAAATATATAATGATTCTATGTCATCATGCACAATGGGCACCAAAAGGATGTATGTAACTGGGTCAAAAAATAAAACACATTTATCTGCTGTATCTTATAAGGGGCACAAAAGGTAAAAGCATCAGTGGCATCAGTAACAGGCCTAAAAGTAAGGTAAAGTGTAAACACCTAAATAAGAAACAGCAGGTATGAAAATAAAAAAAAAGAGCCAATGATATAGACATAACAATAATATGTGATAGGACATAGTTACCTATGAGCTGCTGCAGGGGACCCACCACACCCGACGTGCGTTTCGCTGTTACTGATGCCACTGATGCTTTTACCTTTTGTGCCCCTTATAAGATACAGCAGATAAATGTGTTTTATTTTTTGACCCAGTTACATACATCCTTTTGGTGCCCATTGTGCATGGTGACATAGAATCATTATATACATGTATGTACTTTTGATACTGTTTTTTCACTTTCATATTTTTGTGTTACTTGTACATACCTATTGTACACATATATATTGCTGCTGTATATGTGCAGGGTTACCCATCCCTTTTTCTTCCTGTTTCTTGTGGTACCTGCCTTTTTATATTATTTTATGTTTTTTGTTCCAATAAAGCTATAACATTTTTTGTATCTTGCCTCTTGTGAAGTTTTTTTGTTTGGGTTTCTCTGGTGTATAAGAAAGACGTAGCTGAACTGGAGCGGGTGCAGAGAAGAGCGACCAAGGTTATTAGAGAACTGGGGGGTCTGCAATACCAAGACAGGTTATTACACTTGGGGTTATTTAGTTTGGAGAAACGAAGGCTTAGGGGTGATCTTATTACAATGTATAAATATATGAGGGGACAGTA
Organism: Oophaga sylvatica; assembly: GCA_033576555.1. Lineage (NCBI taxonomy): Eukaryota > Metazoa > Chordata > Amphibia > Anura > Dendrobatidae > Oophaga > Oophaga sylvatica. Next base: position 1,844,549 of record JARQOD010000005.1, on the reverse strand, counting down.
CAAAGACCTTTCTAATGATCTTTATACTCTTAGACCTGTGACGGGGACAAGGGGGCGTCCTCTACGTCTGGAGGAAAGAAGGTTTAGCCATAATCACAGACGCAGATTCTTTACTGTAAGAGCAGTGAGACTATGGAACTCTCTGCCGTCTAATGTTGTAATGAGTGATTCCTTACTAAAATTTAAGAAGGGACTGGATGCCTTTCTTGAAAAGTATAATATTACAGGCTATAGTCACTAGTTTCCTAGATACAGCGTTGATCCAGGGAGCTAGTCTGATTGCCGTATGTGGAGTCGGGAAGGAATTTTTTTCCCCAATGGATCAACATGTTAGGGCAGGTTAGGATAGTATATGTGTTGAACTAAATGGACTTAAAGTCTTCCTTCAACCTTAAGAACTATGAACTATATGGGGCCCATAATATATAGAGCATTATATAGGCCCATCATACACTGGAGCATCATCCATGGGGCCCATCATATACTGGAGCATCATATGTGGCCCATTATATATGGCGCATCATATTGGGCACATTACATATGGAGCATCACATGGAGCCCATAATATATGGAGCATTATATAGGCCCATCATACACTGGAGCATCATAGATAGGGCCCATCATATACTAGAGCATCATATGGGGTTGATTATTTATGGGGCATCATATAGGGCCCTTTACATATGGAGCATCATATGGAGCACATATGGGGCCTATTCTGTATAGAGCATTATATGGGGCTCATTATTCTGTATGGTGCACTATGTGGTGCCCATAATACTGTATGGAGGACTATACTGTCCGGTTTTTGAGCTATTGTAGAATTTACAATAGATATCACTCATGTAATGTAAGAAGTGAAGTATTTGGCATTGTACTATACCTATATTTCTCTGCCGTATCGGAGCATCATGAATTGTGGTCTGTGTTAAAGGGTCCCACTGAGACTCTTTGGCCCGGGGCCCACGAAAACCTGGAGCCAGCCCTGCCCCCCACAACTTTAGCCAAATAACCCCCAGTTTTCAATGCGTTACTATTATTATAAAGTAAATTAAGGTTGACAAGATTAAGTAATAAGAATTGATGTCGTTGGCATTGAAATGGGCACTGTAGGTGTGTTTACTGTCCTCCACTCACTGGCGACGTTTATTCCCCTTTGACTTGCATTGGGGTCGGGTTTCTGATGCCGACTCGACTGTTTCCGTTAGTCGGCTGACTTCGTTCGACTCGACTTTTGTAAAAGTCGAGCCGACTGAAATCCGACTCGACCCTCAAGGAGGCAAAGTCACTCATCTCTAGTCCCCACGCTTGTGAGTCCTCAGGGATTGCGAGCTTGCATATGTTGGGCAAAATATTGACCAATACCTCCCAATTTTATATGTATTTTGTGCACTTTATTTTTCAAGGTGCAGCTAAACCCTTTGGGTCTTGTATACAGGGGTATTCACATGGGATGTATTTAGGGAATGCTGGCCAGCCCGCCTAATCGAATAGTAGGGCGTGACTAATAGGCTGAGAACCAGACACAATGTTAGAGTTTGCAGAATACACTAAATAAAATATGATGATAAAGTGTGTTCGCAACCCGGGGTCCACCGTGCAGAGATGGATAACTGCAGCTAGTGTGAAAAATGGCGAATGGAAAGATAGCGCTATGACAACCTAAGCACACAGTGTTAATCGTCACACTGTGTGAACAGTAGCCTAATAAGCGCGCTCTGTTATGCCACAAAGCGATAGGCAAATAACAAAACTAATATCGCTGTTCCCTGTTAAATGTCACAGGGCACAGTAGGTATGGCGCTAGTGATGTCCCTACGGCTTAGCCCCTAGAATGCACAGGTTAGAGTCTGACTGGATCCACTACGCCCACGAAGTCGCACAAGCGACACCACTAGTTGGCGCTCAAGCAATGTAGTGACTCTACCTCCTTCCTACACTGTCAGCGTAGGCACTAGCTGACCAGGCTGAATGACACGTGCACACCACTCCTAATCGGAGGAGCCAGGGAAATCGTAGTACAGAAGCGGCCCTAAACACATGCACAGCCAAGGGAAGGGGGAGTATAATGAGTCAATCACCAGAGACATGCATTCAAAACACACCACAATGTCTTTACTAGCGCATGGCCGTGCAGCCGTGAGATCCTTTTATAGATCCCAGTCTGCCAGGACCTTGGTGGTGGTCCAATCCGGACTCACTTGAGGACCTGAGCAGCTGACCGCCGACCACCAATGAGAGGTCGCCACTTCACGAGCATTCTCAGTAGGCCGAAAACCGGACTTAGTCCCAGGAATGACCGCTCGTCGCTGTTTGCTGCTGATTGCTATAGCTGAACCTGGAGAGGCAGCAGCAATCAATCGCACAGCATGGATCTGAGCAATAAGCTGAGACCGACATCTTTGCTGAGAGGGATCTTCTGTGGTCGAGACTGGATGGAAGTTTGCAGGAGAAAGCACAGCTTGGGATCCATCCTTCGCAGAGGAAGAATCCTGGTGCCTAACACACTATGAATTACCTTGTGTGAACATTGTCTATACAGGGGAGTGGCCTATCACATTCACTAATCAAAGTCATTCTATGTGTAAGTGTGTGTGTGTGTGTAGCCCATTCACTATCTCCATCCATCCCTCACTCCCTTAAGATGGCTGGACCATCATTGTAAATGCACCATTGTATATACACACCTGTATTTTGTATCTCCCCCACCTCATTGTAGATTGTAAGCTCTCACGAGCAGGGCCGTCTTATTTTGCTTTAATTACTGTATTGTTAACGTTGTGACTTATGACTTGTGTTTTGAAACTGTTAAACTGTAAAGCGCTGCGGAATATGATGGCGCTATATAAATAAAGATTATTATTATTATTATTATTATTATTATTATTATACAGGTCTTTATTGTGCAAATGTATATTAAGCAGTCACCCCCTCTATGAATGGATAGGTGGTGATTCGGCTGCCCCCCTCACACATAGAAAAACTTGTACAATCAACAGGCAGCCCTGGCTGACCAGCCTCACCAAAGTACTGAGACGGGCTTCCAAGGTTGCTGAGCGGAGATGGAAAAAATCCCGCTCTGCCGAGCACCTAACCGCATACAAGCAGTCCCTCACCAGCTTCAAGTCCACACTCACTGCTGCAAAGCAAACTTACTTCTCATCTCTCATATCCTCCCTGTCTCACAACCCTAAACAGCTCTTCAACACTTTCAATTCTCTACTCTGTCCCCCAGCACCTCCTCCTTCTCCTCTCATTTCTGCTGAAGACTTTGCCTCTTTCTTTAAGCAGAAGATCGATACAATCAGAGAAAGATTTGGCCCACAGCCCCCATTGCCCCTCTTAGCTGCTCAACCCTCTTCCTCCAAAACCAACTTCTCCACCTTGACAGAAGATCAGCTTTCCACCCTCCTATCAAGATCACACCTCACCACTTGCATGCTTGACCCGCTCCCATCCCACCTCATCGCTATCCTCGCCACCGTCTTCACCCCTACTCTAACACACCTCTTCAACCTCTCACTTACAAATGGTGTCTTCCCCTCATCCTTCAAACATGCCTCGATCACACCCATTCTCAAAAAGACCTCCCTTGACCCATCCTCTGTGTATAGCTATCGCCCGATATCTCTTCTCCCTTATGCCTCAAAACTACTGAAACAGCATGTCCATCTTGAACTGTCCTCCCACCTCTCCTCCTGCTCCCTCTTTGACCGCTTACAATCAGGCTTCCGACTGCATCACTCAACTGAAACTGCCCTAACTAAAGTCACCAACGACCTACTAACTGCCAATAGCAAGCATCACTACTCTGTCCTCCTTCTCCTGGACCTGTCTTCTGCCTTCGACACTGTGGACCATTCCCTCCTGTTAAGATTCTCTCATCTCTTGGCATAACAGGCTTGGCCCTATACTTGATATCATCATATCTAACAAACCAAACATTCAGTGTCTCCCTCTCCCACACCACCTCCTCACCTCGCCCCCTGTCTGTCGGTGTTCCCCAAGGCTCAGTTCTTGGACCCCTACTCTTCTCCATCTACACCCTCGGCCTGGGACAGCTCATAGAATCCCATGGTCTTCAGTATCATCTCTATGCTGACAACACGCAGATCTACCTATCTGGACCTGACCTCACCTCCTTACTGACCAAAATCCCACAATGTCTGTCTGCTATTTCTGCTTTCTTCTCTGCTCGCTTTCTAAAACTGAACATGGACAAAACAGAATTCATCATCTTTCCCCCATCTCACTCTACCCCCCAACCAGACCTGTCCATTAACGTCAATGGCTGCTCACTTTCCCCAGTCCCGCACGCTCGGTGCCTCAGAGTGATCCTCGACTCTGCCCTTTCTTTCAAGCCACATGTCCAAACCCTAGCCTCCTCCTGCCGTCTCAAACTCAAAAATATTTCCCGGATCCGTGCATTCCTTGACCATGAAAGTACAAAAACACTAGTGCATGCCCTCATCATCTCCCGCCTCGACTACTGCAACCTCCTACTCTCTGGCCTTCCCTCTAGCACTCTGGCACCACTCCAATCCATCCTGCACTCTGCTGCACAACTAATACACTTGTCTCCCTGTTATTCCCCAGCCTCTCCTCTCTGCCAAGCCCTTCATTGGCTTCCTATCATGCAGAGGCTCCAGTTCAAAACCCTAACCATGACCTACAAAGCAATCCACAATCTGTCTCCTCCATACATCTGTGACATGGTCTCCCGGTACATATCCACACGCAACCTTCGATCCTCTCAAGATCTCCTCCTCTACTCCCCTCTTATCTCTTCTTCCCACAACCGCATACAAAGCTTCTCCTGTGCCTCTCCCATACTCTGGAACTCTCTACCCCAACACATCAGACTCGCGCCTACCATGGAAACCTTCAAAAAGAACATGAAGACCCACCTCTTCCGACAAGCCTACAACCTGCAGTGATCATCAGCCTGCTGAACCACGGCACGACCAGCTCTATCCTCTCCTAGTGTATCCTCACCCATCCCTGTAGACTGTGAGCCCTTGCGGGCAGGGTCCTCTCTCATTCTGTACTTGTGTGTGCCTTGTATTGCTCATGCTTACTTGTCTATATTTGCCCCTCTTCACATGTAAAGCGCCATGGAATAAATGGCGCTATAAAAATCTATAACAATAATAATAATAATAATTATAAGCGCAGGTTTCTTGTGCAGACAGATGCATCTACCTTTGGGACTGGGGCAGTACTTAGCAAAGTGAACGCCGCTGGAGAAGAACATCATGTTGCTTTTGCCAGTCGGAAACTACTGGATCGGGTATTTGCCTATGCCACTATTGAAAAGGATAGTAATACATAACTTGGCACTCAATAAAGAAAAACGGTAGAGAGTAAAGATATTTTGCTGTGGTTTCCTTTATTGTCATCCAAACAAAATAGATACGTAGTGGTTAAACGTTTTCGGCCTAACACAATTGGCCTTCATCAGAACAGTATTGACAAAAGCTGAAAAATAACAGACATGAATATGTCAAATAGATAGGTGGATGCAATAATAAAAATAAATATCTCAAACAAACGGTAAGGTAATACGGAACAAAGTGAAAATAAATAAAATACAAACTAACTTCCAGGGAGAAAAATATGCAGTCTAATTAACAGAAATACATCCAGATGTGCCGTGCTAAATACATATAGATATATGTGTATCTTTTTTAAGGAAAACGGACGAATAAAAAATGGTAAGAATCAGAAAATGAGACTAAAAACCAGAAAGGATATAGTGGTCCTATTATATACGAGGTGAAGTGATGTGCCCAGAGTAGTGTTGAGCATTCCGATACCGCAAGTATCGGGTATCGGCCGATATTCGCTGTATCGGAATTCCGATACTTAGTTCCGATATTTTCCATATATCGTATACCGGAATCGGAAGTTCCCATAATTCTTTGAGAGGCAATGTAATTTTAGTCAGCCAATGAGGAATCCTAAGAAGTGTGGGCACATCCTGTACTGCTGCGGTCATGTTAACTAATGGCATGGCTGTGATTGGATGCTGAAATGATGTCAGAATGCACTATAAAAGGCGCCGCCGCCATTTTAGCGTCACTGTGCTGTGAACTCAGTTAGGGAAAGAACGCTGCTCTGCTGACTCAGAGGGACAGTTAGAGATTGCGATTTAGTGTACTGTGCTTGAGGCAGGCTAGTTTACCACCGGCTGTGTAAAGCTTCCTTTTGCCTGCAGTGTTGTTTTAACAGCTCTGCAAGGTGTGTGTGAGTGCAGGTGACGCTGCAGTTTTCTCTGTATGCAACGCTGTCTGTAGGCATCTGCACGTGTCACTCACAGACTTTTTTTTTTTCTTCAGTGTAATTCTTGCTGCTCCATGTAATTGAAATAATAGTGTGACGCGCTTCCATCCGTATCCAATACATTGGTTGCAAACACTATAGAAGTCCACGAAGGAGCCTTTCACAGCAAGTGAACAGTTGTGTTTCAGTGTTCACTGCAGTCTGTGTTTTTTTTTGTTTTTTTTGAGTGCAGATCACGCTCCAGTTACTTCAACTACCGCTGCGTGTACTCTGCTGAGCGTCTGTCACTGGCTCATCCTTGTAATTTTTCAAAAATTGCTGCTGCTTTCTTCTATTTAAAATTTACAAAAATCTATTAGTGTGACGCTCTTCCATCAAAATACAATACATTGCTTGCAAACATAATAGAAGTCCACAAAAAGGCCTTTCACAGCAAGTGAACAGTTGTGTTTTCAGTGTTCACTCTAGTCTGAGCTTTAATTTTTTTGTAGGAGTGTAGATCCCGCTCCACTTACTTCAACCACCGCAGCGTGTACTCTGCTGAGCGTCTGTCACTGGCTGATCCTTGTAATTTTTCAAAAATTGCTGCTGCTTTCTTCTATTTAAAATTTACAAAAATCTATTAGTGTGACGCTCTTCCATCAAAATACAATACATTGCTTGCAAACATAATAGAAGTCCACAAAAAGGCCTTCCACAGCAAGTGAACAGTTGTGTTTCAGTGTTCACTCTAGTCTGAGCTTTAATTTTTTTGTAGGAGTGTAGATCCCGCTCCACTTACTTCAACCACCGCAGCGTGTACTATGCTGAGCGTCTGTCACTGGCTCATCCTTGTAATTTTTCAAAAATTGCTGCTGCTTTCTTCTATTTAAAATTTACAAAAATCTATTAGTGTGACGCTCTTCCATCAAAATACAATACATTGCTTGCAAACATAATAGAAGTCCACAAAAAGGCCTTTCACAGCAAGTGAACAGTTGTGTTTCAGTGTTCACTCTAGTCTGAGCTTTAATTTTTTTGTAGGAGTGTAGATCCCGCTCCACTTACTTCAACCACCGCAGCGTGTACTCTGCTGAGTGTCTGTCACTGGCTCATCCTTGTAATTTTTCAAAAATTGCTGCTGCTTTCTTCTATTTAAAATTTACAAAATCTATTAGTGTGACGCTCTTCCATCAAAATACAATACATTGCTTGCAAACATAATAGAAGTCCACAAAAAGGCCTTTCACAGCAAGTGAACAGTTGTGTTTCAGTGTTCACTCTAGTCTGAGCTTTAATTTTTTTGTAGGAGTGTAGATCCCGCTCCACTTACTTCAACCACCGCAGCGTGTACTCTGCTGAGCGTCTGTCACTGGCTGATCCTTGTAATTTTTCAAAAATTGCTGCTGCTTTCTTCTATTTAAAATTTACAAAAATCTATTAGTGTGACGCTCTTCCATCAAAATACAATACATTGCTTGCAAACATAATAGAAGTCCACAAAAAGGCCTTTCACAGCAAGTGAACAGTTGTGTTTCAGTGTTCACTCTAGTCTGAGCTTTAATTTTTTTGTAGGAGTGTA